>JAIGNY010001614.1:0-395000 GCA_020152595.1 Chiridota heheva | reverse complement strand
AGATCCAGCTACAAATACTTGGTACCTTCTCCCCAAAGTGCATTAACTGTCCCTGTTTTTATATGCTTTTAACCTGCATCACACTGTTTTCATGGATTATTATTTGTTCTTGTACATTTCTTTTAACAATAATTTTTTAATTAAATTTGATCTCCGTGATGGTTCCTGTAGCCTTTTTGGAGAATTATGATGAAGACTGAAAACCAAACTTTAGGTGAACCACTTAAAAAATTACCCTCTTCAGTAAGGTATTAGATGGAATTTTCATAAAACATCGTGAAAACCCCTGATACCTTTCGGGTAAATAAGTACCCCACACTTACAGACTTAATACTTCTATCATCATAGATTTCAATGCAGCAAGTAATTAGTTTCGTGCAACCTTATATACACGGCGTAGCGTGACACGCTAGACGCGTTAAGGTCGCGTTACGATCCCTGAATTTATCGAGTTGACAAACTGGCTAACGTCACAAAGCACAAGTACAGTTAGGGTTAAAAATTCTGCTTTAAAACGTAAAAGATCTCCGAAACTTGTATTGGTTTGATACATCAAGGATGCCGAAGGTTAAGCGCAGTAGAAAAGCACCCCCAGAAGGATGGGAATTGATTGAACCAACTTTAGATGAACTTGATCAAAAGATGAGAGAGGGTAAATCGGCTTTTATTTCTTTCTGCAAGTACCGATCTGTAGCATACCAGTTACGCTATTAAGCTAGATTTCTTCCAATTAGGCCATGAAAATGAAAGTTTTAGATTTGCGTCCATACATTTTTCAAAAGGCATGAGGCTTTATTTCATTTTTATTATTTATTTTTAGTTTAAAGCTTCCCCCACGATGTAATAATTTGCAATCTAGAGTCAAGATGTATGAAAATGATCCCTGTTTTCATTTTGCACAGGCAAGTGACCCGTGATTTCTAGACGATACTCGGCCCACGATGGCTAAATTTCACAGAAATCTGCGGGGTTGAATGTTCGTCAGGTCTTGCATAACCATGTGGGCTTTGCGTTAGTACTATAGTTTAGGCCAATTTGCTTCACATGCGCGGCCAGATCTATGGCCAGCAAGTTGTGTTCGAGCCAGGTGCCAAACCGCGGAGCAAGCTGCGCGGGCCAGATCTTGTGCGCAAGGCAAACTCTCCAGCCTGATAAAAATTAAAGCTGTTGGCAGCAACTGCATGTGGATACCATGTAAATAATTCATGATTATACCCTTTTACTGCTGTTTGATGATTTGGAAAATTGGAACTTGAGTTTTTGTGATACTGATAGAGAGAATTTAAAAAAAAAAAAAAAATTCAGCGGGAGGTTTTGGAGCATGCGGGCGGTGGATGCAAATCTTAATCTTTCATTCTCATGGCCTTACGTTTCAAACATCAACAAGTTGACGGCCATATAACGGATCGGTAAATGGCAGCTATCACAAACATGACTGACATCAGTACAATGGTACTACAAGGAGTAACAGTTCTCAACCAACTGAGCCACCGGACTCAAAAACATAAACAAACATGTTTATTTGTTAAACATGCCTAAGCCTACCATAACTAACTTTATGGTCTTTCTTGGGGAACAGAAATTTACAGTTAACCGCAAAGCATTTAGCTGCATGGTGTACCATCTTGATTTTTGAAGGACTGGCAGTTTAGATTGTGGGCCAATGCTCAAAATTCCCTTATAATCTCAAGTTTCGTAGTCCTCTTGGGGCAACACAAAAAAAAAAAAAATCCAAACATCAATATGTGGGGAATAACTTGCTTATTGATAAACTAAAAAGTTCCACAAAAATTTCACGTTAAGGAGTAATTAACAAAAAATGTCACCCTCTATTATGAAAAATGGTCTTTATAGCCATTCTAAATGCCAAAGACTGCTGTCAATTCACCAATTCTCTGATTTTGTGACTTAGGCCCCCGGGGAGGGGGCACTTCCATATGTTAGTTATATATATATATATATACATGTGCCGCCTGAGCAGTTGCCTTTTTTTATAATTTTTGTAGTGCAGGTATCAAAAATTCAATCTCTCGTACTGCTGGTCTAAAAAAAATTGCATATTTTCATACAGCAGGTATCAAAAATTACTTATTTTTATACTGCAGGTATAAAAAATTACCTATTTTTGTACTGCAGGTATCAGAAAATACTTATTTTCATACTGCAGGTATCAAAATTATAAACTGTCATACTGCAGTTACCAAAAAAATTCTCATATTGCAGTCCAATTTTAAAATTCTGGGCGGCACATACCTACCTTTAGTATGGAAGTGCCCCCTCTTCCCCGGGCTTAGGCCACAATACTAAGTAATGGCACTGATTAAAATGTAATATTTTTTTAATCGAGTAATATTTCTTTTGAATGACACAATATGGTTTCTGAATATAGAAAGGAAGCATATCATTATGGTCAATGGGAAGATTATAAGTATTTTGCAGTCTTTGTATTTTTAATCCGCTGAATATAAAACCTGTAGTCTTTCTTATTCTTGTAAAAGAAGAAAATTTGATTAACATATAGCAGAAGCAAATAAGCAATCACTGGTAAAAAAGAGAAAAATTCAAGATTTTTGAAGACTTTAAACAGTATATGTTAAAGTTGTAGGAAACCAAGTCCTATTTTTGCAGTTTTTTGTCTGTTCCTGATTTTTGTTCCCTCTATATGAAAGGCATTCTGATGCCATAAGAAATCTGTGTATTAACTGAAGTCTTGCTTGCTCGTATCATTCATCCTCTTCATGTACCTCTTTGTGCAAAAAGTGACGAGTTTCAGGAGTTGTTTTCCATTCAAATTTAATGTACCTATACCATTATGAAGTTTGCAACTTTGTGGAAGCAAGATTAAGGAGATTTCAAATCATAAAATAAGAATCTGAAGAGCATTTTTTAAGATATAAAAGTAGGGATGGGGGTAACTACCCCTTCATATCCCTGTGGTCACGCTGCTGATGGCAGTGTATGATAACTAAATTACTATTGCAAAAGAAGCAAAAACTGTGCGTTAGCTTCACTTTTCCAAATGGGTTCGGTATTAAGCTAATAATTTTTTTTATTTTATGGGGCCTCACAAGACATTCCTGAATCAAGTGTTAATATTACCTTATCAAACTTGGAAGAGTAGCGTGGGTGCGTATGCTAATGCCGTGAGTGTATGATATTCAAAATTTGTATTCAATCCTTGTATTTATGCACTCACAAGTTTGTGCAGCAGTTTTGCAGGTTGTTTTTAGAGCGTTTCACAATTTTGAACAAACAGGAAAAGTTGTTATCATCTTAATTTTTCGTTCAAATTTTAATCATTTATCATGGATATTTCTCCCCACCTTTCTGGAATGTTCTGATGTGAGAGGGAGGTTTATTTTGATATCGAATATATAAATACGAGTGAGACCAACGCCCGACTCGATAGCTTTTCGAAGAAAAAAACATTGCAACACATTTCCATCCCAAATTAAATTCATACAAAAAAAGGCGGCCATTTTGAAGGATATTTACAACTTGGGCCTCAAAATCAACTATCATATTATATCATTTTAAATTACTTTCGATATTATTGTAGAGCTATCACAATTAGTAATAACATATCAAGAAGTCGTGTAATTTCTTTCTGCAAAGATTTAAAAATTTCTTTTTGTTGATATTTTCCATCCACCCAATAATAACTGTACTATAATTTTTCCAGAATAAGCTATGCTTCACAACATTAGCCATAACCAGGTATTTGTGATGTAATTATAAAAGTCTTGTTCAGAATTTAAAGCTCTTTCTGGTAAATATGAAATTTAAAGTAAGATTACTATTTACTTGATCAAAAATGTATCAAACTTCTCCCTGTCTTTACTGATATCCTGAAAATGTTTGTGATAAAGATGAGCTGCAACATCATGTTGTTCTGGTTCAGTTTCCAAAAGCAGATGATGTTGATTCATATCTCTGTTGATCGGATCAATCAAACTAAGATAAATCACAAAAAAGCAGATCCACAAAAAAACAAAATTTAATTTGATGTTAATAACATTTTTCTAAATCATTATCTAAGTTTACACCTATTTTAGATTTTTGAAAAGCTTAGGTCCTTTTATTGGTCTCTATAATATAAGATTTACATGCCTGACTACTGCAATCAACCTTTTAGGTGATTGTTTTTACTATATTATAGAAAGACCTCATTCTTCATCTGTAAAATAGAAGACTATGCTGAACTTCTATTTATTTTTGGGCAGCATCTTTTTTTTAAATAGAAGTATGGGATAATGCTCACCCATCTCATCTAAATAAATTATTCATACTTTAGAAAAATGCTCTTCGTATTATCACCCAAATGTGACTCAATCAAGTTTTCGAGCACACACATCCCCTCTTTTTACCAGATTATGCTTTCTCAATATTTTTGATATCCACAGACACCAATGTGCTGTATTCATTAAAAGAAATGTTTAGCAACAATTATCAGATATTTTCAATGATTACTTTTCTTTTACTCATAATATACATTCCCATAATATCAAGTCCTCCCAACATTTATTTTCTCTTCCCATAAATTCTGACTTTTTCAAATGCTCCATTGTATTTAATGGTATTAAGTTCTGGAATCAAATATGCAATTCAATAAAAACATAAAATCTGTAAAAGTATTGTCTGATAAGTTAAAAAGACACTTATATCTAAATTTGACACAACTCTTAGTTTACCTTCATCTCCATTAAGTTTATGTTTTTATTTGACGTCTTATTTATTTCTACCCAACCACTTTATCACTTTTCCACTATGCTTCTTTATGTTACTGGGGGTGACAAATTTTGGCGGGGGCGTGAAAGGGGGGTTGATCTTTTCTTTTTATTTTCACTTTTTTACATTTCTATACATTTCTTTTGTAATTATTTCATTTAAGTTACGGTGGGCTTCTTGTAAAAGCTCCGGCTTCCAAGCCCTTCCACCATTTTCTCATAAATTGTTATGTCTTTTCATTGTGAATATCGTAATATGCATGAAAATGAAAAATAAATGAATCAAAATTCAAATAAGAAAGAATATATACAAAAACTACAGGTGCCAGTATGATGAATAAAACTATGCATGTAAGAACACAACACTTGAAGACGTACCTTCAAAAAATTAGAATATTTCCAATCCAAAGTTATAAGTCATTTCTGCTGCTGGTTGTAATATTCATTATCCATTAATCTAGTATCTTCCAAGTAACCTCTGATTTCTTGACATAATTTGTATTAATTTTGATTGGTATAATCTAACCTTACTGTTACTATATGACCTTTGCTGTCACCTGACGATTTCCAAATTTGATTATTCTTGTTATTGATTTCCATAATTTGTTTTCTCATTCAGCTGAAACAGAGAGTCATGAAGGAAAACGGAAAGTTGAAGCGCTCTGGCCAATCTTTAGAATACACCACCAAAAGTCAAGATATATTTATGATCTTTTCTATCGGAGGAAAGCTATCAGCAGAGGTAAGATCAATGTACTTCACTTGATACTTCAGTGTATATCCTGTGGTCTTTGTGACAACAGCCTGTGTTGTGCTCAAGCTTTTTCTATCCTGTGGTCTTTGTGACAACAGCCTGTGTTGTGCTCAAGCTTTTTCTATCCTGTGGTCTTTGTGACAACAGCCTGTGTTGTGCTCAAGCTTTTTCTATCCTGTGGTCTTTGTGACAACAGCCTGTGTTGTCCTCAAGCTTTTTCTCTCCTGTGGTCTTTGTGACAATAGCCTGTGTTGTGCTCAAGCTTTTTCTATCCTGTGGTCTTTGTGAGAACAGCCTTGTGTTGTGCTCAAGCTTTTTCTCTCCTGTGGTCTTTGTGACAACAGCCTGTGTTGTGCTCAAGCTTTTTCTATTCTGTGGCCTTTGTGACATTTTTTCCTTTAGAGATGTGGACATCATGGCACATCAGCAATCTCTTATTATATTTCCCTCGTGCAATAAATCTATCTGTTAGAACACCATAAAGGTTTTCTGACTTTCTTTGGAACTTTTACTGTTGTGAAAATATCTCTTTGAGAGGTTCCTGTGAAGATCTGTCACCGGTAAATCATGTCCTCAGCTCTCATAGCTGAGCTTGAACTGTTGAAAGAATGGTCTGGGGATGACTTCCTAATATGCCCTTAGAAAGAAAACTAGATACTGTATATATCCTAGATATAAACCAAATCTGGACCAGACTAGGATTTACATCAAATCCAGATCTGGGTTTGATATGGATCCCAGGCCTGGCCAGATAAAGAATTGGTTAGATAAATTGATATACCTTGTTATAAACTTTTTCTTGTATATCAAATGATTATCCAATACAAGTTTATATCTGGCTTTATCTGGCTGTATCAAACTGTATTGGAAAGATGGTAACCCCATCTTCTCCAACTTCCTCAGAAAAGTCAGGTGGAAATGGGTCAAACCATCAGTAAAGTGGTTGGATACATTTATATTCTTTGATAGAGGACAAACAGCACAGGAACTATGTAGATATCTTTTTCTGCCTTGAGACCAACAGAATCCTCTCCCCTCACCAAAGCGGCTTCCAGAAACGTCGCAATACCCTAGACCAGTTAATTACGCTCGACACTGCTATCCGGGAATCCTTGCAAAGAAGGAGCACGTCATTGCCATTTTTTTTTACCTCGAGAAAGCTTTCGACACTACTTGGAAATACGGCATTATCCGCAAAGTTAACACCATCGGCCTCAGAGGCCATCTCCCCATCTTTATTTAAAACTTCCTCACACCCAGGCAGTTCCAAGTTCGTATTGGCCACACCCTCTCCAATCCCTACCCCCAAGAAGAGGGCGTCCCCCGAGGCAGCATCCTCTCTCCCACTCTCTTCAACCTAAGCAATAATGACATCGCAGACAACCTTGGCCCAAACATCAAACATACCTTCTACGTGGACAACTTCACCATCTTTTACTCCTCCCTTAGCTTTCCTCTTGTTGAAAATAGACTCCAAATCAGCCTCAAGCAGCTGCAAGTCTGGTGCAACAATAACGGTTTTAAATTCTTTAAATACGAGACAGTCTGCTTGCACTTCTGTCATTTCAACAACATCCACCCGAACCCGAACCTTGTGCTCAATGGCAATCGCATCCCTAAAGTTGAACACACAAAATATTTGGGTCTAACTCTAGACCCCAAGCTCACCTACATGCAACACATCACCAACCTGAAACTAAAATGCAACAGCTCTCTCAACATTCTCCGCCTCCTCTCCAATACCACTTGGAGTGCGAACCGCTATGCTCCCCTCGCTCCCCTCGCTCCCCGCAACTCAATTGCTGAGTTCTCCAAAAAAAATCCTCCGGATAAAATTATCTCCTTCCTTCATCATGCTTCCCTCTACAACCATATTTAATTCTCCTCTTCCACCCACTCTCTCTACTTTGTTTTTGTTTCAATCATGCACCTCCTCTCTCGATCACAGCTTTCTGACTTTTGTTCTTGAATTTCTCTCATTCTCCTCCTGTTTCCTTCCCTACCTACCTCTAGAATGATCTGACCTCTCAGGCACAATTTGACCCTCGTTGTCGTGGTGCTGTTAAGCCCTCATCAAATAAACAAACTGTTCGAGAGATATCAAGTTTTGAGGATATCAGAAGTTTGTATGAATTTGAAAACAACTGTTAAAAGAGTGATGTCATAATTTACTTTCTTAACCATTGTAATCTTTTTTAATTGAAAATGTATCTTTTTAATATTTGAAAGTAATCTTTTCAATATATGCTGTGGTGATACTTCAAGTAACTTAACTACACTCTTGTTTTAATAATCTACTGACAAATACGTGCACATTAAATGCAAGTCAAATAATCTAAGAAAATATGTAAATAAAAAAAACAGAATCTTTGGAGGAACGGATGTAAATCAGTCTTAATTTACACCCATTTCTGTAATTGTTATGATCAGTAAATTTGTATCTTTGGCAAGTAATGTCTGATTTCTTGATATGATTTGTAAAATTTAACTTTGATAGAGGACAAGATGACAAATAGCAAAGGAACTATATAGATGTCTTTTTTCTATTTAAGAGATATCAAGTTTTGAGGATATCATGTCTGTGAAAACCATTTCATGTTTGTCCACTTTTATTGTGTGTACTTATACAGTATTGTATGACTATTGCATCAAAGAGGGTTATGCAGACAAGAATCTGATCGCAAAGTGGAAGAAGCAGGGCTATGAGAACCTTTGCTGCTTAAGATGCATCCAAGCAAGGGACACAAACTTCGGCACAAATTGCATCTGCAGAGTGCCCAAGACAAAATTAGAAGAGGTAAGAAGCAGTGGTAAAATCCTAGTACAGTGGTAACACATTGTCAATATGTGTTTCTTGTATTACAGCCTTATTCTGTTATTGAAATAACAGAACATTCCAAGAATTTTTGATGAGTTTATAAGATTGTTTTAGATAATTTCAGCAGATAATATTCCTGTTACATTTGTGTCTTAAAAATTAATAGCAGTAGCAAGTAGAATTACCAAAGCAATTTAAGCAATTATTGTAAAAGATACATTTTTTATTTAAGTACCTGCATAAATAAATTTTCTTGATTGTGCCTGAAATTCCAAATGCTGTAAAAACTGAAGTTCAGGGCCTTAATTCCCAGAAGAAAGAAGGGGGTAAGTTTAGGGCCATAATTCCCAGAAGAAAGGAGGGGGGGATCTGCCCTCACACTTTTCAGTAGAATTTCAAAAATTAAGTACGTTGGGGAAATGGCTCATCCCCCCACTTTTTGGATAAGAATACGGCCCTACTCAAATGTAATACAAATATATTATTATATTATCAAAAACTGTCAACCCTTTTTTTTTTTTTCTTCCATTGTTAGGGGAGGATTGTGGAGTGTGTTCATTGTGGATGCCGTGGATGCTCAGGATAAAGACTGATGCTCAGGATAAAGACTGATGCTCAGGATAAAGACTGATGCTCAGGATAAACGCTGATGCTCAGGATAGACACTGATTGAATTAACTTAAACCTGCAGAACTTCATTCTCCCATCTCTGCTTTTTTCTTTATAGACCTCTGAAACATAAGGAGTGTAATAGCCTATGGAGTAAGTTTTCAAAAAAAAAAAATTAATGCAAAATTTCACTAAATGAATACAAAATTCAAGCTTTTATACTATTGCATTTATGTAAAATTATTAGCATTTTACCGGCGAGAATGAAGCAGAGTCAATAATGATGCACTACTTTTTCCGTCAAATTAAGGGGTTTAAGCTTGTAAACTTTAGTTTACAAGTCAATGTCAATATGTTTCTAATAGATAACAGTTAGATTTTCGTGTTTATTTTGCAGTACTTTGCAGTGAAGTACCATTTTTAAATTGGCGTCCAAAGGCTGTAATGTTGTAACACTCCATTTTGTTTTATGTTTCATAGGTCTATAGGCTTCAGACTTTGTGTTTTAGTGGTGCACTTGAACTATAAAAACAGCGGATGAGAAAGGCAACATTTTGGTGTAAAGTTAAAGATTTGGATGTGGTTGTACAAACCATTTTAAGGTTTGTTATGGTAAGTTTGCTATAATAATACTTGGGCTATTTGATTAATATTGTCCATGTTACACATCCAGAAAGAAACATTCACCCAAAAAATATGAGGTTAGAAACAATCATGGTATTATTGTCACATAGGTGTATTATACTGCAAAATATATACCAAATAGAATGCAAGAAAATGAAAGTTTAATGGTATTGGTGGACTGGGAATACTTTGCATTTTTTTTTGGGTGGTGGTGGTGGGGGGATATTTTACTCTCTGTCTCCACCCCAGAGATGTGTAGGAGAACATTGTATGTGCTTTATGTTAGAGGTTTGCATTTTGGGTTAAAATGCTTTTGTCTTGGTCTACCTACATAAGATTGGCTGCACCATCACAGGCCAGGCTTAACGTACACAAGAAATATGTTTTCTCCAATTATAGAACAGATTACAAAATCTTTGTCTCTAAATGGTTTAGTACATAAAGGGTATAATTGATTGATGTCAAACAAACTTAAAAAGAAAGATGGTATCAAATGTACTTTAAACATTTTTGGTAATCACAAAAAAATATGAACATGTGATGATGAAGGAGCTATTAATTTTACACCAACAATTACTATATGATGTGGGCATGATTTGATTAATGTAGGTTTCTGTATAATATGAAGCTGTTGCTTCAGAAGTATTGCCATATATTTTTAGGTGCAAGGAGATTACCTCATTTTTGATCTTAAAGGAGCTAGCGGTTGAAAAGTCTTGCAAAAAGACTTGTTGTTGAAAAATTATTATATATTTATAAGAAAAAAATTATGATTAATTTGAACATTTGTATCAAAGGTTTCAATGCCATCACATACATCAAAAGTGTGTTTGATAATATTCTTGAGACTCTTAAGAAAATAAGCCCTCACATTTTGACTGCCACCTCTTTTAATTTAGTAATTTATAATTTATTTTTTTGCATATCTAATGTATGCTACATCAAGACAGTGAATGCTGAAACTGAGTCTTCATTTGCTGTATACAATGATATCTAAGTTCAGGTAGAAGCAACATTAAATGAATTGCTTGGGAATCAATTAAACCCACAAAAATAAGCAAACCTAGTCAAAATTTGTCCCCATTTTTGGTCAATCTTCAAGCATTATTTTGAAATAGTAAAAATGCACTTGACAGTTTTTTAGTCAATTTTCAGGTCATTGATGTACAATTTTCATTCAAATTTGTAATGAATGGATTGCCAAACCTGACTATCGCCATATGTAAATTAATTAGTTTTCAATCATCTACCAAAAGTAGGGTAACAGATTTTGACAAACAAAAAAATTGAATTTGTCATACCGCAATCAACATCTTAATGGAAAAGACATTGACATCATTTTCAAAGACAAAAATGTTTTATTTATCAAAAAATACACACATTTTTATCTGCTGTAACCAAAAAAACATAAGTTCAATAACTTATGTTTTTTTGGTTACAGCATTGAAGATTTCTGCTTGGTTGGTCTTCATTCACCAGTGCTTCACAACTGGTTTATTAAATGGCTGTGGACATCCCTTATAACCTTAACTGTTGAGAAACGGATGTGAAATACCCAAAATACATTCCTAGAATGTTATATAGATATGACCATAGACCTACCTGTTAAAAGAAATGTGTGTGAAGTACATTTTTTTGCAAAGACTTTTTATTTATAGTAGAATTTAAGTTCATTTTGGTATATGAAAGTATTTTAATTTGAGATTGTTTGAAATTAGTACTCAGCCAAAAGTGGTGCATATGATCATGGAGTCGCTAATGTAATGGAATATCCTGTCAAGAATGTTTAAATTAAGTTAAAGGAGCACTAGACCGAAAAGTGAATTTCACAGATATATTATTCACAAAAGATCGATGAACTCCGTTCCTCAATAGCTCGCAGACGATGTGAGGGCAAAGATTACATAAATATTCATATTAACCAGAAAATTGCTATACCATTGCGTGCTGAATAAGCATTTGATTTTTTGGGGACCCCTAAAAATACGCCCTCACTTTTTCGGTCTAGCGCTCCTTTAAACCTGAGATTTAAAGCAAAATTTCACACCAAATATTTGCTTCGGAAAATTAAAATACCACCTCTGAACATTTCAGCAGCTTGCTTCTTTTGAGTCATTTTGATGAAACTCCTAGCCTTAAGTCTAATTAGTTTGATAAACCATACTACTAAAATCTTGTTTTACTCTCCTACCCCATGTATGTACTATTGATCAGTTAAGATCAGTTTGATTATAAGGAACTGGATATATAAAAGTGATTTGTTTCTATTTCTTTATGTTTTTAACTTATAGATTTGGTATTGTTTATTGTATGTTTTGTGAATTCAATGTTATTTTGAAAATGACAAAAAAAATTGATATTGTGTCATGTGTTTAATTAACCTCTCTGGGTTTAATGATTGATAGCTTATTTTAACCAATCACTGCACTAATTTCCCTTGCAACATATTCTACATATCCAAGTGGGGCAAACATCCTACGCGGTACTGGTACAGACTACAGTACAGCTAGCTAGCGGCATGTTCTTAGTGCATCAGGGAGTTTTTAAGATGCATATACAGTACACAAATTTCTGCACACACAGGTTGAGTGACAGCAAAATGGTGAACAAAAATTGCACTTATGGGCTTTGTTAATCTGAATCCTGTTATCCAGAATGGTTAGCAAACAAAATTTGGCTTATTCCTTTTGCTAAAAACTCGAAAGATCCAAGGAAGTGCCATAAATGGATCAAAACTTGCCGAAGGCCGAATGAACATTTAAATGTCAATGCATTGTTCATGCATGATTGCGGATTGAGGTTTGTTTTCCCCATCTAGTTACCGCGTTGCTATGGTGAGCGTGGCCTATTTCATAACCTGGAAAAGTTAATTGTCTATCATGCAGCTGAAAGTTTTAGGAAACCTAAAGGCCTACTAAAGGCTTAATGCTATCAGAAAGCACGACTGGAAAATATAGTGGACAACACACAACAGCCACAGTGAGGTCTCCAGAAAGGAAAATATGACTAAAAGGGGGAAGGGGGAAAGAAGAAAATGGGAAAGAGAAAAGGGGGAAGGGAAGAAAAGGTTTGAAAGAAAGGAAGAAAGAAAACTAAAAAGAACAGAAATACATTTTTCTTTCTAACATAAATATATACTTTTCTATCAATATTTGATATAAACATTGTTGGAAAACATTTAGTTTTCGTATTGTTGATGCAGTATATTCCCAGAATTTTATGAAGACTTTCTATGATCACACAAAGTAAAATATTTTCCCACTCTGTCAGAAAGGGTTTAATAATTGGTTCAAGTGGAGTCTTTGAATTTTAAAAATTGGCAGAGAAATTTCAGTATATGCTAGGTTTGTGATGTAGGACTGCCCAAACAGCTGAAAATCTTGATATAATTCTCTGAATTCATTCAAAGGACTCTGTTGGAAATCCCTGCTCTTCTTTACAGGAATATAGACTTGCATAGGTAACAGCTAAATTGCTTTTTAATTTATTCATGGGTGTGGCCAGCAGGAGTGGAAATTTGTATGACCCCCCAAAGTAAAATGGTAAAAAGGTCACAAAATATGCTAAAAGGTCTAAATATTTCCCTCAGCAACCCCCTCAATCTGAAAGGCTGGCTACACCCATCTATATGAAAGTAGCAAAAATTCCATCAAACTGTTAATAATACAGTATTTTGAAATCTCAGCTATAAATATTATAATTTTCATTCAAATTGTGGATGAATTACAGGGAGGCCTTGGTATTTTTCTTTGTAAAATACTTGTTTTTAACTTTGTGTGGAGGACTTCTTTTTTAAAAGGTCAGAGGTAGTTAGGCTTAGAGGTAGTACTATCAGTGGTAAGCTTCCTTCTGTAATGATCCAACTGTGTAGAATGTATTAAACTAAGAGAATCATAGGGCAGATAGGTTGTTAAAGTAACAGCTAACAGATAACTACCTCAAGTGTTTGCTAAAGGGCAAAATTGTGTTTTTTAAGTGCTTTTATAATTAGAATAACTTGTACACTTACATGCAGAATACAATACTTTAACAAATGTCTTGAAAACAAGCTTTTCTGTCATGGAAAGTGATATATTGCCCAACAAACAGAGAGGTCTTGAAAACTTGCCTGTTATGGTGAGGATGGATCACTTCGTGTGAAAACCTCTCTGTATGTTGGGCAATATATCACTTTCCTTCTGTCACATCCCCATTAAACTTGTACTTAGTGATGTGTGCAGTCAAAATAGTAGTTTGTTTGTGTTTAACAGTTAAAGTCATATGTGCCAAAATAGTAGAGATTAAAGGTATTTGTTTTTATCACACACAAACTCAAGAGAATTGCACACCACTAATACAAAATAATTAAAAAAAGAATATTTATTCATACCCTGATAATAATTTAAATTTGCTTCAGTCTTTCATACTATTTCTTGCATCTTGACATAAAACACACAAGAAAAAAACAAACACTGAATTGTTCACTTCAATCTTTTATTTGGACATCTGTTTAATAACATTTCATAGGTGTGGGACTTTCTACATAATTTGCCTTTCCCATCTTATCAAGTATGAATGATCATTGACTACATGAAAGGACTTGCCATAAAAACTTGTGTGTCACCATTATAACATATTAACAGTTCAAATAATAATATACTATCTCAAAAGTATGGTGGCCCATTAGGGCATACAATTAAAAAAAAAAAAAAATTCAAATGATTAATGTGAAATTTCCTACAATAACAAGTGTATGTCCCTAATAGGCTACCATTCAAAGGACTCATCTCCCAACAATAAGGTTATTTTTTTTATCCTCTTCAGGTATTTAATTAATTTTAGTGTTTATTTGTTTGTTTTGTGCTAAAATGTAATCAGTCTGTATTATTCTCCCCCTAAACGGACAATTTTATTCACCACTCATCAAATATTCTAATCCTACATACCCATAAGCATCTACACTCAAAGAATGTTTAGGTCTATTTATGTCTATATTGCATTCATTAAATCTCACATGAATATCTTTCGAGTTATTATGTAATTTTTCTGCCCCTCCCCAATCTGAGACTTTACAATGATAAATTTTGTTAAATACATCAAGTACTTAAAGTTTTCAGACCCATATTGGAACTCAACTCTTGGAATCACTGAAAATCATTTTTTCATAAGAACTACTGAAAAATCCCAAAAAACTTTTAGAATATTGTGTGCATAAATGTTACACCAAGAAAATGACCACTTCAAACAATTAAACTATTAGAATTTAACACGTCAATTCGTTTGGAATGTATCGCATGTTTGGTTCTGAATACTATTACAAGCATCAGAATTAAAATTCAAAATTGATAATAAAAATAATAATTTATGGCAAAAATGAGTAAATTTAGAAACATTTGCAAACAACTTATTAGTCGGCTGGCTGGAATGTTCAAATTAAGAAAACAGTCTTGGAATGATATCTAAGAATCTTTTGTGTTTGATCACCCAGTGGAAAAGTCCAGTTGGGATTCCCAACTGAGATGAACTGGACCAAACTTGGATAAAACATTCCCAACTGGGATGAACTGACCCCAACTGGGACTGAACATATTTCCAACTGGGATGAACTAGTCTGTACTGGGATTGAACATATTTTTAACTTGGACCAGTTCATCCAAGTTGGGATTTTCCAAAATTCCATTTGGAAAAAAATTCCAGTTGTGACCAATTGGGAAAATCCCTACCAAAATGCCAACTGGAATTTTCTCCTGGGCATACTAAAAGTAGTTTGTGGTAACAACTTAAATCAAGATTCAGTTTCAATTTAATTTGTTGTTGTTCTTTGTGTATCCCTTATATGGATAAATATCTTCTGGAATGCCATGAACACTATAGGGCCATTTTTTGTAACATCTTTAAACATAGAATAGGAAAGTACAAAATAGTTTCACTGTTTGTTTACCACAAATGGAAATGCCTTGTGAATATTTTCCTGTAAAAATAATATATTGACATGTTGTATTACCTTCATACATGAGATATTTCTATATTAACTGTTGTACCCCCAAATTGAAAACTTCACAGGATGGATATGCTGTTGTTGTACATCGACCCTGATTGGAATTTTCATGAGAATGAAAATCCTGGATTGGATTTAATCGGAAAAGTAAACTTAAAACATCTTGTATGCATCTTCTGAAGTATAGAAGGACTTGAACAAAAACAAAAAAAGCACTTTCATGATACCATAATAATTGTAGAAAAACAGATAAAAGTAAAACCCTCGAGTTTAAACTTCGGTGCAACAATTACAATTCTCACTCTCGATAAGAATTTAGAAAATGCCACAGATTTGGAGAATAATGAATAGTACAAAATTAAAGTATAGCAATTAAAACAATCAGATTAAGTGTAATTTCCTAGTTTTCTTCTGTGGTAATGTTTAAACACCATTTGCATTACAGATTTTTTACTGTATTTGTTGGGAGTAACTTTTAAATCTGTAATTTTGTTGGGGTACTAAGGTAGGAGAAGAAAATATTCAACCTTTTTAAATCAACTTGTTTCAGTACAAGTGATTGACAGTAGTTTTTTGAACAAAATGGACACTGAACATTCAGACCAGGTATCAACTTGAGCTTAACTACTACAATCAAAAGGAACTGTATGGGAGACCAATTTCGAGTTTTGATCAAGAGTGATTGTGAACATATATCAAACTTTTTACATAGAATTAATACATTAAGTTTCTCTACACTTTTGCCTCAGACATTGGCATACTAGCTCCAAAACATTTCCTATCTCTGTAAAGTATCTGTCATTTCTAATTGGGTATTGGTATAATATTTAAGATGAATAAAGTGAATTATTAACTAATAATCAACTATTAATGTTCGTTCGAACAAAAACTGAAACATCAATTAATGACAAAAAAAAAAACCAAAAGCTTTATTCATTACTTCTGACCATGAAACCTTTCTATGTTCAAAGTGATGAAAATTGATTTATTTTTACAATTTAAAGACAATTAACGACTTCATAAGCATAAAAATGGCTTATCAAAAATAAAACATGTTTGCAATATTTTGTTTGGTTAGTTTTCTTACGTATTTATTGTAATTATCACATTTCTGTCTTGTTTCTTTTCTTTAATTTTACTGCCTTGTCGCTATAATTTACAATGAACAATGATTTTACATACCTACAGTATGAACAAGCCTTTATTTAACACCTATAGCTTGCATAGATTTGCAAACCAGAGTTAATCTCTTTCACTATACAAATAAAAGTTATACTAGACATATTCTATACAAACATATAGTCACTACATATTACAAAATAATAGTATTAGACGGCACATTACAAACAACTTCATATTTGTGAAATACTTCATACACAGAAATTTTCATTGACATTTACAAACTGTACGAATTTTCTCTGAAAAAATATATAATTACATTTCTATAAAGCTGTAAACTATTTTAGTTTATTCAAGGCATTAATTCTGGACGGTAAATCAAGGTGTAATAGTTCTCAATATATTTGCTATGTACAAAAAGGTTCACATATCCAGGTATATATTTAGGGTTTAACAAGGTGTAGCATTTCGAACAGGGTCATCAAATTTAACTTGAACAGACGCAGCTGAGTTATTCATTGATGAATATTGGTTCCTTCTACTCAATAATAATCCATAAAGTAGAAGGTCAACATGCATCAAATAATGCCACAAAGAAATTGAACCTGGACATTTTTCAACCCTGAACATTCAAATAATACAAATCTTTGAGTAAAATATTACACATCTTTAATTTATGTACAAGAGGCACTATTTTTGAGGATGGATGAATCAAGGCGGTTAATTATGTACAAAATCTACTCTTCACCAATTACATTGAAGTAATACTCTACTATTACTGTACAATGTACATCTATAATTCACATCGATAAATCCTTTGAGGATTGTGTGATAACTCATTCTGGTATACATTTTACATCAAAGTGTAAGCAAGCATGAAAACTACTTTTTAAATGCCCTTTATTATACTATCTGTTACTTCTTTAAAAAAATTATCAAGGAAATTGATGTGTGGATTGGCCATATCACATGAGATATTATTCTAGGTATTGAATTGGACTTTTGTGAATCAGATATGTCATATTGTAAATTGTAAGTTACATTTTCAAAACAACTCTCCAAAGTAAGTGATTAACAGAATGCACTTATTATTATGTAAACTTAATTTACTTAGATAAAAAATTACACCAATAACCTTCGGTTCTCTATTAAATAACATTTGATTCTCTTAGCAATATTTGGTGCTTTAAACAACAGGTCCTAAAACTATAATTGGCAATAAAACAATAATGGAACAATATCACTGCACAACAGGGTAATACTTTGAAACTTTTGCAACCAAAAAAGCACATGTATCAACTAATAGAATATGCTTTCAACCATGAAGCATACTAATCAACCAATGCAATATACTTTTCAACCAACAAGGAATACTTTCAGCCAATAAAGCATACTTATCATCAATCAATAATGCATACTTAACAACCAAGCATACTTTTCAACCAACAAACCATACTTTTCAGCCAACAAAGCATACTCATCAACCAACAAATCATACTTATCAACCAATAAAGCATACTACTAAACCAATGAAGCATACTTTTCCACCAACAAGGCATACTTTTCACCATAAAAGCAGACTTTTAAACCAACAACGCATACCCATCAACCTACAGAGCATACTTATCAATCTACAAAGCATACTTATCAACCTACAAAGCATACTTATCTACCTACAAAGCATACTTATCAACCTACAAAGCATACTTATCAACCAACAAAGCATACCCATCAACCTACAAAGCATTCTTATCAACCTACAAAGCATACCCATCAACCTACAAAGCATACTTAACAACCAATAAATTGATTTAAACCTGCAAGAGCAGAGCAACACCTGCCAGTGTCCATCTGGCTGCTTTCTCTTTGGTCTTTAGGTTGAAGGTCCAAACAAACGTGGGTCCACGCTGCTTGGTCTTGTATACTGGACATTCATAAATATTCCTTGTGTCCTGTTTATCCACTGGAATGGCACGGATGAAGATTACAGGCATTGCTGGAGTCAACTCCTTCAGACGAGCCTCTGCGATCATTCCAGTCTGTATATCCCATCTGGCGCCCTCCATAAACAACCCATGAACATACGCTCCTTCACGGGGGGCACTGTTGATGTCTTCTTTGTTCTTTTTGGTGACGTCACACTGCAAGCACATTTTGTCCAGGGGCCATTCATTTTTACGGGCCATGGACTGCATAATAGCAGTCAAGAAGCTCTGAGGGTTGAAGAATCCACCGAGCCAAACGGCACTAGGAAGCTGGAAGTCTGCTGTCCAGTTCTCAAGTTCCTTTACACGAATTAGTAGATCAGCATACCAAGAATTCAAACCGAACAAGCTTGGATAGGCTCTCTTATTCCACGTTTCAGGCACCTGGTCAAGGAACAAGGCATTACCCAGATCCTCCATGTCAGATGTGATAGTGAGTTCACCCTATGGAAGTGAAGACAGGAGGATTAACATAAGAATGTTTAAACATTAGTAAGTCTTATTCTTATGGTACACAAATGTGTATCATATTTATGCCATTGAAGAACACTACAGATTAAATCTAGGCATAGGGAGTCAGAACTTTGTGTGCCTAAGGAATCAAATTTCTGTTTCTTTACAAAAACTAAATTGTTTTTGTTTTCAAAAATATAAATACATTCTTCCCTTTCTCCTTTTCATATCCATGTTAATTCATTCATTTCTTTATCCAGACATTCATAAAAGAAAACAGTAGTTTTGTTCTTGTTTTTGGCAAAATCGTGATTACCCCGAAGTTTGTGCACCAATGATAAACGTATGTAACTATCAGGAGTTGTACCAGTAGAGCGCAAAAGGCTTGAATGAAAATATGGGGAGAAAGAATTTGCAAAATACCAATTTTGAAAGTGCTTATTCATTGAAAATATAGTCAAGTTTTATACCAAATTTCTTAAATTAACACCTAAAATCAAGAGCTTGATGTTATCCTTCTTCAAAGTAGGAGAACTATTGCGGTGCATAAACTTTAAGTCCGAACTTCCGGGCCCGCGAGTACTTCTGCCTGAGCAAACTTCGACCCATGCAAACTTCGGGCCACTGAGTATGCTAAATACAAAACAAAGTAGAGCTTCAGAGTGTTTACCTTGAGACCCAGATCAAGTTCTTTGAGAGACCTTCGGATTTCATTGGTTAGCGTGTTCATGCGCTCACATTCCTGGAATGCAACAACACTGTATGGCGTGATCTCCTCCACCTTGGCTACGATTTCCATCATGTTGAATTCATCAGGTAGTTTTTCAAGAATTTCATCCAGAAGTGCTTTAAGCTGTAAGTGAAAAACACATATCGATAAAAATATAGATATCCTGTACATTGTAGAAGTATATGGGGGACACAAATATTGTCACATTACAGCAGTTGAAGAACTTGAAATTTCCAATTATAGATGATAAATGTGACTATGGAACAATAATCTTCAAACAAAAGGTAACAAAATATTTACTATCAGTGTTCCTTTTTTAGAAGAGAGGAAGAAAGGGAAGGGAGGGGGAGGGAGGAATACAGTAAATTCTTCGAGCCCCAAAACTACATTTGAATAATAATAGTATCTTTCAAATAAACTTTTCTGCCCTATTTTCATAACACCTCTCTTCATAATGTACTTTTATTTTTACCATTCATTAATTCTTATCCAATTTTCCATCTCCCCTACTCTAACTTTCTCTCTTTCAAATGTCTTTTCTTCTCTTTACCAAATCTTAAATCCAAAAACCTTCTTAACTGACCCTTCTTCTCTATCACTTTGTCATCTCTCAACTTTCTTTCATTCTCCCTCCAGATACACAACATATAAATTGTGCCTTCCTTAACTTCACAACCTAGTATTGTAAATGTACAGTTTTTTATTCTTCAACACAATCTCCCTACACTTTTTCCACTACCAATCCTTTTATATCCCACTAAAATGTCACAGGTGAAATCAAACAATACAGCATATTCAAACAACCAAAATAGCCTTCAGTGAATTTTCAGTGTGACTAGATTTCGTTCCATCTTGACTAACCTTCTCTTCCCTGCTGGACGCTCCACCCCCACCTCCACCGCTGTCTCTGGGCTGCATCTCTAACACCACCTTGAAGAGATTGTCTGACGTGGTTGTAAGGAATCCGATCTCAGCATTGGGATGCAGACCATACAAGTAGGGGCTCTCAGGGGGAAGCATCTCATCAATGTATTGATGGTATCCCTTGTAGTCGGAGTTAGGTGGCAAAGCAAAGCCTGGAGCTAAGTAAAGTTCTCCATCAAGCTGGAAAGCAGAATAATTGCAGAATAGAATTACTGGTAACATTAGTAAAAAAGGGGCTCTCTCTCTTAAGTAACATAACGTCAAAGCGTTAATTGTGCAAGCACATCCCTCCATTTCCCACGATCACTGGCAATATGTTTAAAATCCTCTCTGAAAAGAGGACAACTACCCATAATATATATTTGTTTTGAGCATCCCTTTTTTCTCTTTCAGGGTGGATTAGTTTTGATCACTGTCTTAGTGTGTGAGTGGGCTCTGCAATAAACTCACCCTAGTTTCATATCTTTTAATATGCATAGTTTGTGTTATTACCATAGTTGGCTTTTTTATATATTTTTTTCTTTTTACCAAAACAGAAATGACCACTAAATGGCCATTATGACCTCCTGTAAGAGCCTACCAAAACAGAAATAACCACTAAATGGCCATTATGACCTTCTCTAAGAGACTACCAAAACAGAAATAACCACTAAATGGCCATTATGACCATCTCTAAGAGCCTACCAAAACACAAGTGACTAATAAATGGCCATTATGACCTTTTCTAAGAGCCTACCAAAACAGAAATAACCACTTAATGGCCATAATGACCTTCTCTAAGAGCCTACTAAAACACAAGTAACCAATAAATGGTCATTATGACCTCCTCTAAGAGCCTACCAAAACAGAAATAACCACTAAATGGCCATTATGACCTCCTCTAAGAGCCTACCAAAACAGAAATAACCACTAAATGGCCATTATGACCTTCTCTAAGAGACTACCAAAACAGAAATAACCACTAAATGGCCATAATGTCCTCCTCTACGAGCCTACCAAAACAGAAATAACCACTAAATGGTCATTATGACCTTCTCTAAGAGACTACCAAAACAGAAATAACCACTAAATGGCTAATATGACCTCCTCTAAGAGCCTACCAAAACATAAGCACTAAATGGCCTTTATGACCATCTCTAAGAGACTACCAAAACAGAAATAAGCACTTAATGGCCATTATGTCCTCCTCTAAGAGCTTACTTTAACAGAAATAACCACTAAATGGCCATTATGACCTCCTCTAAGAGCCTGCCAAAATATCCTCTAAATGGCCATTATGACCTCCTCTAAGAACTTACCAAAACAAAAATAAGCACTAAATGGCCATTATGACCTCCTCTAAGAGCCTACCAAAACAGAAATAACCACTAAATGGCCATTATGACCTTCTCTAAGAGCCTACCAAAACACAAGTAACAAATAAATGGCCATTATGACCTTCTCTAAGAGCCTACCAAAACACAAGTAACTAATAAATGGCCTTTATGACCTTCTCTAAGAGCCTACCAAAACAGAAATAACCACTAAATGGCCATTATGACCTCCTCTAAGAGCCTACCAAAACAGAAATGACCACTAAATGGCCATTATAACCTTCTCTAAGAGCCTACCAAAACAGAAATGACCACTAAATGGCCATTATGACCTTATCTAAGAGCCTACTAAAACAGAAATAACCACTAAATGACAATTATGACCTCCTCTAAGAGCCTACCAAAACAGAAATGACCACTAAATGGCCATTACGACCTTCTCTAAGAGCCTACCTTAACAGAAATAACCACTAAATGGTCATTATGACCTCCTCTAAGAGCCTGCCAAAAAATCCTCTAAATGGCCATTATGACCTCCTCTAAGAGCCTACCAAAACAAAAATAACCACTAAATAGCCATTATGACCATCTCTAAGAGCCTACCAAAACAGAAATAACCACTAAATGGCCATTATTACCTTCTCTAAGAACCTAACAAAAAACAATTAACCACTAAATGGCCATTATAACCTCCTCTAAGAGTCTACTGAAACACAAATAACCACTAAATGGCCATTACGACCTTCTCTAAGAGACTACCAAAACAGAAATAACCACTAAATGGCCATTATGACCATCTCTAAGAGCCTACCAAAACACAAGTTACTAATAAATGGCCATTATGACCTTCTCTAAGAGCCTACCAAAACAGAAATAACCACTAAATGGCCATTATGACCTTCTCTAAGAGCCTACTTTAACAGAAATAACCACTAAATGGCCATTATGACCTCCTCTAAGAGCCTGCCAAAAAATCCTCTAAATGGCCATTATGACCTCCTCTAAGAGCCTACCAAAACAAAAATAACCACTAAATAGCCATTATGACCTTCTCTAAGAGCCTACCAAAACAGAAATAACCACTAAATGGCCATTATGACCATCTCTAAGAGCCTAACAAAAAACAATTAACCACTAAATGGCTATTATAACCTCCTCTAAGAGTCTACTGAAACACAAATAACCACTAAATGGCCATTACGACCTTCTCTAAGAGACTACCAAAACAGAAATAACCACTAAATGGCCATTATGACCATCTCTAAGAGTCTACCAAAACACAAGTTACTAATAAATGGCCATTATGACCTTCTCTAAGAGCCTACCAAAACAGAAATAACCACTAAATGGCCATTATGACCTTCTCTAAGAGCCTACCAAAACACAAGTAACAAATAAATGGCCATTATGACCTTCTCTAAGAGCCTACCAAAACACAAGTAACTAATAAATGGCCTTTATGACCTTCTCTAAGAGCCTACCAAAACATAAATAACCACTAAATGGCTATTATAACCTCCTCTAAGAGTCTACTGAAACACAAATAACCACTAAATGGCCATTACGACCTTCTCTCAGAGACTACCAAAACAGAAATAACCACTAAATGACCATTATGACCATCTCTAAGAGCCTACCAAAACACAAGTTACTAATAAATGTCCATTATGACCTTCTCTAAGAGCCTACCAAAACAGAAATAACCACTAAATGGCCATTATGACCTTCTCTAAGAGCCTACCAAAACACAAGTAAGCAATAAACAGCCATTATGACCTCCTCTAAGAGCCTGCCAAAATATCCTCTAAATTGCCATTATGACCTTCTCTAAGAGCCTACCAAAACAAAAATAACCACTAAATGGCCATAATGACCTTCTCTAAGAGCCTACCAAAACATAAATAACCACTAAATGGCCATTATGACCTTCTCTAAGAGCCTACCAAAAAAGAATTAACCACTAAATGGCCATTATGACCTCCTTTAAGAGTCTACTGAAACACAAATAACCACTAAATGGCCATTACGACCTTCTCTAAGAGACTACCAAAACAGAAATAACCACTAAATGGCCATTATGACCATCTCTAAGAGCCTACCAAAACACAAGTGACTAATAAATGGCCATTATGACCTTTCCTAAGAGCCTACCAAAACAGAAATAACCACTAAATGGCCATAATGACCTTCTCTAAGAGCCTACCAAAACACAAGTAACCAATAAATGGCCATTATGACCTCCTCTAAGAGCCTACCAAAACAGAAATTACCACTAAATGGCCATTATTACCTCCTCTAAGAGTCTACCAAAACAAAAATGACCACTGAATGGCCATAATGACCTTCTCTAAGAGCCGACCAAAACAGAAATAACCAATAAGTGGCCATTATGTCCTTCTCTGAGAGCCTACGAAAATGACCACTGAATGGCCATAATGACCTTCTCTAAGAGTTGACCAAAACAGAAATAACCAATGAGTGGCCATTATGTCCTTCTCTAAGAGCCTACCAAAACAGAAATAACCACTAAATGGCCATTATGACCTCCTCTAAGAGCCTACCAAAACAGAAATACCACGAAATGGCCATTATGACCTCCTCTAAGAGCCTACCAAAACAGAAATAACCACTAAATGGCCATTATGACCTCCTCTAAGAGCCTTTTAAAACAAAAATAACCACTAAATGGCCATTATGTCCAACTTTAAGAGCCTACCAAAACAGAAATAACCACTAAATGGCCATTATGACCTCCTCTAAGATCCTTTTAAAACAGAAATAACCACTAAATGGCCATTATGTCCTTCTCTAAGAGCCTACCAAAACAGAAATAACCACTAAATGGCCATTATGACCTCCTCTAAGAGCCTACCAAAACAGAAATAACCACTAAATGGCCGTAATGACCTCCTCTAAAAGCCTACCAAAACAGAAATAACCACTAAATGGCCATAATGACCTCTGAAAAATGTTTCATCTTTAAAGAGAATTACAATAAAAAAAACTTAAAACTCATCAACTTTCTCATTAGTATTTTAACATCTGAATCAACAATTTCAGGAAGACTAATTTAAATAATGTCCGAAAGGTTGAAATCCGTGTGTATAATAATTGACCAATTGTATACTGGGGGAATTTTATCGACTAATCAAAGATAGGGGAACCTTGGCCGTCTGTACAATTCACGCACTGTATGGGGCCAACCGTAAAAAAATGCTTTCAAACGCTCATCACGCTTATTGGTTAGTTAACAAGGGGAAAATTCCTACAGCAGTTGATTGGTCGAAGAACTGAGGTAATCATGTTTGACTAAAATTGGTTTGAAAAGGTTTTGAACAAATGACTTACCATTTCAGGTGACATATACACCTCCAGGTATGTCATGCACAGGCGTCTGTCCCAGTCATCGGTAATGTGTCCACCGTACATGATTTCACCAAACAGGTAGCGAAGATCCTCCCAAGGTACCTACCAAAGTTAAAAAATAGCCCTTCCATAAAATCCTCATAGTATTTTGTTGTTTATCAAAGGAGCTTTACATATTAAATCCAACCTGCAACTCGGCAATATCCTTTGATACGAGGAAATGACATTTGAATCCATGTTGGCATGATTAAAAAGAACATTGAATATATCAATGCATGTTCAAATTACTTTTCAGCATGCAAAGACATTAGCCCATGATCAGGGAAATTAGTTTACAACATTACTGATTTAGCATGATTAATGAGTCAAGTTTTTTTACGGGTAATACCTAGAGCTTAAAATACCATACATAATTTTTCAATTTCTATTAGAAGGAGCCTTGGAAATCTTCCCCACTGACAAAATACCATGGGGGTAATAAATAGACAATCTTACCCAGCTAATCTTAATAACAAACAAAGAAGTTTGGCTAATGTACCTTTGAGTTGGCCTCCAAGTAATTGTAGAGTACATTAACAGAGATAGTGAGATCTCCAGTGTTGAATGGGTACACCCTGTTCCACCCTTGAGGGCCAAACTTGCGCCTCTCAGCCACCACAGCATGGAAGTAGCACAAAGCAAACAAAATGCTCTTGAACTCAACTTCCCTGGCACACATCTCCATAGTATCCTGGTTGAAATTATCCAACGCTTTGTGAAGGTTGGCAAACATTCCCGTGGGAGGCTCATTGGTGATCTTGATAGAAGACTCAAGGATACCCTGCGGAATGATGTGGTATTCGGGGCTGCCGGCTGGTTCAGCGCTCATGTACAGACGGTAGCTCTCGTGGCTTCCTACACTGTAGGCTTCCAGATTCTTTTCCAATGTACCCAACCACTTAGCCACCAGGTGAATGTTCTGAATGATTGAAAATTCCAAAGAAAAACAAACAATAATAGTAATTTCTTCATGATTTTTAATCTTTGACATAACTGTTGGCACACACTTTCCTCTTTTTTTTCAAAATATGATACTCTGACAGCTCAACCCCCTCCATTCAATGTTCTCTCCAAATGTGAAAATATCTCACATGAATACAGAATAATCTCTTGGCACATTTCAGCATTTGCTGGTTGCTTTCCCCAACATTTTACAAATTTGAGTTGAAGGAGTACCTTAAAAAAATGCAGTTGTTAAAAATTATTTATGTAGAAGAATATTTTCCTGTTCATAACACGTTCTTTACATCCACTTTACACATTAAACTGATGGAACATTTTCCATGCATAAAGAGTTTTTGGTTATTAAGCTCACCTAAAGTTGAGAAAAATAATAAATACAGTTGTGAAAACACAAATAAAATAAGGATTATTCATCTTTAGAAAAAAATAAAGTTTTTGATAAGTAAATTAGTAATTTAGCTTAAATTTATTAAATTAGTTAATTAAATTAATAAATTAGAAAAAAATTTGATAAGATTCTTTTCCTCACAAACAAATGTATTCTTGGAATTAAAGCGCAATATCTTTAGAAATTCATTCGTGAATATAAGCCTAGCCATTCGTCTTGCTTGTTCATCAACATCAACACATTCTTATGGTCACTGCTCATTCTCCATTGCTTCAGCTGAACTTTGGAATAGCTTGTTCATGTCAAACACTATCTCTGTCAACCAGTTTAAGTCTTCACTAAAGATGCATTTGTTTTCTATTGCATATTGATTTCACTTTTGTGTACCATGTTATTATGTTTTAATTATTTTGTTGCTTACATGTTATGTTTATATTTTTGGTCTTCTGTGTTTTGCGCTATATAATTACGGTCATATTATTATTATTTAAAGATTATCAAGGCTCCTACAAATACCTTTCATTTTCAATTCGCCGAGTCTTTTTTCTTGAATAAAATCTTACAATAATCTCAGAAGTTGTTTTATTTTCTAACCTGAAGAATAACCCAATGTCCTTCTTTAGCAGCAAGATCCATGCACTGCTCAGCAACGATTTCCTGGCCCTGACCTAAGGACACATTATGGAAATTCTTGTTGTCAAATGTGAAGCCAAGTTTCTTGCCAAGAGCCTCCACATCCTTCAAGGGATCTACACCGGGTGAGAGGATGAAGAACACAGGGGTCGCAGGATCTGTCTCCTCAAAGGATTTGGCAAACTCGATTGCTCTGTTCTCAACGTACTTGGCTCCAAGTTTCTCTTCAATGAAGGCTCTATAAATAAATAGATGACAATCAAAATGACCATTACCCCATGTATTTACCAACCTAAGCGTAGCGGGGATATTTACGAGAGTTGTACTTACCTTCCATGCTATAAATATGTAATCTTGTCCAATGACCTGATTCTAACGCACTTCTAACCGACCTTAAAAACGTAGTTACCAACCCAGCCCTAACCTCCATAATACCTCTAAGATCCCTCACTTAACAATCACCTAGGCCTGAATGAGAGGTGAGGCGGGCTGGGACACATGGAAGGTAAGTATAACTCTCGTAAATATCCCCGCTATGCTTAGCGGAGTAAGAGTTACTTCAAGTTATATTTTACCTTCGATGCCATAAATATGCAATCAGATTGCAACCGAGGAACGGAAAGAAGGAAGTTCAGGTCAAAGCCCAATTTTTAAAAGGCTGGTCCTAATACTCGCACTAGTTTTATCCAACTTAAAGGATTATATTTCTTATCCTCTTAAAGACAAAAAAACCTCTAAATAGGAATTATTAGAAAATAGTAAACCATTCATAGTTAAAACAAAGGAATAGGGAACAACCTGATAGTAATAACCGAGGCAAGACATCGACTGAACATGGGTTACTTGCCTGAAAGCGCATGTTAATAGAAGTTGTTAGTGAACAGAGCCAATCTGAAAACAACAGCCAATACGTCATGGCGAAAACTTACGAGGTTCGCCAGAGGATTGGGGCGGTTTTGTTAAACATGAGGGGAACAAACCGTCTGTACAGTTAAACTAAACAGAAACTACCTGACTGGCTAGTTATCCTAAGAATACCAGCCACGCTCTTGCCGGCGATGCCGGTTGCGAGAAAGACATCGGCTCCTGCTTTCATGGCTAGGATTTGTTCCTCTGTCGGTCATATATAATCTTGTGTGAAATCCAGGATTGCTCCCAGAAATGTGGGAGTCTGAGAAGGAACTAGACTGGACT
This sequence comes from Chiridota heheva, assembly GCA_020152595.1. Classification (NCBI taxonomy): domain Eukaryota; kingdom Metazoa; phylum Echinodermata; class Holothuroidea; order Apodida; family Chiridotidae; genus Chiridota; species Chiridota heheva. The sequence continues at coordinate 366,384 of JAIGNY010001614.1, read as the reverse complement.
TGGCCAGGTTAATAACCCACGCTAAGTCCTGAGCCACTCTTATGACAACGCTTGTGTGTTCTGCGACTATGGCTGTGTCTTCTGCAACGGTAAGCCAGTCATCTAGAAACATAAAGATTCTGATGCCTTGCTTTTGTAGAAAGGTCACAAGGACCCTCGTTATCCAGGTGAAGATCCTGGGGGCGGTCGATACCTGAAGGGTAGTGCCCTGAATGTGTACGTGACTCCCTCGAATTGGATGCCAGGAATCGCCTGTGTTTCTCGTGCATCAGCAGATACGCATCTACGAGGTTGACAGAGGTGGCCCACAGGCCCCTCGTCAACTGAGGAAGGATGGAGTAAAGCGTTTCCATCTTGAAGTTCAGCTGACACATGAATTTGTTGAGTGGTCCTAGATTGATGATTGGGCGCCACTTGTTCCTCTTCTTGGAGGCCAGGAAAAACGTGTACATTACGAGGTCCTTGGGCGATTCGAGATCGTGGTGATGGCGTTCTTTTCAAACAGCTCTCCGATCTCTGTCCCTCAACAACTCGGCCTAAGTGAGGCATGAGGGCAGGGCGAAAGACCCGTGAGGCGGGGGGTTGTGAACTCCAGCCCTGCCGAATGGTTCTCAGCACTCACTTGTCTGTGGTAACTTTCTCCCACATCTCTGTGAATTTCCCCAGACGCTGACCAACCTGACCGCCCATCAGCAGGGGCATCGAGGGTGGGTCAAAGGTGCTGCCCCTTGCCTTTTGCCCACCTTCGTGAGGAAGAGGCACCCACTCTGCGTGCAGAGAAGAAGGAGCACTGAACGCTTTCAGCCATGTTCACTCTGCTGGTCCACGAAGTCATGGTAAGTGAAAGAAGTCGTGTCGGTCTTCGCCACCGTTGCACAGCAGCGACGTGGAGCCTGCCGCTAGGTAGCCGCGCCTCGGCCCCTCGTGGAGGATCGGGCTTCACCTTCGTCAACAGTGGCAGGGATCCTGGCCCAATGCTGTACTCTGGTCACCAGGGAGGCATCAATGGGAAATTACTTAGCTGCCGGCTTAGCTTCCCTACTATGGGCTGTAGTGAGTAATCTGCACTGAGACTGTGCTCAAGCCTCTACAAGAGGTGCTTCCACTAAATCCAGCTTAATCACCTGTGCCAGGAAATTTAGGAGTCAGGGAGCCTGCTCCCCTTGTAGCAGGGGGTCCACCATAGAGGACGGTAGGAAGAGGACTACGTCCGGTACCTGGTAGGGTATGGGGGTCCTATCTAGTGCGTCCTGTGTCAGCGAGGCGGCACTGGGGACGACTTGGACCTGGGCGGTGGGAGGAATCCCCTGTTCCAGGGGTGGTCCGGTGTCCTGTGAGTGTCAGGAGGCTCCACAGGTGGGACCAAATTGTCAATGAGGTTGACTTCTTCCCCAGGGGGGTAGATGTCGAGGGCATACTCCTCCGAGACCTCAAGGTCGGTTCGCCTCCGCCTGGGCTCAAGGGAGGGCTAGGAAGAGGAAGAAGATTGACTCCTACTTCTTTTGTGTCTACTATTCCGTTCCCTGTCTCTCGTCCGGGGCCTGCCTCGCTCAGGTGAGGACAGTACCGGTGGAACGGAAGCCTGGAAAGTGCTGGGCTCTGCTGCAGCGTCCGGTGCAAAAAGGGTACGAGTGCGCATACGCCTACTTAGCTGCAGGGGCTTATCATCGGGCGTCCTGCGGAGTGTAGGCCTCGCCTCCCTGGTGAAAGAGTATTGCTGCTTGGACTTGGGTGGCGGTGGTTGAGGGGGAGAAGACGATGACAGTCTGTCCGACCATCCTTTCTCCACCCTCTCGGCCACTCTTTGCAAGCGCCGATCGCAGTGGAGTCTATGCTCCAGCCATGCAACATAATTCCAGTCACTGCAGAGAGTGCACGGGTTCCATTCACAGCACAATCTGCACGTGTAACACGTCAGATGGATGTCTCTGGACCGTAACTTAAAACAATGCATACATGCAACGCATCGTGGGTGCGTAATCACTGACACTGGGGGACCTATCCTCCGTGTCCATGTACTAGTGATAGTTTAGCGGAGCATAACATTGAACGTGAAAAATTACAATGGTAGTTCGCACGACCGTGGAACACATGGCTGATGGCTACAGTAACGAGAAGAAAATAGTTCTAGTGATGCTATACTTCCTGGGGAAATTTGTTTTCTTATCACTTAACCACTTAGCTTCGTAGCTAGTGGGACTACTTCCAGGTTAATTGTATGTTGTACGTTATCCCATTCAAATATTTATGGAACCGTACAGACCCGTTCACCGGAGCCGTATGGACCCTAAAGCTTGAAAATGGAGACGTGCAATGGACCCATATCGCAGATCTGTATGGAGCTGTGCGAACCTGTGGCTAACTTAGGACACCGTCCTTCGTGGCCCTACCGGTCCCTACACGGAACCGTAGTCCACAGCGGTGTAAAAAGGAGTCACACACCACTACCTAAGCCCCACTGACTCAGTAGCATCAAGATGTGGGCATGATTTATTCTAAGTTACTTTGTTAAGACGCAACCTAACTAATCAATGTAATTTCAGAAATATTTTACATCAGAAAGACGTCTGCCCGTGGCCCTGCCAACTCAGTAGAGTCGAGTTCGGAGCCCCAGGGGGTAAGTCAGTATAACTTAACAAAGTAGACTACTGCCTCAGACCTCCACGGCTCAGTAGCGTTGAGCCGTGGGTCGTGGCGTAAGCAGAAATCTCTGAGAGAGACTATATTGAGACATGACATATATTTACCCCGCTAAGCGTAGCGGGGATATTTACGAGAGTTATACTTACCTTCCATGCATCCCGCCCGCCTCCCCTCTCGTTCAGGCCTCGGTGGAAGGTTGAGTGAAGTGGTAGTACAGTGGTATTAGGGAGGTTAGGGCCTGGCTGGTTACTGTTTTTCTTAGGGTCGGTTAGAAGTGCGTTAGAATCAGGTCATGTGACCAGATTGCATATATTAATAGCATGGAAGGTAAGTATAACTCTCGTAAATATCCCCGCTACGCTTAGCGGGGTAAATTTACTTCAAGTTATACCTTACCTTCCATGCTATTAATATATGCAATCAGATTGCAACCGAGGAACGGAAGGAAGGGAGTTCAGACCGAAGCACATTTTTTTTTTTTTTTAATGGCTGGTACTAAACTCGCACTAGTCGAAAAGCCACGAAAGGGACGAAAAACCTTCTCCTCGTAAGGACGAAAAACCTCCGAATAGGAACTATCAATAATAGCAACCCATTACAAGTTATGGCAAGGAAACAGAGAACACTCTGAGGAGAATAACTGAGGTAAAACGTCTACAGAACAAAGTTGAATCATACGTGAAAAACACGCAAACGCAAACTGACAGTGAACAGAAGCAAACTGTAAACCACGCTCAAAGCGGCACGACGAAAACTCACCAAGTTCGTCAGACCACCGGAGCTGGTCAAAAAGCATGAAATGAACAAACCGTCTGTAAAGGTAAACTAAGCAGAAACATCAGAACCACGTTAGTAAAACGTAAATGAAATGAAATGCGCCAAAAAGTGGCAAAAATTCCGTTGGGAAAGAACGAAAGAACAATTGCCAAAACAACGGCAAAGTTTCGTTAGAATAAACAAACGAAATAACCAGAGCCCGAACAACGGTTGAAATTATACATGAGTGAAAATGAAGGAACGAGAAAACGTTAAGACAAATAACGTAAACAACTTCAAAAGAACGGGAAAGGGGAAAGAACACCCACCTCAAGAAGGATGTGGTCCTCTTCCAGAAAGCACGGCCCGTGCAACTCCGCCCTGATAGTCCGGAATATCCACCAGGTAAGCTGAGACGAACGTGGCTGGCGTTTTCCACACTGCAGCACGAAGGATCTCGTGAAGGGGAACCCCACCAAAAAGCGCAATTGACGCAGCTATGCCTCGTACCTGGTGTGCCTGAACCGAACGTTCCGCGAACAACGCGGATCTATTATATGTGATCGCCTGAACTATCCAACGTGAGATCGTATCACGGGAGACGGCTCGATGCGGCCGTTGGAAGGACACGAAAAGAGCGGTGACGTCCTTCCGAAAAGATTGCGTGCGCTTGATATAGTGTTTGAGACATCGAACGGGACACCAGACCTTGTCCTCCGTCGTGTCAGAAAACGTAGCGGCGCCGGAAGGAAAATAGGTTCGGTAGAAACTCGAGCGTCTGATTCTTCGCTAAGAAGGCGGGGTCGGGAACGGGCGACGAACGCCCCGATTCAAAGCGAATATGACCCTCCTTGAGGGAAAGCGAGTGAAGAGCCCCTCCGCCTGCCGAGGCTGCGGAGAGTAAAAACACCGTTTGATCGTCAGTTCCTTAAGAGGACAATCCGGCAGAGGCTCAAACGGAGCCCGTGCCAAAGTCTCGAGGACCACCTGCATGTCCCAAGGGGGAGCAAGGTTCCGAACTGAAGGCCGTTGCAAGAACATACCTTTAATCAATCTTTCCAACGGCTGCGCGTCGGTGACAGTCGAGCCGTCGAGGAAGCCCCGGTGGATAGCCGCTATGGCCGTTCTGAACCCCTTGACCGTATTGATGGACTTATTCAGATTAAACTGGACCAACAAAAAATCCGCTACGTCACCAAGAGGCGCCGTATGCGGAGAAACCGATCTATCCCGGCACCAGTCCTGGAACATTCCGAGTCTGGAAGCATACATGCCCAAAGTGGAAGATCTCCGGCTACAGGCCGCCAGCTGGGCAGCTGCCTCTGAAAGACCTTGCGACACAAGGGATTCGCGGATAGAGGCCACACAGTCAAATGGAGTGCTCTTGGATTGTGGTGCAGTTTGCCGGAACCCGGTATAGAGACCAACTCGTCCGTGACCGGAAGTTCGTACGGGAAACCTGCGACAAGATTGAGCAGCTGAGGGAACCACAGTTGGCCAAGCCAATTGGGAGCCATCAGAAGAAACATGGAACACTGATCGGACGCCACCTTGTTCAGTACTCTCGGCGGGAAGGCGTAGCCCACGAAGTGGGTCCACCTGATCGTGAACGCGTCTACCGCCCAGACTCTCGAGTCGGGTGTGAGAGCGCAAAAAATTGGTAGCTAGTGGTTGTCCACGGACGCGAACAGATCCACGTCCGGGAGACCGAAGGTTAACCAGATCGCCGCCACCCGCGGAGAAGGGCCCACTCTGTGGGGCTCCCGGAGGCGGGACAACAGATCCGCAATCGTGTTCTCCGTGCCTGGCAGATGGACCGCCTGGAGCGTGACCTTGTTCAACATGCACCAAGACAGAAGGGATCTGGCTAAGATCCAAAGGCTCCTGGATCTCGTGCCTCCCTGTCTGTTGATAAACGCCACTACCGTGGTATTGTCCGTCGCGTATGAGAACAGTCTTGTTCGGACCTGAGGTAGGAAGTGAACAAGAGCCCGCGTACGCCTCTAGTTCCAACAGATTCATGTGCTGATCGCACTCAGCGCCCGTCAAAAATCCTGCGACCTGAGACCACGCTTAAATGCGCTCCCCACCCGTCAACAACGCATCGGTTACCACCGATACCGAGGGTCTGACGGGTGGAAAAATCGCTCCCTGTGACAGGTGAGAGGGACGCACCACCACCAAATGTGGGGACCACCGCCTGTGTACGGGAACGAGGACGCTGAGGTCTCTCCTGGATGGGACGAAATGACTCAGTAGATGGAATTGTAGATCCCGCATGTAAAACCTGCACATGAGGACTACATCTACGAGGCTGGCGAGGTATCCCAAGAATACCAGCCAGGCTCTCGCCGGCGACGCCGATAACGAGAAGGACGCCGGCTCCGCCCTCACGGCAAGGATCCGTTCCTCCGTCGGCCGTATACGACCGTAAGGAAAATCCAGGACTGCCCCCAGAAAAGTGGGAGTCTGAGACGGCACTAGGTTGGACTTGGTGAGGTTGAACACACACCCTAAGTCCTGTGCCACCCGTATAACCACGTTCGTGTGTCTCGCGATGGTGGCTGCGTCTACCGCAACGATCAGTCAATCGTTGAGGTACATAAAGATTCTGATGCCCTGCCTTCGTAAGAAGGCCGCTAGAACCCTCGTAATCCGGGTGAAGACCCTGGGGGAAGTCGAAAGCCCGAAGGGTAACGCCCTGAACGTGTACGTAACTCCCTCGAATTGGAACGCCAGAAAACGTCTGTGTTCCTCGAACATCGGCACATGGAGATATGCGTCCGTGAGGTCGACGGAGGTGGCCCACAGGCTACTCGTCAACTGAGGGAGGATGGAGCGGAGAGTCTCCATCTTGAACTTTAACGGTCGGATGAACCTGTTGAGCGGTCTTAGATTGATTATCGGGCGCCACTTGTTCCCCTTTTTGGGGGCCAGGAAAACGTGGACATAACGAGGTTCCTGGGAGGTTCGGGATGAAGGTGATGGCGTTCTTTGCCAGCAACTCCCGATTTCTAACCTCAACAACTCGGCGTGGTCGTCCTGACGAGGCGTAGGAGTGGGGCGAAAGACCCCTCCCTGGGGCGGGAGAGACGTGAACTCCAGGCGGTAACCTTGCCGAATGGTTCGTAACACCCACTTGTCGGTGGTGATTCTCCCCAAGCCTCTGAAAATTCCTGAAGACGCCCCCGACCGGGACCCGTTCAGCGGGGGTCGAGGGTGGGTCAAAAACGCCATCCCCTGGCCTTCCCTCTCCCTCGCAAAGAGGTACCGCTCTGCGTGCAGCGGGGAAGGAGCGTCGATTGGTCCCCACCCTGGCCCCTCTGCTGGTCCACGGTGGACTCCTGGCGAGAGGAGGAGCTGAAGAGGGCGCCGCGACAGTGTCACGCGACGTTGGGGCCGTCGCTGGCCCGGCGCACCCGGCCCGCTTAACGGGGATGAAGGGTGGCGACGAAAGGGGGAAGAGAAGAAAAGGACTTCGTCTTCGCTAACAGCTTCTGAGTCTTCGAAGATCGTCTTGGCGGCCAGCTTGGCGCGACAGGACATCACGGAAGTGACCAGCAAATAGGTCCGGACCCTCAGTAGGTAACGGCCGAAGATCCTCCTGAGTGACGGCAGAGAGTCCAAGGAGAGGGAGAACATTCTCGCGTCTCTCCCGGACCGCTCTAGTAAAGGCTCGGGCAAGTTGGTCGACTGTCGCGTCGAGCAAATCCGAGAGTCCAGTTAACAGAGGCAGGGTTTGTGTAAGGACGTCGGCCGGGAGATGCCTGCGCAAGACCGAGTCTAAGCCCTCTGTTACCCATACGGCAAGGGCCTGGTATTTATAACCCCTTCGTACGGCCCGGTCGACAGCTTATAGGGAGTCATCCCTCCGCTGGACCGCAGGGTCACGAAATTTCGGAGCCCTGCCCACTGAGCCAGACACAGCTGCGGTGCCGCTCGCCTGTTGGCGGAGGAGTTGCCATACTCCATCCGGGATTCCAGGAGGCTGTATGAGCGCCTGAAAATCAGATAGCTGGACATGTGTAGCCTGATCAACGTCCCGGCCGTAGGCCGTCCAGTCCTTGGCCGGAGTCCTAGCCCAATGCCTAATCCTGTACACCAGGGAGGCATCAATGGGGAAATTCTTGGCCGCTGGCGAAGCAACCTTTGAAGCTGAGCTGAGCAGTCTACGCTGAGACTGCAGGCCCGCCTCAATTAGGGGTACTTCCGTGATCTCCAGTTTGATTTCCCGTTCCAGGAAATCCAAGAGCTGGCGACCCGCTCCCCTTGTAAAAGGGGTCCACCGGGTGGCAGAAAGAGGACCTCGTCCGATATCCGTGAAGGATACGGAGGCCAAATCCGGTGCAAACGGCATCATAAAATCGGCCCTGGGGGCGGCTGGAACCGGGGCGGTGGGAGGAGTCCCCCGTACCGGGGGGTCGTCCCGCGCCGTATCCAAGACGTCCAGAAAATCGACCTCCTCTCCCGAGGGATAGAGGTCGAGGGCATCCTCCTCCAAGACCTCAGGGTCAGGGGGATGCCAAGCCGCGGCAGTGGTAGCCGCCGAGGAGTAAGGAGCCGGAGACGTTAGCCTCCGCTCCAGTGCCTGTGACACCAAAGTCTCAAGTGTTTTCTTGAGGTGTCCTGAAAAGCGGGATCCTCGAAAGGGTGGCCCCGACTTTTCTGTCGCTTCCTATGTCTCCTCTTATATTTAGGAGAGGATGAGGAAGAGGAGGATGAGGACCTTTGACGTCGACTCTGTCTCTCCTTGTGTGCACTGTCCCGATCCCTGTCCCGCTTCCGGGGTCTGCCTCGTTCGGGAGACCCTAACGGGGAAACGGGAGGAGAGGGCTCCGCCACAGTGTTAGGCACCACTGGAGTACGTGTGAGCGTACGCCTGCTCAGTTGAGGGGCCCTTCCAGAGGCGCACGCTGAGAGTGGACCGCGCCCGCCTCCCGGACGGAAGGTGGGTGCACTTTAAGCCTGGGTGGCGGAGGCGGCGGGGGAAGACGAAGGGGCCTCTCGGACCGTCGCTTCTCCACTTTCTGCGCGCTCTTTGAAAATACCGGTCGCGGTGGAGTCTGTGCTCCGACCACGCCGCTAGATCCCAATCGCTGCAAAGAGTACAAGGATTTGACTCGCAGCATAATCTGCACGCGTAACACGTGAGATGGATGTCACGGGCGTAATTTAAAGCGTTTGCACGCTCGCATCGCGGACATCCTGGGTGTGTAAAACATCGACACTCGGGGACCTGTCCTCCATGTCCATGATACTGGTGAAAATAAATACGGAACTCAAACATTCAACGTAGACAGTCTTAATTGCGTTCACACGAGCCGTGGAACTGCGTAGCTGATGCCTACGGGACCAAGAAGAACAATAGCTGTCAATGCTGTGCTTCTAGCCAAGAATGTCACCTGTCACCTAACCATGTAGCTATGATAGCTAGTGGGCGTATAACCGGAGTAACCGTACGGTGTACGTTACCCCGCTATATACGGACCCGTAAAACCCGGGCCGCGGAACCGTAAGGAACCGTCCAATGGAACCGTCCGTCCCGTTACAACTGGCCGCGGAACCGTATGGATCACGGAACCGTATGGAACCGTCTCTATGGAACCGTCCAACGGTACCGCCCACTACCCGAACACGGGCTGCGGAACCGTATGGAACCGTCCAACGGAACCGTCTCTCTCTACGGAACCGTCTCTCCACGGAACCGTCTCTCTCTCGGAACCGTCTCTCTCTCGGAACCATTTCTCTTTCGGAACCGTTTCTCTCTCTCTCTGAGCGTCTCTCTCTCACGGAACCGTCTCTCTCTCTCCGTTTCTCTTTACGGAACCGTTTCTCTTTCTGGAACCGTCTCTCTTTATACTCTGGAACCGTCTCTCTTTACGGAACCGTCTCTTTTATACGGAACCGTCTCTTTTACGAACCGTCTCTCTCTCTATGGAACCGTCCAACGGAACCGCTAAACCCAGCACTTGGGCTGCGAAACCGTATGGAACCGTATCTCTCTCTCTATGGAACCGTCCAACGGAACCGCTAAACCAGCACTTGGGCTGCGGAACCGTATGGAACCGTCCAACGGAACCGTACTAACCCGTGCGGGTCTCTTTTCAACTTAGGGCGGCGCTTTTGACGCCCCTAAGAAGTTATCTCTCTCTTACCTTACCGCTCTAGGCACAACGCCACTAAGAGCTTAATCTTCTCTCACTCTCTGAACTTTTTAACTCTAGGTGGCGTTCACTTGGGCGTCACCTAAGCCGCTAACGCCACTGAGTTAATCATTCTCGATAAAATTCCTGAAAAGAGAAGAACGTATATCTATGCACACATACACAAATACGGTAAGCGACTATGACCCTACAATCACGCTAAAGAGAGACGAGGCATAGCAGATAAATACAGCAAAGAAAATTTTTAAACAGAAAAAAATTGTATCTGGAAATTTTTTAAAAACCCGAGAAAACACATCGAACGTAAAGACTTTACACGCGCCGGGGTAACGTGGAAAATGCAAACCACTGAGCACTTGATGTCTGTAAAGATAAAAAGAAAAGATTAGTTTCCCTTTAAATAAGACGTCGGAGAGACCCCCTCCTGGTCTCTCCAACGCCCCAAAAATCAAGCTTGAAAATTAAAAACTTTGTCTCAAAATCATGTAAGAAAAATGAAAATATTCATATGCTGGTAACGTTTACACAAAAATAAGCTCTCTTGTAACAACTGTAGCTCCTTGGAGGAACTCGGAGCCGACTCCCCGAACACCCGACGGAGACGCCGACCCAATGCGCATGCGCCAAAATCAGAAAAAGAAATTGGCCTAATGCATACGAGAACTTGTACAGAGAAATCCTAACGTGCTAAAACCTATGCAAAGTTATAACGCTAGGTTCCTCGTGGTGGGGGGGGCAAAGGGTGGAAAAACCTAAACCCCGGGGTAAGAGGTCCCCTAGACAGGCACACCTGGTGCTCTAGGACCTAAAACGCACACCACGAGAGTAGGGGCGCTCTCGAACTAGCCACTCGCTTTATGCGAATGGAGACAAAAACCCGCTATCCTAAGTGTAGGCTACGGGTAAAGTCGTGTAGGTCGGCCGAGATTCCTCGGATTCATGGCTACCTCACCCATATCCCGGAAGACTTGAAAAGGCGAGCCAGATGAGAAGGGGCAGCGTAAAAACCCTCCAGGTAGAAGCTGCCGAAGAAAAAGTTAGAAAGGTTAATTATTAATAAAATAAAAATGACCAGTTTTCAGCGATGTTAGTGCCAACAACGCGCTGAAAAAGAGTGAAGTGGTAGTACAGTGGTATTAGGGAGGTTAGGGCCTGGCTGGTTACTGTTTTTCTTAGGGTCGGTTAGAAGTGCGTTAGAATCAGGTCATGTGACCAGATTGCATATATTAATAGCATGGAAGGTAAGGTATAACTTGAAGTAAATTTATATATATATATAGTGAAGCGCCTCTTGGTGTTTAAAAATAAATGTAAACTTACACCAAAGCTCCCCTATGGGTGATGTACTTACGACCCTTACGCGGGTAAGACGGAACTGTGGAAGATGTCAAGCATGGTATGAGGAAAGCCACAGCAATTTAGTACACCAGAAAAAAGAATCAAGATTATATCTGAACAATTTTAAAACCAGAGAAAATGTACATAATGTAAAATCTTTAAATGCGCAGGGGTAGTGTAGAAAACACAAACTACTGTGATCTTGTCTGCGGAGATAAAATCAAAAGATAAATTCTTTCTGAAAGGGGAGCACAAGGCAGACCACTGCAGGGTCTCTCGATTTCATAAATTAAAACTTTGTCTCATTATGTGCAAAAGGTATGAACTCATGCTCTGTATGGTAACATAAAATAATATATAGTCTCTCTTGTAGTAACTGTAGCTCCTTGGAACTGGCTGAAGCCAGTCATCAAAAGAAGAAGTTGGCCTAATGCATACAAGAACCTGTACTGAAGACATCCTATCATGTTAATACATATGCACTGTATAATGCTAGGCTATCCTCGTAGTGCACCATAGGGCGGTGGCCTATGGTGAAAAACACATCAACCCAAGGGAATGGGTTCCTCTAAACAAGCACACCAAGTGCTCTAGGGACTAAAAACACTCGCTGCGAGAGTGAGACTCTCTCGTTCTAGCCAACTGTTTTGTACCGATGGAAGCAAAAACAGTCTAAATAAAGTAGGAGCTTCAAGGATTAAAATTGTTAGAAAAAGACAAAAATTTAAAGAAATTTCTCGGCCAGTTCTAGCAATGTTGTGACAACAATGCGCTGAAAAGAAGTGATGGATGTTAGAGGTATTATGGAGGTTAGGGCTGGGTTGGTAACTATGTTTTTATGGTCAGTTAGAAGTGCTGCAAATTAAAGCAAAAATATGTGAGACAGAATTTCAAAAAAAAATTAAATAAGATTTTAACAGAATGTTTACAGCACATGTGAATCTTTTATGCTTCCTTTCCTTAGCTCTTAGGTTTTATAAGATAAATGAGATCTGCATGCTGAAAAGCAAAGCAGTTTTCCAAAATTAATAATCATAACATAAATATTGCAATATGGTATTATATCTCTACATTGTTGTCCATAATCTAATTTACCCATTATCAAAGCAGCCCCAATGTGCACAAATAACTTGGCAATTGAGCTAGTGAACAAAGAAAATGTTTTTCTTGTACTTAAAGGAGACATAAAGTCTGACATAATCCTTATTTCATATGATAGAATTGAAAATAACACATTTTCTGACCAAATTTCATAACTCCTGAAGCAATCTAACACGTTTTTTGTAATTATTAAACACTTTAATGCTTGCTACTACTTAATAGTACCATGGGAGCCGCCATTTTGATTTCAAAACATGTAGATTATGATGTCACCAGCCCAGCAGGATGTTGGAATGCTTTGAATTTCTGTATAATCTATCACAAGTTTTCTAGCTCATGCAAAATTGTTTTCCATTTGTGAGTGACAAGAAGTATTTTTTTTACACATGAAATTATCAAAACATGCTGTTAAAACTTTGTGTAACATTACTTTGGAATAAAAATTGTAATCACATTTATAAAGAAATACATTATAATCCTTATGTCTCTATTGGGGAAATTATGTCACCGTGTACAATATTTCCATACAGAATTAAACAAAATGGCAGCCCCCATGTGTCAATTTCAAACAAGAATAACTTGAGATAGGAATAAGAATTTGACTTGCTGTTGTTGGCAGTTGGTTAAAAATGTTATCCTCTATCATATGAATTAAAGATTGTATCAGACTTTGAGTCTCCTTTAAGAGTGTAAGGTTCATGAGCAAATGGGCAAAACACATTTTGATGTTACACCACATTTTAAAAATTGAACATTTCACATTTCATAACAAATACTTCAAAAATTACAAAAGAGGCAATTAATTTTCAAAGAAATACACCCACATTGTCTTGGATTTGCCTTTATGACATTAAAATGTACATGGTGAGGTCACTTTTCAACAATCTTTAAAAAGCAATAACTCCTGAATGAAATAAGACATCAACATGACAAATTGTTTCTGTAATAGTCCTTTATCATATGTATGAAAATAAAATCCATGGGAATATTCCTTTAGGATCCATGGGAATATTTCTTTAAGATCCATGGGAATATTTCTTTCAGATCCATGGGAATATTCCTTTAAGATCCATAGGAATATTCCTTTCATATCCATGGAAATATTTATTTCAGATCTATGGGAATATTCCTTTAAGATCCATGGGAATATTCCTTTTATGGGAATATTCCTTCAAGATCCACAGGAAAATCCCTTAAGATCCATGGGAATATTCCTTTAAGATCCGTGGGAATATTCCTGTAAGATCCATGGGTTTTTAAGACTGTTCCACTCATAATATAAGTTTCTTTCTTAAATATCTAATAACATATTAGATAGTCATCATCGAAAATAGTTTTAGAAAATGTAATTTCTTCTTTAATTCTGAAAAAAATGACACAAGCAAATAAACCAATCAGCATCCTTACCCTACAGCATAGGTCATCCTGTCTGACCTCAAAGCTCTCATCATGCAGAGCTTCTGGAGGGAGGTTTTATTTTTCCATTCTTGAGGGAATTTCTCCTTTTCTGGACACTCACTCTCTACAAATTTCTTCCATCTTTTAGCAGAACCTTCAATGTCACGGTCCAAATTGCGGAATTCCTCCATGGCAGCCAATGACTTGGAACAAAAAGAATATACAAGTGAAAATCTCTAATTTAGTTAAATCATTAAAGCCATGGCGCAAGCATTTTATTCTGTGCCATTTTGATATTAAACCACCTAAATACTTGTAAGTTTTTACTCATTGCTACTCAACCAACTTAATTCTTTACGATGAAATGTAATGGACCATACATACGTCAAGGGATGGCCAACAAAAAAACCACAAAAAAAAACACTTGAACATGAAACATGGGCTTGGAAATTCTAACTTTGATCATGGTTATGTTTAAGCTACAAGGCCAAACCTTACATATGTGGTCACCTACTCTTTGTAGCACTGGTTTCCCATCTAAAGAAAAATGAGTTTCAAAGAAGAAAACTGTGGAAATGGAAAATAAGGAATCGTGGAAGAAAACAAAAACAAAAAACCTGAAATTCAGTGAAATTCCTGAAAAAGCTCATTCCTGATAAGTGTGCATGCAATGCTTAGAAATACATCAATTTTATTTAAAAAAAATAATAATTGAGCTGAAGTAATAATGTTGTACCTTGATGGCTCCCCATGCCTGATTGGACAGGAAGTCCACTGGACTGGTCACATTAACCTGGATGGGGAATCTGAGAAGGAATTCCAGCTCAGCTTTGTTGATTTCTTTCTTAGCCAAAAGAACCTTGGAAAGATAAATTCAATTAACATCAAAATCAAAATTAGCATTACACTTTTTACTAAGAAAAGCTGTGATAAACTTAATTGTCTTCAAAACATACTGCACTGCTACAATGAAAAGGTACGACAATTATTAAAAAAAAAAATCATCCTTTATTGGGGCATCAAAGCTCTTAAGGCTGGTGTTTATCCCTGGTTTTGTGGTGCAAGAGGAAGAGAAACAATGACTCTCCCATCACAGGTTGACTCCCCAGCACTGCTGGAATTCATTTAACCCTTACTCTCCCAAGGTTCCAAAAATAGAATAAACTATTTCTGAAATTTTTGGAAAGAGGATTTTTTCAGCACTTTCTGTTCCATTTGTACCAAAACAAGTTCGACTTTTATGAAAGCTAACATGTTGAACTTTCCAAAAATGTGCATATTTCCGAACTCAAATATGCAAATTAGGTCATTGAATTAGCATATTAGGTCTCCAAACATTCTATCTTTATGACACGCTTGTGCCTTGTGGCTAAATAGCAAAAAAATATGGATAGAATTTCTGAATCGTCCTTGGAAAGACCTTTCAATTGATACTATTCATGGATTTTTAGGAATCAAAAGAAAAAAAGCGCTTTGTAGGTGAGTAGATTAATCTTGAAGGCAATCCTCTGACGAATGGTCAACCAATGGAGTTTTCGCAGAATCTCGGAAATACTCTCGTGCTTTTTCGAGCGTGTTACAAGTCGGGCGGCGGTATGTTGGACTCGTTGCAATTTCATGATCTCGATATCAGGCAATCCGTATAAAAGGGAATTACACTGATCCAACCTAGAAGTCACATAAGCATGTACTAGTTTCTATAATGTAATTCTTTAAATTTCTGTCCTAAATTTCAGTCACTGAAAATCACCAGAATGTAATTTCCTGCTAAATATTAATTTGGGGTAAGATGGAGATTCAAAAGCTCTTTGTCATATCCAACTGCTTCAATTCAAATAATGTTGGTGAAGTATTGGAAAACTATAAGTTAACATAAAAATTTTTTTTAATCGATTTTGATTATTTTAACTTTTTCATGGTTTACAGCCTATTTTCTTCCAATCAAGATCAAGTTGATTGATGCTACCTGTCCTTACTGGAGCAAATGCAACTTGCTCAAGAATACAACAGTTTTGACTCTCTACCAATTGCAAAATTGGTGCAATTGCAAAATTATTCCCAGTGCTCTGAAATTTCATGTAAGATTGCAGCTTTTTGCATATCTAGCAATTGAGAGAATTCGGAATCAATTTAAAATGAAGACTGATACTCAATGATTGTAAGATTGCATCATAAAAGTAGGCACAATTCTTGAAAGTCTGCCGTGCATAATAAGAGCAAAGGACTGTGGTTAATTTTGGATCCTGAAACTATCAATAAACTTTAAACCTTTGATCGATTTCACTCTTAAGTATGGAGAAAAAAGTCAATGGAATATCAAAAGTGGCATATGTAACATACATTAATTGAACAAATCTCACTCAAACAGCAATACCTGACTCTATTATATGTAAAAAGGAGCCATTTTTTCAATGAGAGAGGATTTCACCTTCCAGATTTCATGCTTTCTTCACAGTTGGAAGGTAAAGTTGGGAAATTATTCAAATAGAATTAAACAATTTGGTGAAATTGACAAAAAAATTGGCTAAATAAATTAATATTCTAGTAAAGTTTTAATCAACTTTTGTACTATTTCCCCAAAATTTCCAAAAATTGAGGAAAATCTCGCAGACAGTGAAGAAAACTTCTAGAAAATTGATGGACATTTCCTGAAAATAAAGAAAATTTCCCAAATATGAAAGCATTTCTCAAAAATTAAAGATCATTTACCAAAATTTGAAAGAAATTTCCCAAACATTAAGAAAAATTCCCAAACATGAAAATGGTATCCATAAGAAGCTTTTACCTGGAATGCCACCTGGGTGGTGAAAATAAGTTTGTCTGCCTCAAAGAGACCCTAGTGGTGTAGACATACACAGCGTACGTAACATAGTAAAGTTTTAACCAACTTTGGTACAATTTCCCAAAAATTGAAGAAAATTCTGAAAATGGAAAACAATTCCCAGACAGTGAAGAAAATTTCCCAAAAATTGATGGAAATTTCCAGAAAATAAAGAAAACTTCCCAAATATGAAAGAGTTTTTTAGAAAATTGAAGATCATTTACCAACATTTCAAAGAAATTTCCTAAACATTAAGAAAAATTCCCAAACATTAAAAAAATTTATGGAAAATTGAATACTAATTTCCTGATTAGCAACAAAGTTCGATAGATTTACCAACTGCAATTTTCCCCCTCCTAACTGGATTTTTTTTGGGGTCTTGTCCCACCTGAGAGGTGACCCTTCCTACACCCCTGATGGTATTTATAGGAAGTTTTTACCTGGAATGCCACCTGGGTGGTGAAGATAAGTTTGTCTGCCTCAAAGAGACCCCTAGTGGTGTAGACATACACAGAGTATGTAACACAGTCAATCAGGTTCATGACACGTTCCTTCACCTCCTCAGCTGGTTCAGCTTTTGTAATGGCCTTTGAGAATACTACGTTGAAGGTCTAAAGAAAAAGGATTCACAGCATCAAATCAATTCAGTTGATCATTATAATATGCATCCATTTACAACAATATAAATTAAGTCTAAATAAATGAGTTTTTAAGAGACTTTTAACAGAATTAACAGATGGTGCATTGCATAATGAAGATGGTACATTGTTCCAGAGAAATAGGGCAGCAATGATTATATGTGAACATGCAAAAATCCCCAGATGACAACATCAAAGATACAACAAAATAGTAGTGAGGATATTTACAAGAGTTATACTTACCTTCTATGCTAAAAGTCTTGCATATTTACCCCATAGACGGAAGGATATAATGTTAAGTTAACTGGAATGTGCATATAACTATAAAATGTGCATATGAATGCAAGATGTGCATATGAATGCAAGATGTGTATAATAATAATTAATGCTGTCACGACATGGCTCAATTACGTATCGATGATCGTGGAGAAAAATATCGCGATATATCGTATATCGCAATACTTTTCAAGAAAACTGACTCACGACACAAATTGTTAATATCACTAACGTTATATGATCATGGAGTTACAATTTACTCCATGATATGATGAACACAAGAATAAATGATTTGCAGACCTAGCAGACAACATGATGGCATGACTATTACGTTCATCACGCACGTGTTTGGCAATTCAGCCAACGTGACCATGAATCATCGAAGTGAGAGCCTGAGTGGCACATTCTGGACCAATTTTTCGTTCTTTTTGCCAACTTACATCGGCGAGTGCCAGTGTGTGGTGACGGAGCACAATTTTTAATTACTTGTTTTTATGTTTCACGATTATTTTGCACATTTTTAATGGCCTAAACTATAGTCATATGAGAGGCATATTAAATGTCGTGGGAAGAGAAATATCGCGATAATCAATATGTCATGACAGCACTGATAATAAAAAGACCATACTTATATAGCAAATCACCAAAGTCCCTAAGCGCTTAAATCAAGTTTTGACTGTAATGCATAGATGTGCATATGAATATAAAGATCAATGTAAATGTGTATATCAATGTAAAAATGGGCATATCACTGTTTAATTCCATGATAATAAAAGACACTATAGTGAAATCCATCCGAGCCATTAGGCCCATATGGCCGGTGCTTATCTCCAGTTTCTTTGACTTAAGCAAATGACCCCCCCCTCCACCCCCCCTCCCCCCCTGACAGGACACCAGTCCATCGCAGGTTTACTCCTACTCATTTTACAGCTGAGTGGACTGGATCAAGCAGAGTTAAGTGTCTTGCTCAAGGACACAATGCAGCGCTTGCAGCAGGAATGGAATCTGGTACCATTCGCATACCAGCAAGACTCCTCAACAACTGAATCTCTCAAAAGACACTATAACCAAATAGCAATGTATTAAGAAATCAATCATTGTTACAAGCTGAATGATCAAAACAATCAGCATAATTGTGCATATTCATGTCAGATAAGAGTAATGTAAGTTACCTCGATGTATATGTTTTTTTATATTTAAAACTTCCGTGAGGGCTTTGCAACCTTTGGAAAGGTGCTACATAAATACCTACACACATAATTCAATAATTCTTTATTTTCATTTTTGGGTGGGGGAGGGGGATATTATTCAGTTTGAATCTTTTGGTACCGGTTACCCAAGTAGTTCATGCTTTTGGATACCCAAATCTTCGCAACATTTGCAAATCATTAAAAGGATCAGCCTACCTTTAGAGAGAACTGGTAGATAGGATTGATTTTGTTTAAATCATTCAAGATGAAGTACAGTAGGGAAGCTCTTGCTGCTGCCGGTCGATACAACTCACGAGCCTCATTGATCTTCACTTCTGTGATCTTTGCTTCCTCAACTTTGACCTCAATCTCTGCTGCGGTCCTCTTTGTGGTTTCCAGGTTTTCCACCAAGGCTGTGTCACCCAGGAAGTTACCCTCGGCAGATGAGAGACGTGAAAGAAGGTTGTCTTCAAGTTCCTTGAGAACAATTTTGAAGTCATTCTGTTGCTTGGTCAAGTCCAACTGTAGATATGAAAGTTGTACAATTTATCAGGAAGGAAAGATTACAACACAAAGGCAATTTTTTTAAACTAAAACAGTTACCATTAAATTGAAATAAGTTTTTTTTTTTACAATAAAAAATGGCTAAATTGGTCAGAAATAGAATCCATGATATGAAAAACCTAGTCTTGGACACAAAAAACAATCTTATGGGTACCCTAAAAGCAGAGATATAATATGTTTCATATGGTGGCAGCCATTTTTGTGGCAGTCACCAGGTTGGCATCACTCAGATTCTGAATCAGTGGGTCTCAAAGGTATGGAAACCTTAAAAAAAAAAAACATTGCTTAGACCAAACTTTTGGGTTATCGATATGGGCACTGGACTACAAGTAATATCAGAACTGATTATACATGCAATTGTTATATAAGTTGTCCTTCATTACTCATGTACATGAAGCTTTTAAACCCATAACAAAAAAGTTGATAGACTGTTACCAGCCTACTCCTAAGGATTCTAATTAGCTAAGGTTTTCTGGCAAAAAACAAAAACTTCATTTACTAGGACTTAATCAATTGATCTGATTTCAATTAGTTCAGTACATTTTTCAACATAAAGTGCTCAAAACATCATTCAGATATACATTTTTTAAATGCTTTTAAAATATCTGGCCAGCAATGAAGGAGCTGAAGTAGACAGTGCCATAAGACACATTTGTTGTGAATACAAGGTTATTCAGTTATGACAGAATAAACATTTGACACTCAAGATACAAGTTGAATGAGCAGGTAAGACTCAATATCCTTACTGACTGTGATGATAATTTTGCCATGGTCATGGTAATTTTGCACAGAGGGACAACTTTCTGGATGAGCTTCAGCAACAGCATCAGAGTATCAAAACACTTTGCAAGGTTCTTTCTATGCAGCTCTGCACATCACAAAATAAATTGTTCCATAATTTTCCTATCATTAAACGTAATACCAGCACTTACCTTGAGCTTTTCAAGATCAGGTCTTTCCTGTGCGACCACATTAGCCAGCAGTTGATCTTCAAGACCATCTTGTGTCACAGTGAAGTTGATTAAGGTGGTCTGAGCCTGCATTTCAGGCTTGTAGTGAGGGTTAGCCAGCTTGGTGTGCAGGATAAGACGGAATTCCGCATTGTATTCCACCTCCTTGTCTCCAATCTTAATGTACCTGCAAGAGGTCAATGTCATACATTCTTTCATAAAGAAGCCTTCAAGTTCTAGTGGCACCAACCACTTTTATAATAATGTGAAAAAACATTGGGCCATTCCACAGTCTGTCACATAATTCACAGACTGCGGAATGGCCCTAGCAGATCCCTGGGAGACCTCAGGGGTCTGCTAGGGCCATTCAGCAGTACGTCACGTAATTCACAGACTGCGGAATGGCCCATTACATTTTGAGACGTACAGTTTCAAGAACATTTAATTTATGCATAAAGTTGAACATTTGCCTAAGAATCTAACGTAATTTTACCATTTTTGTACCATTCATTAATTGATCATTTCAATTAGGAGACTGGCCAGAGTAATGGAAAATCTTTGCAAATTTGAAGGAAATTTTGGTAATTTTCTGAATATAAAGGACATCAAGAATTGTAAAAACATTTGACAGCATTTTATATACAAGCAAAATAGATACCAAAACAAAAACAAAAATACAGAAATGACATCATAAATATAAAAAATACAATGGATCATGCACAATTAGAAAAAATGTTTTTTTAAACAAAAAGTTTTGAGGTCAGGGATTAAATTCCCAAAAATATTAACACAAGTCCTGAAAATTGAAGGAAATTTCCTGATTACTGAAGGACATTTTCTCCTTCAGTTGAAGACCCTCATCATACCTTCCTTTCTTGATGGTATTTCTACCAAGCACTGGATCCAATACTGGGTCCACATTCTCTTCCATGTTCTCAATCAACACAGTGTCTCCAGCTGAAATGGCCCTCTCAATGGTATCTAAATACCCTCTCTGTCCCACACGGACCACTCGTAGATCATCTCCATATTTGCTCTTGATCCACTTGATCCCTTGAAGCTGTGGGTCAATCATAAGAGGCCACCGTTCACAGCTGGAGAGGATGGTGGCATTTTCAGTGGACATGCGATCGCTTGGGAGACCCTCATTGTTCCATCCTGCAATGGTTGCATCATCTGTCAGCAAGGTCAGACAATCCAATCCTTCTGTGATTGCAATGGCATTCTGCAATACAAAAAAAAATTCATTGCATCATAAAAGTATTAATTTCTGATAATTAGACTTACAAATTACAAAGAATTTTCTTCATTGAAATCTGAAAATACTATTTCTGACAATGATACTTTACAATTGTGAAGAATTCCTTCTTCTCTTCTTAATATAAGGCAAGATTCAACATTGGTAGGTAATCTCTTAATTTTTAAGCTATTGTTTTTCTGCCATTGTAAACAAAAAAATTATGATCTGTTTAATGTGGCATGGTTGCCAAGACCATCCTTAAGAATGTTTGAAATGCTGTAACACACTTTGATAACAAACATAATTTTCCCAATAGGAGGGTTGGCCTCTTAATAAGGGCCCATAAGCGAAGACTTAATTTGTAACACTCGGTTTGCTTTGCCATTAACTGATTAGTGGCAAAATCATTATCTGTTATGTGTATGTGGGAAAGGTGGCATCTATCCCATACCTAAATTGCACATCACCATAAACTGCATTAACCATTCTAAAGTCATTGACAGTAGTATCATTCCTGCATTAATGTTTGTTTAGCTTTCCAATGCATGATGAAATATGCTTTAGTGATAATAAAACACTATTGAATAAAATGAACTGACCTTTTGGGATTTAAGGAAGGTGAGCCACATTTTGTCCATTAGTTCAATCCTGTACGATTTGGTGAAGCAACCAACGTATGACACAAAGGCTGTGATAAGCAGCACATCACCAGCTGAATTGAGTCAAAAATCAAAGCATCGTGTATATACATGCTTAATATGCTATCATTCATATGCATGCTTAATATGTTATTATTCATGTGCATGCTTAATATGCTATCATTCATATACATGCTTAATATGCTATCATTCATATACATGCTTGATATGCTATCATTCATATGCATGCTTAATACGCTATCATTCATATGTATGCTCAATATGCTATCATTCATATGCATTCTTAATATGCTATCATTCACATACATGCTGAAGATACTTTCATTCATATACATCCTTAATATGCTATCATTTACATGCATGCTTAATACGCTACCATTCACATGCATGCTTAATATGCTATCATTCATATGCATGCTTAATACGCTATTATTCATATGCATGCTTTATATGCTATCATTCACATGCATGCTTAATACGCTACCATTGACATGCATGTTTAATATGCTATCATTTATATGCATGCTTAATATGCTATCATTCATATGCAGCCTTGTTTGAAATAACCAGACGTATTACTCACATCGATGCTTCACCCACCCCCACCATTAAAAGTGCTATTGGTCACTCACTCAAATCTACAGAGGAAGAAGTTGCCCGTTGGCATGATTACTCTCCGCTACTGTTTAGATCCAACCTTCCAGCAGTTTCTACAACTCCATACACTGCCTGCTAAGTTTCTCTCCTATCACTATCCGACACAGTGCAAGCTATAAAGATGCTCAAGTGTAATAAAGCTCATGGATGTGATGAACTTCAAGCTGATTTCCTTAAGGAAGCCTGCAAGGATACATCAGTCTTAACAGCTATTCATGTAGCAGTTAAAGAGATTTGGAAAACTGGTATCTGGCCAGAGGAAGCTACAATATCAACCTACGTGGCACTCTTCAAAAAAGGTGATTCAGGGACATGCTCGAACTACCGCACACTAGCTTTGATCAGTCACTCCAGTAAAATAGTTTTGTATCTCCTCCTCAATAAACTCCAAGCTATTGCCAACGTTAAAGTCAGCCTAAACCAATGCGGTTTCATTCCTGGCAGATCTACAGCTGATGCCATATTTCGCTTTAAACTTATGGCTCAAGCTCAAATTGCAGTGAAGAAGCACCTCCACGTCACATTTGTTGATTTAAAAAAAAAGCATTTGACAGTGTCATCCACACAAAGATGTTGGACGTACTCCAAGACTTCAATGCCCCTGCTGATGTGCTTCGCCTTATTGCTAACCTTTACTCCAGAGCTAAGGGCACCCTGACATGGAAAGGTTTAAGTACACCAATGTTCAAGACACCAGTTGGAGTGCGGCAAGAATATCCTCTCTCGCCAACTATTTTCAGCCTTTACACAGAAATAATGATGCATGAATGGACTCAGGCAACTGAACATCTTGTACCTCCAGATGTTGAAGGCTTCACTACCAATGAACTACGATATGCAGATGATATTGCACTCCTGGCACTAAGTGCTAATGATGCAGAAATCCAGCTACAGTCGCTTGGTGTCATTGCTTAGCAATATGGTCTCCAACTACACCCTGATAAAACTGAGTACATGGTAATACAGCCCACACTGGATAACCTCTCAATTTCATACAATGGTACTGCTATCAAACGTGTCACTTCATTCCGCTACCTTGGCTCAGTCCTGTCCTACAACACTGATGATTCTGCAGAAATACGAAGCCGCATTGCAATGGCAAAGCAGAGCATTAACCAGTGTAGTTACATAAAATCCACTCACATTGACTTGGAGGTGAAGATGCTTCTCAGTAAGTCTCTTGTCATGGCCAGACTTACATATGGTGCATCAACCTGGACTATGAAGGAAAATGACCTGGCAGCTCTTAATGCATTTGGAAGAACTATCTGGCAGCGCCTGCTTGGACTAACATGGTTTGACAAAATTTCCAATGACCACCTACAACATCTGAATGAAGATAGAAGTCTTTTTTCATCTGACATAATCCTGGAGCAACAAGCTAAGTGGCATGGACATTGTTTTCGTAAAGGCCTTGCCCCCATGATGTCAGGCCTTCCCTCTGGTACCAGAATATATGCTGGGCGCCCTCGTGCCAGGTGGATGGATGGCCTGAAAAATTGGAGTGGATTGTCTGCATCTAATCTGGCTACTGCAGGGTGGTCCAGAATTCTACTTCAATACTTCAGCCAGACACATCCTATTCAATGACCCTAAGGAGTGCGTCAACAAGCCACTAGGCTTATGGCGATTGATTGATTGATTGCATGCTTAATATGGTATCATTCATATGCATGCTTGATACGCTATCATTCTGTGCATGCCTAATATGCTATCATTCATACGCATGCTTAATACGCTATTATTCATATACATGTCTAATACGCTATCATTCATATGCATGCCTAATACCCTATCATTCATATGCATGCTTAATATGATATCATTCCCAGAACTACATTCTGGATTGTAATACAACTTTCAATTTAATAAAACATGTGTGTCAAGCAAAGTCAAACAGCATAAAAAATGTACGATAACATTAAAGCAAAATTATGCGAAACAATATTGCTTAATGTATGACAAACTAGACATTGGAAGCGATACAAATCCCCTCACCGCTAATAACAAATATTCAGACTGTCCCACATTCCATCCCGACCTGTCCCAAATGTCCTCCCACATCTATACTCCATGCAATCACATCTGAAAACCAGATACTTTATGTCATTCCACCACTTGCATGAACCACATGCCATCACAACTGAAATCCAGATGACATCCCACCATATGCCATTCCGCCCTGTCCCACATGTCGACCCATCCTGTTCCACATGCCAACCCATCCTGTTCCACATGCCAATCCACCCTGTCTAACATGCCAAAACATTATTTGTTTAAGCAAAATCATCATACCCACTTTAATTTAAGAGATACCACATACACAAATATTTGTATTGCTATTATGCACACACAATCCCCCAATCATGCTCAACTGAACAGTACCAATGCCCTCCACTACTGAACTAAAAAGCAAGTTACTATCTTAGGTTAAATATTTTGTATGTAAGTCTATTGTTATGCAAATAACCTACTTTATATGCTCACTACACCTCACCATTGAGTGTAGACATATGTTCTTCACGTATATGATCATTTGTGTAAAACAAAGTACTCACTCCCACATAAATTTAAGACTTATCATAGATACAAATATTTGTATTGTTATGCAAATCAGCTAATTAGTATACACACATAGTCCCAGATCATGCTCATTTGAACACTACCCATATCCTCTACCCCTGTAACAAGTCCCAAGTTATTATCTAAGGTTAAATATTTTATGCAAAAGTCTATTGTTATGCAAATAACCTAATTAATATGCACATTACACTTTACCATTAGGTGTAGACAATGGTCTTCACATATATAATCATTTGTGCAAACAAAATTCCCACTTTAATCTAAGAGATATCATAGATACAAATATTTTCATTGTTATGCAAATAAGCTAATTAGTATGCACATACAACCCCCAATCATGCTCACTTGAACAGTACCCATGTCCTCTACCCCTGTGCCAATTTACAAGAATGTACATCATTCATAACTTAAAGTTATGTGCTTATGAATGTTAAACATTTTGTGTGAAAGTCACATGAATGTACTAGAGCTGTGAACGTTTAGGGATTTTAGTAAAAGTGTACACGCCAATAAAAGCAAGCGTGTATCGTGTACACGCGTTCAGTACCATAATTTTCGAAAATACACCAAAATTGCTCCAAAACTACGGTGCGAAGTAAAAAAAATCGCGCAACCAGTATGGCAAAAGCACTGACTACATTGCCCGAAATAGACGCTGAGTTTTGCTTTCCAAATCGTAAAAAGTTTACTTCTACAGTATAAATCATCATTTTTAAGGAAAATATGCATGGAAATTCAGTTTAGAAAGAACAATTAACTTCCTTTCAATGTCATTTAAACTCAACATCGCGTAACTTTTTTGTCCTATTCGCTACGGCTTTCAAACTTCTTCTGTGAAAATCTTGCATGCTAGGCCTATGATATACCTTGCCGTAAAACATTTAAAAACTACGCCACCACCAGGCAGTTCTAAAATATCTGTCCTCTCGAAAAAATGGCCGCCATCTTTGCGATGCATGCAGAATTTCAGCTCTGTTAAAACCTTTTTCTGTTTGTTTATTATGCAATATTTTTTCTTTCTTGCAAAATTTATTTGACTCATCAGGTAATCATCAGGTGTTTTTTTGGTCGATTTTACAGCTTGTAAAACAGGCCTTGATTGCATGGGATTTAAAGCCTTGTGGCCTAAGGTTAGGCCTATTGTTAATTTCACGGTTTACTGCTGCACATTCGCGGTGCATTTTACAAGTTAGCCTACTCAGATTTCATTGGTGATTACTGCGTATTTGTGATTCGCACATTTAAAAAGGATTATGCTAATCGGGATTACAGTTTGTAAAAAGACATTGAATGGAATTTTGTAAGCCGAATGTGTGTGTGATTTGAATCATGAATAATCATATTGATTTTCAACGGCAAGACTGACTATGAAAAATGATTACTCGCAATGAAGTATTTAGTAAACGTTTACAAGGATTTGCAAGCGTGTAGCGTGTACACGCTAAACAGTCACAGCTCTAGAATGTACACCATTCATAAGTTATGAAAACTTTAACCAAAACTTTAACCTGACAGTATTTTCATTGTTATGCAAATAAGCTAATTAGTATGTTTGTTTGATGAGAGTTTAACGGCACCACAACGCAAGGGTAAAATTGAGCTTGAGAGGTTAGATCATTCAGAGGTAGGAAGGAGAGTAAACAGGAAGAGATTGAGAGAAACACGAGAACTGAGAGCCAGACAGCTGGGACCGAGAGAGGAGGTGTATGGGTGGAAAAAATAAAGTAGAGAGAGAGGAGGTGGGGAAAGAGAACTAAATATGGTTGTAGAGGGAAGCATGATGAAGGAAGGAGATAATTTTATCAGGAGTTTTTTTTTTTTTTTTTAAGAGCTCGGCTACTGAGTTGTGGGCAGCAAGGGAAGCTCTGGGAAGGTTGTATAGGGGACAAGCAAGGAGAATGTGATGGACTGTGAGGGTGCAATGGCAATTGTTGCAGAGGGGTGGGGGGAGCCAGTAAGGAGGTGGGAGTGAGTAAGGTGGGTGTGACCTATTCTAAGGCGGGTAATGTGGACGTTGTCGACACAGGATAGGTTGTGAGTAGTGGGTTTGATTGGAATGGTGGGCTGTATGACGTGGAGTTTGTTATCAATTTGGGAGTCCCATGAGGTTTGCGTTTGTCAGCTGCCACAAACAAGGGAAGTGATAAGCGGTTCAATGTCAGAAAGGGTTTTTGGAAAAGGGGTGGAGGAAGGGCAAGCTTAGCAGCTGCATCAGCACTGTCTTTACATAGGATGCCAACATGGCTGAGTATCCAGAAGAAAAGAATACTTTTCCTGCAGAGGGTGGGAGAAAGGACTTTCCGGAGGAGGAGGTGGCATGTGAGGTGGAGGAGGTGTGCAAGCTTAGCGGCTGCATCAACCCTGTCATTGCCTGGGATGCCAACATGGCTGGGTATCCTAGACAAAGCCTGAGGGCTTCATTTTGGATGGTGTTGATGTGGTTGATACATGAATGTAAATAATTTAAGTTATGAAAACTTTAACCAAAACCTTTAACCAAAACTCTAATCTGACAAATATTTTCTTTGCTATACAAATAAGTGACTTAGTATGCACACACAACTCCCCCCCCCCCCTCCCTTTAAAATCATGCTCATTTGAAGAGTACCCATGCCCTCTACCCTATGCCAAGTCACATGAATGTACACCATTCATCAGTTATGAAAACTTTAACCAAAAACTTTAGCCAAAAACTTTAACCTGACAAATATTTTCATTGTTCTGCAAATAAGCTAATTAGTATGCACACACAACCCTCCAATCATGCTCATTTATTCAGTACCCATGTCCTCTACCCCTATGCCAAGTCACATGAATGTACACCATTCATAACTTAACTTTTTTGTTATGACTTACGTAGAGTTTTGGCTTGTTCCTTAAATGATGCAACCGCTTCTCCCCACCTCACATTCTCAGAAGCAAGACCTCCAACCAGACGATTGGCCAATGTGATAGTGCGCTCTGTGGACTCTGCTTCTTGTTGACATTTCAATTTGGCGGATGTGGCCGTCTCAAATTCAGAGGTCAAATGTGCCAGGTTAGCATCCAACTCCTACCAGGAAAAATATGTTAGAAAAACTTATTAAAAGCCTGGTGGTGCAACATTTGAACAGGTAAAATCAGATTTAAACTAGCAGAAGTAACAACACTGATACCATTGAACCAGTACATTTTTGGCCCATGGTTGAAAAACATAGGATTTACATAAGAGAATACAGAGGTCTGCCCATTCATCAAAAATTTGCAAATTTAACATCTGAAAATTCAAAAATTGTAATAAGGTAAATTCGTAAAACATTTGGATGGAAATTTTGGCTATTTCTGCTAAAAAGGTTTTTTCCTGGATGTTGCCTCTACTTATATATCTTTATTAAGAACAATACGACTGAAACAATCAACACAAAGACATACACTAAATTAAGATTAATTGGGGTATTTTACTAATTGATAAGTTCTCAGGTAATTACGAAACATGCGTATCTTACAGTAATCTTGGCTTTGATTTGAGTAAGCTTTTCTTGAGCAGCGGACAGTTCTGAATTAGCCTTTTCCAGAGCAAGGCGTTTTGGTTCCACATCACAGTACACCTCAAAAAACCTGACAATGTTGATGGCCCAGGAGCATAGCCCGGCTGCAGCATTGGACTTGGCCTGGATGAAGTCTGGCTCAAATTCAGGATCATCTAAGTAAGGTCTGATAGCCTTCAAGCAGTTTTCATGGATGTTCTCCTTGTCATAGTTGATGAGAGCTTCTAAAAAGGCATCCACCTGAATAATAATATATATATTTTCAAATTGATATCTTTACTTCCGACAAGTTATACTCTTACAACTATTGTGTGTTACCTACCCATCCCACCCACATGAAAACTGCCAAAAACTGCCATCTACAATTTCTATTCCTATGAGAAAAAATGCCAACCATAAAAATCAGATTTCTCTACCTTCTACAGTTTGGTCATTAATTACAGAATATATTTTGCACTTACACCATCGTTCTTTGAGTATCATGGAAGTTCTGCTGCAGGTTTTTTTTTGCAGGGTTTTGAGATCTTCAATTTAGTCAATACTTGATCTGCTATGAATGCCCTTCAAAGCACTTACAAAGAAAATATTACAAACAGAAACATTACACGATTTCATGGTTCCGATTGCAAATGCTCAGTGACACATAACAATGTGAAAAGTAGAACAAATACTTACTCTATTTTACATAACTTACATAGTTACGTGTAATTGTCATGCTCCCATATCAAAACTGTGGAATCATGTATTCTAACCAATTTAAAAAAGATGCAATGGAAGCTTTGCAATTCCAAGGTAACTGAACCTAGTGCATTCCACTGAGTGGGCATAAGATGGACAAAAAGAGCATTTACCTTTTCAACAAAATTGAAGTTTGAGGCATTCTTGATAATTATTTAACAGAACAAAAATGAAATCTTTTCGAGCAATACAAACACATCTAGAGTAATATTTATCCCGAACGGGCTCACGTGATCCGATAGCCTAACTAGACCATAGTTGGTGGTTAGATTTTGTCAGAAAGCAGCTGAAATCTAACCTTATTCATCATGAGTTTACATGATTTCCAGCTTCTGTCCTTTGGCACCTTTCCACCAGGAGCCAAGAGGACCATTACTCCTGCCGTCACTTTGACCACTGCATTTGGCGGGGAACCAAATGACTTTAATTCTGTCAAGTTATTCTGAGAAAGCAAAAGCAAGAAGGTACATTGTTACATGATGTTCTTCGAGCAACTGCAAACATACTAGTATATAGAGGTAAATTGTTGAGTTGAAAGAAGTAAGTTTACTATGTGATTCTTAGATTATTATTTTTCTTTTAATTTCTTATTCTTTGATCTAAAATCTTATTTGAACACAAAATTTAACAAGAATATTTTCAGTACCAATTATTGAAACCAAATTCATAAAATCATCAAACATTTTAAAATTTTCAGTTATTTTTAATAATGGAATGAAATTGTATCACACATTTTGCCACAGTTGTATCGCTATACTAGTATTTAATTAAGCAACTTTGCATGACAAACTTAAATTAAAGGTGTGTGGACACATACCAAATGTGAGATGTAAGAGCTTTGAATTCTACATACAATAGTTTGGTGTACATTTTAGAAGAAGAAAAAACAATTTTAATTTTGAGTTAATTACATCAAATTCTGAAGATTTCTTGACATATGCAAAATTCAGGTTTTATATTCAGGAACACAGCTCAGTATCTTTTTATAATTCATAAGGATTTCTTTAATCTATTTTGAAAATGATCCCAAAATTGATTTTAGGTGGAATTTGATTTGTGATATAGTAACATCACCTAATTATTCACATTGTTTACAGCTGGGTTTTGATTTGTGATATGGTTACAGCACCTAATTATTCCCATATTGTTCTATAACTAGATTTGATTTGTGATATGGTTACAGCGCCTAATTACTCCCATATTGTTAACAATTCGATTTTGATTTGTGATATGGTTACAGTACCTAATCATTTCCATATTGTTTATAGCTAGATTTTGATTTGTGATATGGTTACATCACCTAATTATTCCCATATTGTTCTATAGCTAGATTTGATTTGTGATATGGTTACAGTACCTAATTATTCCCATATTGTTTACAGCTCGATTTTGATTTGTGATATGGTTACAGTACCTAATTATTCCCATATTGTTTACAGCTCGATTTTGATTTGTGATATGGTTACATTACCTATTGATTCCCATATTCTTTACAACTCGATTTTGATTTGTGATATGGTTACAGCACCTAATTATTCCCATATTGTTTACAGCTCGATTTTGATTTGTGATATGGTTACATCACCTAATTATTCCAATATTGTTTACAACTCCATTTTGATTTGTAATATGGTTACAGCACCAAATTACTCCAATATTGTTTACCAGCTCGATTTTGATTTGTGATATGGTTACAGCACCTAATTATTCCCATATTGTTTACAGCTCGATTTTGATTTGTGATATGGTTACAACACCTATTTATACCCACATTGTTTACAGCTAGATTTTGATTTGTGATATGGTTACACATAACCTTATTATTCCCATATTGTTTAGGGCTTGATTTTGATTTGTGATATGGTTACAGTACCTAATTATTCCCATATTGTTCTATAGCTAGATTTTGATTTGTGATATGGGGACATCACCTAAGTATTCCTATTTTGTTTACAGCTAGATTTTAATATGTGATATGGTTACATCACCTAATTATTTCCATATTGTTTACAGCTCGATTTTGATTTGTGATATGGTTACATTACCTAATTATTTCCATATTGTATACAGCTCAATTTTGATTTGTGATATGGTTACATCACCTAATTATTGCCATATTGTTCTATAGCTAGATTTTGATTTGTGATATAGTTACAGCACCCAATTCTTTCATATTGTTTACAGCTCGATTTTGATTTGTGATATGGGTACAGCACCTAATTGTTCCCATATTGTTCTATAGCTAGTTCGTTTGTTTGATGAGAGTTTTTACGGCACCACAACAGCACGGGTCAAATTGTGCCTGAGAGGTTAGGTCATTCCAGAGGTAGGTAGGAAAGGAAACAAGGGGAAATTGAGAGAAACACGAAACTAAAAGCCAGAAAGCTGGGATCGAGAGAGGAGGTGTATGTTGGAAAAATAATGTAGAGAGAGAGGGGATGGGGAAGGAGGACTAAATATGGTTGTAGAGGGAAGCATGATGAAGGAAGGAGATAATTTTATCCAGAGGTTATTTTTGGAAGAGCTCGGCTACTGAGTTGTGGGCAGCAAGGGAAGCTCTGGGAAGGTTGTACAGGGGGAAAGCAAGGAGAATGTGATGGACTGTGAGGGTGCAATGGCAATTGTTGCAGAGGGGTGGGGGCGGGAGTCAGTAAGGAGGTGGGAGTAAGTGAAGTGGGTGTGACCTATTCTTAGGCGGGTAATGTGGACGTTGTCAACACAGGATAGGTTGTGAGTAGTGGGTTTGATCGGAATGGTGGGCTGGATGACATTGAGTTTGTTATCAATTTGGAAGTCCCATGAGGTTTGCCAGCGGCCACGAACAAGGGAAGTGATAAGCTGTTTGATGTCAGAAAGGGTTTTGGGAAAAGGGGTAGGGGGAAGGGTAAGGGCAACCTTAGCAGCTGTGTCAGCCCTGTCATTGCCAGGAATGCCAACATGGCTGGGTATCCAGAAGAAGAATTGTTGGTTGAGAGGAGTTTAAGGAGGATGAGGTGAGATGTAGGGTTATCCCATTTAACATTGAGTCGTGAAGTAAGGACAGCCTTGGAGTCAGAGAAGATGGCAAAGTGACTGAGCAGAGATTATTCAATAGTCTATGGCTAGATTTTGATTTGTGATATGGTTACAGCACCTTATCATTCCCATATTGTTTACATCTAGATTTTGATTTGTAGTATGGTTACGGCATCTAATTTTTCCCATATTGTTTAGTCCTATTTTGATTTGTGATATGGTTACATCACCTAATTATTCCCCTGATGTTCTATAGCTAGATTTTGATTTATGATATGGCTATAGCACCTAATTCTTCTCGTATTGTTTACAGCTCGATTTTGATATGTGATAAGGTTACATCACCTAATTATTCCCCTGATGTTCTATAGCTAGATTTTGATTTATGATATGGCTATAGCACCTAATTCTTCTCGTATTGTTCAATAGCTAGATTTTGATTTGTGAGATGGTTACAGAACTTAATTATTCTCATATTGTTTACAGCTCAATTTTGATTTGTTTGTTTGTTTGATGAGGGCTTAACGGCACCACAACAACGAAGCTTAAATTGTGCCTGAGAGGTCAGATCATTCTAGAGGTAGGAAGGAAAGGAAACAGGGGGAGAATGAGAGAAATTCAAGAACAAAAGGTCAGAAAGCTGTGATTGAGAGGGGAGGTGCATGGTCGAAACAAAAACAAAGTAGAGAGGGGGTGGAACAAGAGAATTAAATATGGTTGTAGAGGGAGGCATGATGAAGAAAGGAGATAATTTTACCCGGAGAATTTTTCTGGAAGAACTCAGCAATTGAGTTGTGGGGAGCGAGGGAAGCTCTGGGAAGGTTGTACAGGGGGCAAGCAAGGAGAACGTGATGGATTGTGAGGATGCAATGGCAATTGTTGCAGAGGGGTTGGAGGGAGCCAATAAGGAGGTGGGAGTGAGTGAGGTGGCTGTGACCAATTCTAAGACGGGTAATATGAACGTTGTCGATACGTGGGAGGTTGTTGATGGTGGATTTGATCGGAAATGTGGGCTGGATGACATGGAGTTTGTTATAAATTTGGGAGTTCCATGAGGTTTGCCAGCGAACATGAACAAGGGAAGCGATAAGCGGTTTGATGTCAGAAAAGGTTTTGTGAAAAGGGGCAGGGAGGAGGTTGAGGGAAAGCTTAGTGGCTGCATCAGCCCTGTCATTGCCAGGGATGCCAACATGGCTGGTTATCCAGAAGAAAAGAATACTTTTCTTGCAGAGGGTGGGAAAAAGGAGTTTCTGGAGGAGGAGGTGGCATGTGAGGTTATCCCATTAAAGATTGAGTAAAGAAGTAAGAACAGCCTTTGAGTCAAAGAAAATGGCAAAGTGGCTGAGCGGAGAGTCAATAAAGTTGAGGGCAAGGAGAATGGCCTTAACCTCGACTGAAAAGATGGATGAGTAGTTGGGAAGTCTGCTACTGAAGGTGATATCTTGGATGACGGGCAGCAGCAGCTGTCTTGTTGCCTTCCTTGGAGCCATCAGTATAGATGGAGGTGTAATTTGAGAGTTGGCCTCTCATTTGGTTGTGGAGATTGATGGAGAGGTTAGGGTGGCTTTGAGTTTTGTGATGAGTGGAGAGGCCCAGGTGGACAGAAGGGAGGAGGGTGGCCCAAGGAGGAAAAGTGGGCCAGGAGAAGGTGCCGAGAGTGGCGTGGTTGATGCCGAGATGGAAGAGGTCTGATTTAATGCGTAAGCTGAACGGATGGGATAGGGTTTTAGTCCTATCAAAAAGGGTGGAGAAATTGGGGAACCTAATGAGGTTGTAAACAGGGTTCTGGGTGTTGGTGAGGACTCTAAAAGCATAGGAGAGGCTAAGCTTTCTACATCTAAGAAGAAAGGGGGGTTCATTGGCTTTAACGTGAAGGCTGGTGATTGGGGAGGTCCTGTAGGCACCTAGACAAAGCCTGAGGGCTTCATTTTGGATGGTGTTGATGTGGTTGAGGTATGAGTTGTGAGCGACACAGTAGACAATATTGCCGTAGTCAAGCTTGGCACGAATGGTAAGCCTGAAAATTTTGAGGAGAGCATAGCGGTTCGCACTCCAAGTGGTGTTGGATAGGAGTCGGAGGAGGTTGAGGGAGCTGTTGCATTTTAGTTTCAGGTTGGTGATGTGTTGCTTGTAGGTGAGCTTGGGGTCTAGAGTTAGACCCAGGAACTTTGTGTGTTTAACTTTAGGGATGCGATTGCCATTGAGCACAAAGTTTGGGTTGGGGTGGAGGTTGTTGAAATGACAAAAGTGCATGCAGACTGTCTTGTCTTTTAAGAATTTAAAACCGTTTTTGTTGCTCCAGTCTTGCAGCTGCTTGAGGCTGATTTGGAGCCTACTTTCAACAGTAGGAAAGTTAGGGGAGGAGTAGAAGATGGTGAAATCATCCACGTATAAGGTACGTTTGATGTTGGAGCCAAGGTTATCCGCGATGTCATTAATGCTCAGGTTGAAGAAAGTGGGAGAAAGGATGCTGCCTTGAAGGACAACCTCTTCTTGGGGGTACGGGTTGGAGAGGGTGTGGCCAATACGAACTTGAAACTGCCTGGGTGAGAGGAAGTTTTGAATAAAGATGGGGAGATGGCCTTTGAGGCTGATGGTTTGATTTGTGATATGGTTACAGCACCTAGCTAGATTTTGATTTGTAATATGGTTACATCACCTAATTATTCCCATATTGTGCTATAGCTAGGTTTTGATTTGTGATATAGTTACAGCATCTAATTATTCTTATATTGTTTACAGCTTGATTTTGGTTTGTGATATGGTTACAGTACCTAATTATTCCCATATTGTATACAGCTCGATTTTGATTTGTGATATGGTTACATCACCTAATTATTCCCATATTGTTCTATAGCTAGATTTTGATTTGTGATATGGTTATAGCACCTAATTATTCCCATATTGTTTCACAGCTAAATTTTGATTTGTGGTATGGTTGCATCACCTATAACCAAGCCAGAGTTGAAATTATTTTTAATATTTCCCACGGTTCTGAATAAACGTGTCAAAAATCTTCCCATGAAAAATCGTGACAGAAATAATATAAATGTAGCAAATAAATCTTTATATGCTCCCCTTTTTTGCAATTTAATGTACTATTCATTGCACAATAGCATAGGGGATGCTAACCTTGTTGAGAGTATTGAGAGCTTGTACAGCTGCAAGCAGGGCAGGTTCAGCCTTGGCAAGATCTTCTTGACAATCCTTGGCTTTCTTTGACACTTCTTCATTGATGACAGCAACCTTGGCCTCTTCATCATCAGCAATGGCTTTCTCTTTGGATACTTTCTCTGTCTCTACTCCAACTACCTGGATAAGTTTATCTGCATCCTCATTCTTGATCTTCAATTCTTCCTCCTGGGATGCAAGTTTGGCTTTCAAGTCATCAACCTTGGGAATGAATATGAAGCAACAATTTAGAATAGAATTTACTATGCTTTTCATATGAAAAATGAATACTCATAAACAGCAACCATTATGCAAATATGCTTTTATAGCTTTAAGAAAATGATTTAAAGAGAGTTTTTTTTTTTATGGCAAAATTAAATTGCTTTTTGCAAAATTTAAAATTTCTTAACAAAATTACAAGGGCTTTAAAAACATGCATTTAATAAGAACTGCAAAGAATACTATGACAACAATTTCCTTGGCCAAAAATAAATAAAAAGCTGGACCTTCTTTCATCCTAAAATATAGCCATGCTTAAAGAATGCCCCCCAAAATCCACATGCACAAAACGTCTTTGGGCAAAAGAAGTATTCTTTCCACAATAAAAAAAAATATAAAAAAACTTACACTTTTCTTTCACCCTCTCCCCAACATCTTATGAGATTGAGACTAGCCTTACCTGCTGTGCTGTGCTCTGAAGCTTAGTCAGACCATTCTCAAGACGCTCCATTTTGGCATTCAACTCCTTGCTCTTCATGCTCAGCAAGTTCTGATACAGCACAATTTGTTCCAGGAAACTTTTTGGTGTGGTGTAGTTGTATCGCCTTTCATTGGCCAAATACTGCTTGGACATCTCATTCACACTAGTGTGAACATACGCCATGAACTCTGCAACTGATTCTTTTGTATCTGCTTCAAGAAGTTCCACATCTTCCAGGAAACGCTTGCTAACAGAGATCAAAGCATCCTGCGGCCACTCATGGAACCAATCAATGCTGGTGCTGTTGGTTACAGCTGGGAATTTACGTCCACGTACACGAAGTGTGCTACCCACAGGTGAAAAGCACAACACAACCTTTACAGAAACACAGAACAAATGTTCAAGTACATTGATGCTTGCATAATTAACAATCAATTCATTTTCACATCCTTTCTACTGCAGTAAGAAAGTGGTAATTCAAAGAAAATACTAAACTGTAAAGGATGTAATAATTTAAAGGGGTACAATACTGAAAAGTGAGGGTCTAATTTTCTAGAAACTCAAGAATATTCAGAAAGCTTTTTGACACATCACATGGAGAACTACAAAACTTCTCTTAAACCAATATCTATACCAAGTAGTTATTCAAGATTCATAGGCAATAACATTTTATTACATCAGAGGGAAAAACAGGTCAATAAATATTTGAAAAATTCACCAAAAAATCACCTTCACTAATGGGTCTAAGTCCACCTTTGGCATCCTAAGAAAGTTTTCTTCTTTGATATTTTCTGTTCTGTAAGAACCAGACATCGCAAATGATACAAATCCCTTTACTGCTAATAACATGCTTTACACCCTCTTTCACAACTGCCATCCCACCCTCTGTTTCACATGATGCCCCATCCTACATCCCTCCCTACAAGAAATCCAGATATCATTCCACCACATGACCCATATGCCATCACACCTGCAATCAAGATGACATTCCACCATATGTCTTGCCATCCTATTCCATGCCACCCTGTCCCACATGCCATCCATCCCTGTACCACGTGTCATCCTACCCTTAACTTTAAACTGACACTCCCAATAAAAACGTGCTGAACTTTCTTTCCCATTATAAACCAGATAGGGCTGATCTATCTACCAAATCAGAATGAAAATTCATTGCAGATTAATTTGCAGATTATCATTAAGTCTATTATGTTTCCAAGCGCCTCTATTGAGTGTCAGCTCTATTTTTCTGCTCTTTTTCACTCCAGAACAAATCCTTTAATTGCTATTCAAGTTTGGAATGCATTGTTTTGCTATTCATTCCCAAAACACTTATTTATAAATTCTAAGGAGTCATTAGCTCTATTGTTCTGCTTTTCTTGTGTGTCAGAACAAATCCTTTAATTGCTATTCAAGTCTGGAATGCATTTCTTCTCCCTTTTATATATTTTTTTTCTTATAAAAATGGTTGGATTTTCTTTCAGAGGGCAGAAATCTTTTGTTTCCCAGTAGCTGAATAATGCATGAAGTTGGACTGACAATGGATGTGGAGGGAAGGACAGATGGATGGACAGACAGATGGTCGGATGGAGATGTATCCCCTCTTCACCAACTTCACTGATGAGAGGATAATTAGCCTTCTCATCATTGATAACTATTTTTAAGTGTGCCAACATGTTCTCATATTATCAAGGACACCTAACGTGAATCATCTCATAGAAAAATATCAGGAATTGATAACTGAGGCCTTTGCTTGACTTTTAAAGTATTTTTAATATAAATATTTATTTTCAATATAAATTGTTGTACCTTTTAGTAAATGAATCAACCCTCACTCATCATATTTTAACATGACTATGTTCCAATCATGAAATATCTTTATATTCTCTTGTTCTTTCAAGTTGTAAACAATTCTTCCATCATAAACAATCAATTCATATCCTTTCTAATGCAATAAAGAAAGTGGTCATTTAAAGAACATACTCATTGGTAAAGGATGAAATGGTTTTAGTTTTCATTAACTTCCTAAGCAAATTTTTCCCCATTGATATTTTCAGTTCTGTAAGAATTAGCCTTTTCATCATTCATAACTCCTTTTATGTGAAACATAAAAAGCACCCACATACTTTTTTTCTCATGCTATCAGAAAGATATCAGGGATTGATAATCGAGGTCCTTGCTTGACTTTTAGTATTTTTAATATAAAATTTTGTTCTCAGTACATAAATCAAGCCTTAATGGTTATTCTTTAAGATGACTATGTTCAAATCATGAAATATCTTTATAGTCTCTTGTTCTTTAAAGTTGTAAATCAATGCTTGCATCATTAGCAATTATTCATATTCATATGCTTTCTACTGCATTAAAGAAACTGGTAATTTAGAAAACATACTCATCGTCAAAGGATGTAATGGTTTCATTTACATACATCAACAATTTCCACTCGTTTCTGATATTTGCAAAAAAGTGAAGAATTAAGCCCCAAGAAATGGTTGGACTTCCACTATTAGAAAAAGGTGTTTGACTTAAGATTAAGGACACAGCAAGGCATAACTTTCACATTGTCACATTGACCTAGGCTACTTCAAAACATCAGTTTCATTGCATCAGATATAAGAATATCACTTAATTAGCAATATGCTAAATATTTTGTGACATTTTCTTGTGGATAAAGAGGAAATATAGACTCAGAGTTCAGATTCATTATTTCTTTATGATTGGCAAACTCCACTTGTTACGTTAGGCTGTACTTATTACTGTAGGGTACATTGTAACTTTCACATAAATTTAGTGTTGTACTGTCCTACCCTTACGTCACAAAAAACCAATACATAATGAGCATTCGTTTGGAGACCTAAAAACTTAAATCGGATTTTTCACATTTTGAGATCAATTTTGTCAAGAAAGTGTTTGTGGTGAGTGTTTATGAAGGACATTTGTATCAAATTATGCAACGCAATTGCTACCTGTCCATAAACCTTTAAAGGATTACTTCACTGATCAAGCAAGTCCATCTTAAATGAAAGACTGCAAAACAAATAAAATAGTGAAGCATTCAAATATCTTATTCTGTCAAGGAGATATTTAAATTAAAAGTTTGCTATCATTTGTGTAGAAACGACTGAAATCACACTAGTTGTGACTAGTGCCTGTTATATGTCGATTATTGCGATATCACAATATCTCTTTTCCCACGACATAAAATATGCCTCTTAACACATATCGCGATACCAAAAACTAATACAGAACTAAGAAATTTTAGAGCAAGTAGGTTAGGCTACTTCGTATGTTACAGTACTAATGTTATGGTAGTAAATCTAAAAGTCAACTTTTAGGCCATGATCATTTCTGAATCAAGTATAAAAAACAAGCAAAAATATCTTAAAACAAAAAAAACCAAAAAAATTAAAAACTGTGCTCCTTCACGCTACACTGACTCGCTCCGATGTAAGTTGGCAAAAAGAATGAAAATTTGGCCCAGAACATGCCTCTCACTTTGATGAGTCAAGGTCAAGTTGGCTGATTTACCAAACAAGTGATGCATGATGAAATCTAGAATGTAATAGTCACACAATCATGTCGTCTGCTAGATCTGGATCTAGATTTTTTCTTGCGTTCATCATTCATGTATACATAAAAGAAGTAGTTTTCTTGAAAAATATCGCAATATCGCAATATATCACAATATTTTTCTCCACGATAATCGAAATGTAATACAGCTTTATCATGACAGCACTAGTTGTGACTTCATAACCTTAGACTACTCAAAGTCTTTATGTATGCTATCATATTTTGTCCTGTGAATTTGTGGCCCAAAAACCATTGGATATGTCAGGAAAGTAGTAAAACACAATTTTGTATAAGTAATTATAATTTACCACCTGAAGAAAGTTTGAGGGAAAATAATTTCAATGCGAAAAAGTAAAATAAATTCTCTTTAAAATACATTAACAATTGTTAAGAATGTGAGAATGAGGGTGCCAGCCTTCCATAGTAGACTTAATACAACAGTCATTTCTACAGATAAGACAAGAGCTTTAAACTTGAATATCTCCTTAATGGAATAACATACTGAAGTATTATCTTTACCATTTTGTTTCTCTTAAAGTCCTCTGTTATGTACAATAAACTTGCTTGACCACTGAACTAATCCTTTAAGAAAGAGGTATTTACCTTTAACTGCCTGCGGACCCTTTCGATAAAGAATTTCCAGCAGTTTTCTCTGGTATCCTGTAAGCCCATTCCTTTGACTTCATTTCTGGTACCAGCAATGATGTTTTCAACTTCATCATCTGGAAAGAGATCTGGAATTTCTCCTGATGCAAGAAGATCATTGATAAGCACAAGGAATTTCTCATCAGCTACTTGTGCATCAGTCATCAGGAACATAGTACCAATGTTCTTGAGCCCTGTTTTCAGACAAGTGGTGGCCAGATCAAGCTAGAGTGAAAGAAGGAACAGTGCTCGTTAGTACAAGGGAGAGATTTCCAGAGCAAAGAAACGAACAGATCCTCCAATAACTAATTTAAGCACATCTAACTATTACAAAGCAACAAATCTGTTATGATGCAAACTATTCGACAAACCTTTGAATATTCATGACTTATATCAACAGCTGCCAATAAACTTTTTAAAATCTGAATCTAAAATATCCGGAAAACAAATTTATTAATGTCTAATGGCTGAAATTGATGTGTCTATAATAGACCAATGGTATACTGGGAGAATCTTATCGACCAATCAAATACTGGGGAAATCTTGCCCATCTGCACAATTCACACACAGCATGAGACCAAGCATATGAAAAAATGCTTTCAAATGCTAATCATACATTATACATGAAAGAAATATGTATGTGTATTGCTTTTGCTCCAGCAACACGAGCTGATTGGTTGTGTAACAAAGGGAAAATACCCCAGCACTTGATTGGTTGCATAACAAAGGGAAAATACCCCCAGCAATTGATTGCTTGGGTAACAAAGGAAAAATAGCCGTAGCAGTTGATTGGTTGGGGAACAAAGGGAAAATACCCCCAGCAGTTGATTAGTTGGGTAACAAAGGGAAAATACCCCCAGCAGTTGATTGGTTGGATAACAAAGGGAAAATAACCCCAGCAGTTGATTGGTCAAAGTACTGAAGAAATCACATTTGGCTAAACTTGGTTTAAAAAAGTCTAAATTTTATGAGGGTTGTATATTACCAAATACTCAATTGAGTTGATTTAAACTTTTGGACAAAAGAATCTCACAATTCATTCAAAGTAGGAAATTCAAGAAATACCTTTGATCTTCTTATTCAAATATTGCACAGAAATGAAATAATAAGATCATGAAATTCTATAATTTTTAAAGAATGTATTATACCTTAAGATCTGCAATGCCATAACCTTTCCTCAATGTGATCTGAAACACTTCTAAACTACTGATGTAAGCAGAAAGTCTGGCTAAACTCTGCTTGCCACTACCACCAACACCCACAAGCAGAGCGTTGCCCCTTGGAGATTCCAGGATCCTATTGATTCGGCATCTGTGAATAAAGAACAAAGGAAGTTAACCAATACTAGAGACAAGATTTTTTGCGAAATGGGAGAAAACAAGAATTGGATGCCTACAAAGTCTATAACAAAAAGTGTTTTCTTTTCAAAGTTTGATGAATTATCAATATATGTAAGACTTGTGATGTATGGTTGGGGAAGACAGCCATCTATTTTTATTTAAATAAACAAATTCTTTTCAATATTTCAGAATTAACAAATTGAATATATTACAAACAGATGATATAAAACATCTTTTAAAACAGTTTGTAAGTTGACCTAACAGTTCTCATGGGTTAATATTCAGCATTTTAGCTTTTCGCAAAGGGATGTTAATGAGTGGAATAGTTTGCATGCTGAGTGAGGGTGGTTAGCTCCAATTCTGTTCACAATTTCAAAATCAACATTGATGA
The DNA here is from genome assembly GCA_020152595.1 of Chiridota heheva. Classification (NCBI taxonomy): domain Eukaryota; kingdom Metazoa; phylum Echinodermata; class Holothuroidea; order Apodida; family Chiridotidae; genus Chiridota; species Chiridota heheva. Next base: position 324,312 of record JAIGNY010001614.1, on the reverse strand, counting down.
GTTCTTTACTATTAGGTTAACTCTTTTTATTATATTTTTTGTATTTTTCGGCTCAGGTAGTGGTGTTAGTTTGGGCTTTTTATGGTGTGGCTAACCCTTCTTAGCATGTCATCTTGTTATGTTATCTACAATTTTGGACAAAACTGGTTGACACAGTGAAATTATGTGATGCTTTTCATGAACTTACTCTTTCTATTGTAATTGTTATTCTTCATTTAGAAATCAGAAATATTATACATTTTTCTTACTGCTTCTTCCATCCCTATTCTTTCATTTGTAATCAATATTTTAGAATTTTAAGAACATTGTTATAATTTCATTGACATAACAAGTATCCTCCTCCCCTACCTCACTATATCAACCCTCCTCCCCTCTCCCATATTTACCATTGCTACTGTTTTTGTTTTTTTCTGGAAAAGATGTTCAAACATAAATAAATGCAACATTAAAAAGGGCAGGTCAATTTACAATTCTCCGAAAAAATATTAAGCAAACATAACACTATTGCATATGTATTTCTAAAGCACTGAATTTTTTTGTAGGTTGTAGGTCCAAATTTGCTGCTTTTGTTCAGAGAATTGTGGCAAGCAATTAAAAACATTTTCTTTAGGATGTAAAACAAGAAATTCGGCACAAGGTCTTTTATTTCATATTTCATAAAATTTGTGGTACATTTTAAAGCAACTCACCTAAACTGATGATGTTTATATGCATCAACAAGAAATGAGCCAAAAGGTCTTAAATTTCACAACTAGTCTGCTGTAAGGGGATGCATCAAAAGGCTTTATGGGACCGTCACCCGACCAATGGTGGTAGACCAGTTGTGGACGGAGCCCGACCAACGGTTAGACCAGTCGCGGACGAAGCCTGACCCAAAAATAGCACAGAGTTGCCTACTGAATCAATGTCAACACAAGAAACAAGCATCCACGCATTCACTCTTAGTTTACATACACTGAATGCACTGTACAATGTGTGTGAGCTTTTTCTATTCATATCAGTATGAATTGGGACTAACTCCGCAAAAGTTTAACAAAAGATCACAGTCTCTTTTGTTTGCTCCTGGTTCGTTGGTGAAATTTTTGATTTTGTTTTAAATTTGACATCCTGAAGTGGCATGTACTTGAAGCTATATGTGCATATGAAATTTTGCAAGTTCAATCTTATGTGTTCTCTTATAAGAGTAAGATAAAATAAGATAAGAAAAGATCAATTTATTTCGTCCAGAACAAAATATGGAAATTTGTCGCCCTGTAGCAAAACGTACAAAGATATTTAAAGAAAAACATAAAATATAAAAGTTATAATTATGAAAGTTACATAAAAGTTAAATAAAAAAAAGAGTAAATGAGGAAAAATAAAAATTTCAGTAAATATTAAATGGTAAAATAAAATAACGTCCAAGATGTAAAATATATAATATATATATTTAAATATATATATATATTTACCCCGCTAAGCATAGCAGGGATATTTACGAGAGTTATACTTACCTTCCATGCTATTAATATGCAATCTGGTCACATGACCTGATTCTAACGCACTTCTAACCGACCCTAAAAAACGTAGTAACCAGCCAAGCCCTGACCTCCATAATACCTCTGTACTACCTCACTCAACATTCCACCGAGGCCTGAACGAAAGGGGAGGCGGGCGGGATGCATGGAAGGTAAGTATAACTCTCGTAAATATCCCCGCTACGCTTAGCGGGGTAAACTTACTTCAAGTTATACCTTACCTTCCATGCTATTAATATGCAATCAGATTGCAAACGAGGATAGGAAGGAAGGGAGTTCAGACCGAAGCACATTTTTTTTTTATATTTTTTTTTTTATTGGCTGGTACGAAAACTCACACGAATCGAATCCCGTTTAAAGGACGAAATTCCTTCTCCTCTGAAGGATGAAAGACCTCAAGAGTGGGAAGAACTAAAACATAGTAAACCACGTCGAGGTACAGTCAAACCGAACAAGGCACCATTCGTTGACAGTAACGGAGGCAAACATCGAAAGAACCTGAGCGAAAAGCTTAGAAAAACAAGCCAACCGGAAGAGCGTTTGGACACAATTACAGCAAAGTGTCCACAAAAAACGCCACAAACCACACCAGATTCGTCCACGAGACGGAACCGGCGAGGAAGACTATGATCGGGAACGAAGCATGTACCAACAAAAACGAATTGAAGAAATCCCGGACAAAGGAACTATTCGTTAGCGCGTAACCGCGCAAGAGCAAAAGCTAGCGGGGGAACACGAACGTCGAAAAGTGAGTCAGACCAAAAACAAGAGAAAAACAGCGAAAAGCGTATTCCCGAACAGCGGCACGAGAGATCCCGTGAAAAGAGGTGATGCCCCGAACCCGAGTGCATACCGTGGCCGTTCTATGAACAGTGCAGACTACTTTAAAAGAAAGTCACTGGACGATCTATCAGAGAAAAATGTCACATGACACACTACGAAGAGATCGCCGTGTAACTTTCCAGTGGTCGCAAGTCAAAGACCGTAGACCCCACTGAAAAAACCCTGGTGGATAGCTGCAAGTTATCCCAGAGCTCATGACTGAGCCAAGCTGGAGATAGGGCCCACCTCCACAACTGGGAGGGGGGTGAACAACCTCTCAGAAAGGCCATGCTACATCGAGAAAAGGCGGGCTAAGGCCACACCATCAAACAAAGCGCTCCGGGACGGAGATGCAGTCCGCCGGAGCCCGGGAAAGAGACTAAAATCGTCCCTGACCCGAGGCTCGTACGTGAAGCCTGCAAGGTCTTAAGCAGCCAAAGTTCGTCCTGCGCCGAGACAAGAGGAACGATTCCAGAACTCTTGGAGTCCGTACCTCTCTGTCCGAAAAGGAGGCCACAACAGTGGTGCAAAAACGGCGGGAAACTGAAAAGCCTTGCTCAGCACTAGCGGTAAAAAGGTGAACGAAAAACCCTGGCATTCTGCCTGTCGAAAAAGGTCAAGTACCCGTCCAAGTTTCCGTCATAAGGGGTCACAAGAAAAGTGCCCCTACCTCGATCAAGAAGCCTCCGTCGGCACCGACGGTGAAATCTGACAGTGAAAACCTCGTTCCTTACACCAGGTGGGAGCACCCGAACCACCACCAAAGGGGGTGGCCACCGACTTAACGTGTAAAGCGGAGGTACGGAACGACACCACCTGCAGTCCACAAAAGACTGCCAACCCTGAGCAAAGGTTGTTTAAACCTACAGACCAAAAATCAAAGGCTAGCGAAATAAAAAGGCAGGCCGTTAATATAAAACGTATACAAGAAGGGCTGCCAACCGTGTAAGGCTATGTAGCTGTGAGACGGTATGGGTCGTAAGACCGCGGAGCCGTACAACATAGTCGACGGCACCCAAGCGAGGTCTAAAAACTGTAGCAGTTGCAGAACCGCGTAGCTCCAGGCCACACCTATCAACAGCGAAACTTGTCTAAGAAGTTGACTGGAAAAAGTGTTAACGTATTACGTATAGTAACAACCTTGAAACCGCTAGGCCTACGACTACGGGTGCGGAGAAAACTAATACCGTATGTCTGTACGGGCAGTTAAGTAACAGGCCGTAAAACCGCATGGAAACAGCTTTAAGAAGGTGTTAAAGTATGGAATGAACCATACGCGCCGTTGTTGGTAATAGCTACCCCAAACGTGAGGTTGTCTATCAAAAGGCCACCTATTGTCAAGAAAAATATCCTTCATGGAGTTAATATTGACAAGGGGGGTGTAACGTACTACGTCAACCGTATGAGTCATAAACCCCAGCACTGGGGTAGAAATCACGAAAGAGTTGACGTCCTGTGTATACTACACGGACCGTTAATTCCGTTAAACACCCTGCACCATGGAGCTGAGAAGCGCGTGGCTACTGGGGGAACTTACGCCGTACAAAGTATGCAATCCAGTTAAGTATTATAGATCCGTTATGGGTCTACAAAAGCGTCAGCATGACAAGTAAAAACCACTAGTCATCCGCCAACTTTGTCTCTGTGCACCACGGAGCAAAAAGCTTGTGGCTACGCGAGGGGGACAACTGGTACTGGTACATGTCCCGAACGTAGTAGCTATCAGTACAAAAGAATCGTCTAGGTCTACGATAGCGTTAACATACTACATCTGTAACGTGAGTCGTTATCTCAGTATACTTCTATTCACCACGGGGCCACCGAGTAAGTGGCTACGCGTAGGGAAGATGTACTCAGTACGCGTTCCCGTTGAGAATAGCTAAAAGTTACTGGGGCCGTAAGGAATACGGAGGAGTTCACGTGCTACGCAAGCTATACGAGTTGTAAACATAGTTTGTTTCATCAGACTCTGAAACCGGTAGCTGCGTGGGGAAGAGGGACTACCGTCGTACTCAGTGCGTGTCGGTAAGAGAAACGGCCGCGAACTCTGTAGTTCATGGCTACTGGTCCTCTACCACACAGCGCGTTGCTGGTGTAGGCCGTTAACTCCGTTTGTATTTAATCACTCGGAACCGCATAGCCGGCGGCTCGCGTAGGGGACTGCCGTCGAGCGCTAAAAGCGTCCCAGCAAAAAAGCGACCGCGGAACACTGCAACCGCGCGCTAACGGTCATAATATCCTAAGTTTCAAGCGTTACCGGGTTTATCGTGCGTAATGCGTAAACCGCGTTAATATCTGTAGAATGTGAGCCGAAGGTCTCGTTCGGCGCAAGAACCATATTCGGAGTAGTTTAAACGGTCGTGAAACTACGTAACACGGAGAGAATAGCTCTCGTGATGGTATGCCTTCCGTAAAGAAGGAATTCCTATCACCCGAGCGCTAGGCCTCGAAACCCGAGCAAGCGTTAACACGTGACGCATCCAGGGAGCATGACGTACCGACAAACGGGGACGTTTGAAACGGGTGAAAAACTATGCGGAACCAAGACGTTCAACGCGAAAATCTCACCAAGTCAGCTCACACGGACGTGGAGATCTCCTAAGATTGTTACTATCACCTGACCATGTAGCTAAAAAGCCAAAGGGTATACTATCGGGTGTGACGTACGTTACCTTGCTGCAGAACTATGCAGCCCTACGGACCCAAACGTCATCCCATGCCCCCGTACGGAGCCGCCGAGTTGTTTTACGGACCCTTACGGGGCCGTGAAAACAAGCCGATCACCGGAGCCGTACGGACCCTAATGGACCCGTGCAAGTAATCAATGGCTCTACAACTAGCCATAAAAAGGGTACTAACTCACGTATGACCCCGTAGGGCACCGCCTCTTGTGGGCCTACCGGTCCCATCGCGGAACAGAGGACCACAGCGGTGTACACGGGTTTGAACAAGTCGATAACACCAAAGCCCAACCTAAGAAGCGTTTACATGCGGCGCATCGCAGGACATTCAAGGCGCGTAACGCAGCGACACTAGGGACCTGCCCTTCGTGTCGATAATATAGGTGCAAAACATCGCGGAACTGTAACGTTCAACGCGGAAAATCCTACAGAGGCAGTTCACACGGCCGTGGAACAGCATAGATAATGGCTACAGAGACGGGAAGAAAATAGCTCTCGTGATGCTATACTTCTCGTGAAGATTGTCACCTATCCCCTGACCAAGTAGTTTCCTAGCTTGCGGACTCAATTTCGGGGTTCATCGTACAGTGTACGTTATCCCGTTGCAAAAACTCTGAAGTCGTACAGGCCCGTACGGTCTAGAGAAGCGTTTGCACGCTATGCATAGCGGGACCTCTTAGGTGCGTAACGTACCGACGCCCAGAGGCCTGTCCTCCGTGCCTATGATACTGGTGAAAGTAATTGCGGAAGTGTAACGTTCAACGCGGATAATCGTATTAATGGTGTTCACATGATCGTGGAACTGCGTAGCTAATGGCTACGGAACCATGAAGAGAATAGCTCTCACGGTGCTATACTTCTTGTGAAGATTATCACTTGTCACCTGGCCACATAGCTCGTAGCTAGTGGGTGCATATCGGGTAAATCGTGCGATTATCGATATCCCGTTAAAAACCTCGGAGCCGTGCGCAATCGAACACGGCGCCGCACCCTCTCGGTCGCACCCTGAAAATACCGGTCCCGGTGGAGTCTGTGCTCCGACCACGCCGCCTGAACCCAATCGCTGCAAAGAGTACAAAGAATGGACTCGCGGCATAATCTGCACGCGTAACGCATGAGATGGATGTGACCGGGCGTAAATCAAAGAAGCGTTAACTGCGCTCACGCCAGGACATCATGGGTGTGTAGAGCATCGACACTCGGAGACCTGTCCTCCATGTCCATGATACTGGTGAAAATAATTACGGAACTGTAATGTTCAACGCGCCAGACAATCTTAATTGCATTCGCGCGAGTCGTGGAACTGCGTAGCTAATGGCTACGGGACCAAGAATGAAATAGCTGTCGTAAAGATCATCTGCACCTGACCACGTAGCGAGCTACTTCTTGTAAAGAAAGTCATCTGTGGAGCACCTGGAACCACGCCAATGGAACCGTGCGGACCTTGGTTGCTAAACATGGGCGTATGGAACCGTGGACTACGGGACCAAGAAGAAAAATAGCTGTCTCAATGCTATACTTCGGATTAACGTTATCCTTTCAAGAGCGGACCTGAGTAAGCCCCGCCTCCTGGCTTTGGGCCTGGGTGGCGCGGAACGAAGAGGGCCTATCAGACCGCCGCTTCTCCAATTTCTCCGCCGCTCTTTGAACCGTTTGCCCGTAAAATTGCTGCAAAGAGTACAAAAATTTGACTCGATAATCTACACGCAGCGTAACACGTAAATGGATGTCACCTGGCGTAATTTAAAGAAGTCAATGGACATCCTGGGTGAGTAAAACATCGACACTCCTGCCCGATACTGGTGAAAATAAAATACGGGGCTGTAACGCGGACAATCTTAATGGAACCGTCTACGCTATACTTTTTGTCTCAATGCTATACTTCTTGGAATGTCACCTGTCACCTGACCACCGTATGGGCGATAATCGACTAGTCCGCCCGTTATAAACGGACCAGTAAGCACGGGCCGCGAACCGTATGGAACCGTTTGGAATGGAAACCGTGGAACGCCCGTAAACACGGGCCGGAACCGCGCGCCCAGAACCGTAACCGGAGCTGCCCGTATGGAACCGTCCGCCCGTCTTAAGCCCCGGCAACGGGCCGGAACCGCGGAGCTGTATGGAACCGTCCAATGGAACCGTTCCCCCCGTAACAACGGGCCACGGAACCGTATGGCTCTTAATTATCTCTTTACAACTTAGGGGTGCAACGCCCCTAAGAGGTTATCTTCTTTCTCTCTGAACTTACTTAACTCTAGGTGGTCCACTAGCAGCACAACCTGTTTTTGGCAGGTGGTTCACTAGGGACACAACCTAAAGCCAACGCCAATGAGTTAGTCAGAGCTTATCTCTCTTACCTTTTCATATCTCCTTTCTCTCTGAACTTACTTAACTCTAGGTGGTCCACTAGGAGAACAACCTGTTTTTGGCAGGTGGTCTACTAGGGACACAACCTAAAGCCAACGCCAATGAGCTAGTCAGAGCTTATCTCTCTTATTTTTTCAACTCTAGGTGGCGCAACGCCACAAAGAGGATATCTTCTTTCTCTCTGAACTTACTTAACTCTAGGTGGTCCACTAGGAGCACAACCTGTTTTTGGCAGGTGGTTCACTAGGGACACAACCTAAGGTGCAACGCCACTGAGTTAGTCAGAGCTTATCTCTCTTACCTTTTCAACTCTAGGTGGCGCAACGCCACGAAGAGGATATCTTATCTCTCTCTCTTAGCTCTTCAACTCTAAGTGGCGCAACGCCACGAAGAGGACTAAAATCTTATCTTCTTTCTCTCTGAACTTTCTTAACTCTAGGTGGTCCACTAGGAGCACAACCTGTTTTTGGCAGGTGGTTCACTAGGGACACAACCTAAGGCGCTTGGTTAATTATTAATAAAATAAAAATGACCAGTTTTCAGCGATGTTAGTGCCAAGAACGCGCTGAAAAAGAGTGAGGTAGTACAGAGGTATTATGGAGGTCAGGGCTTGGCTGGTTACTACGTTTTTTAGGGTCGGTTAGAAGTGCGTTAGAATCAGGTCATGTGACCAGATTGCATATTAATAGCATGGAAGGTAAGGTATAACTTGAAGTAAATATATATATATACCCCGCTAAGCGTAGCGGGGATATTTACGACAGTTATACTTACCTTCAATGCTATAGATATGTCCGTCCCATGACCTGTACGGAGCTGTAGGGCTGTGTTACGGACCCTTACGGGGCCGTGGAAACAAGCCGTGGGGCCATATGAAACCGATCACCGGAGCTATACTGACCCAAATGTTTTTCTCTTCTTTCTGTACGGACCCGTCCCATGACCCGTACGGAGCCGCAGGGCTGTACTACGAAACCTTACGGGGCCATGGAAACAAGCCGTGGGACCGTATGAAACCAATCACTGGAGCCGTATGGACCCAAATGGACCCGTGAAAATAATCCAATGACTCTACAACGAGCGGTAAAAAAGGTTAGTAACTTACGTATAACCCCTTAGGGCGCTGCTTCTTGTGGGCCTACCGGTCCATTCGCGGAACCATGGTCCACAGCGGTGTACACGGGTTTGTTCTTTTCGATATCACCAGAGCGTAACCTAAAGAAGCGTTTACACGCGATGCATCGCGGGACGTCTAGGGCGCGTAACGCACTGACACTCAGGGACCTGTCCTCCGTGTCCATGATACTGGTGAAAATGATTGCGGAACTGTAACGTTCAACGCGGACAATCTTATTAATGGCGTTCACACGGCCGTGGAACTGAGTAGCTAATGGATACGGGACCAAGAAGAAAATAGCTCTAGCGGTGCTATACTTCTTGCGAAGATTGTCACTTGTCACCTGACCATGTGGGTTCGTAGCTGGTGGGTGTATTTCCGGGTTAATCATATGGTGTGCGTTATCCCGTTACAAAACTATGGAGCTGTACGGATCCGATCTTCGGAGCTGTATGAAGCTGTGGGCTACGGAGCCATGTGGAACCATCCAGCTGTAAACATGGGCCATGGAGCCGTCCAATGGACCTGTACGTACCCATAAACACAAGCCGTAGAGCCGTATGGAACTGTCCAATGGACCAACGGAGCTGTAAACACGGACGGTGGAGCCGTATGGAATCGTCTAATGGACTTGTACGGAGCCGTCACGAACCCATGATCATGATACGATCAACGGAGCCGTACAGACCAGAAAGTACTTTTGAAATCACTATTGACTGACGTATAACCTCTCTGGGCGCCGCCTTTACGTGGCCCTACCGGTCCCTACTGCAAAACCATAGACCACAGCTGTGTACAAAGGGTTTACTCACTAAAACTAGGCGCGACTCCCAACTCAGTAATCCTATCGAAAAAGGGGCGCTTCTTTATAGTGATTTTTATTCTAAGAGACGTTTTCTTTAGGTCGCCACTTAGTTTATTAATATATAGACTCAGGCTACTTACTTCTGATAGACCGCACCTGTGGCTCTACTGACTCAGTAATCTATCGAGAAGGTGACCATAGCGTAAGTAGAAACTCTGAGACTAATTGATTTATATCGCCAAGTAAAAATACATATGAATGCATACATATACACTTACACCAAGACGCCCCTATGGGAGATGTATCTACAACCCTTCGTCAACCATAGAGAGGCAAGCCATAGCAAAACAGTACATCAAAAAAGTTTATCAGAAAAAAATATATCTGAAATTTTTTAGAAACCCGAGAAAATGCACCGAACGTAGATTCTTTAATAGCGTTTTAATTTCTTTAAGAAACAATTACATCTCCTGTGAAAAAGACATCGGAGAGACCCCCTCAAGGTCTCTCCAGTGCCCAAAAATTCAAGCTTGAAAAAAAAAAACTTTGTCCTGATTATATGCGAGAAAAACGAATACACGATATGTACTGGTAACGTTAAACAAAATATAGGGTCTTGTAATAATTGTACTTCCTTGGAGCTGTAAGAAGCCGGCTCCTCGAACACCCTGGGTGATGTCGACCCAATGCGCATGCGCCAAAATCGAATGAAGAAATTGGTCTAATGCATACGATAACCTGTACTAAAGATATCCTAACATGTTAATACAATGCATAGTATAACGCTAGGCTCTCATCGTGAAAGGGCGGGGCCGAGGGTGAAAACCCTTAAACCCAGGAGCAAGAGGTCCACTAGACAGGCACACTTGGTGCTCCAGGGCCTAACAACACCCGCTGCGAGAGTGGGACTCTCTCCAACTAGCCACCTGCTTTGTACAGATTGAGACAAAAACACTCTATTCTAAAAGTAGGCTACACGGGAAAGTCCTGTGAGTCGAACCGAAGAATCTCCGACCCATGGCTACCTCGTCTTACCTCAGAAGACTTGAAAAGGGGAATCGGATGAGAAAGAGCAGCATAAAAACTACCTGGTAGAAGCTGCAAAGAAAAAGATTGTTTAAAAAAGGTTAAATTTATAAAAGAAAATTTGACCAGTTCCAGCAATGTTGTGAAAACAACATGCACGTGCTGAAAAAGAGTGAGGGTTAGTGGAGGTTATAGGGAGGTCAGGGCTGGCTGGTATAACTACGTTTTAAAGGTCGGTTAGAAGTGTGTTAGAATCAGATCATGTGACCAGATTGCATATTTATAGCATGGAAGGTAAGGTATAACTTATTGACTTTACCACCACAGTAAGTATGCATCGCGGTATCGCCACATGGTAATTAGCATACCCTGACTGTAAGATCTAGAAGTAACCGGGATTGTGTAATATAAGACCACCACCTAAAACTTATATTCATACATCCCTTGTGTACTTGATACCCTGGGATTCCATGATGATGCGTTAGTGTCATTGTGTTCAGGTGTTGGAAATAGTATGTATTTTATGACTAAAAACAGTCAGAATTATCGTCGTTTTGATTGCATTTGTTCCCAAAAGATTGATATTTTGTTAATATCAAATTGCAATACATATAAACCCTATTCGTTCTTGAAAAAAATTGCTTTGGTATAAATCCTGTGGGACTAAATTAAATCAGACAATAATATTATCTTTTAACTTGGCCCAGATTTGTGTTACGATACATAGAGAATACCAAGCCCCACCTACCTCGACCTTGTTTGCGTTACAAGGTACCAGATTTTAAGATAATAATTTTGTTGGCAAACCAGAACATAAGTATTTGTAGCCCGATTATGATTGGGTGAGTTAGAGCATGGAGATACTATTTGGCCATGGTTAGGGCAATTGTTTACCAATATTTGTTGTATATATCTGTATAGAGTTTATATCTGTGGAAGAATATTACTGGAAGTTCAATAGGCCTATATTTTACTTTCTGACTTCACTAACTCATCCCATACTCACCTAACGGTAGGAACATCCTGCCCTTGCCAATACCAGTGGGAGAAAGGACCTGAGCACTTAAGTTCTAAAGCAGACCAGGAATGATAACCCCCCACCCCACATATTACATTTGAAAAGGCTGTCCGAATTTACAAGTGAACTATTGGCCTAAATATGGTCATTTTCAAATTACGACCAAATCTTGAGTTTTTATTTGACTCTCATATGATTGTATGTATCATAGGACTTCTGGGGCGAATTTTTTTTTGAATGCTCATTTTTTGTTTATTTTCATAACATAGTTATTTTGAGGTTGAGAAATTTTATTTGGCTCTCAAATTATTAAAATCGTATATTGCTTCCTGGGATTTCGTCCCGACGCCCAACCATCCGGAATTTTTTTTTTTTAAACTTTATTTTGCTTGTATACAATTCATTTTTACCAAATTCTAAGCTAAATTGTGATTGAGTATACTGTTTAAGCCTATTGCCATTTCAGCATAATTAATATTTTACATCCAGTCAGTTGTCGAAAAATTCTCATTTCATTTCATGGATATACAAAGTCCATGGTGATTCTTCATTGGGCCAACACCCTTGGGAGTGAAAACAAATTATAAGACGTTGCATTCTTACACTTCCCAGACAAAGCGCCCCCCTCCCCTCCTCCCCTATGGACAGCATCCACCCAAACATTAAATTGCACGTCATTTTTTTAATTTAACTTCGTAAGCTCTTGATACTTTTCAATTTCTAATTTAAAAAAAAAAGATTTGATAGTGTTATGGGGCTTGATATTTTTCAATTTCTAATATTCCATCTTCGTTTTTTTAATAAAGATTTGATAGTGTATGGGGTGTAGGGAAGAAGGGGGGGGGGGGGTAAAAAAGTGCATCTTTTATCAGAAAATATGGAGAAGCAAGATGTGAAGGATTTCTAATTCAAGTTCTTATTGGGGAAGGAAAATGGGCAGGCTTTAATTCCTTTAAAATTAATTTCTTATGTGTGATAAAAACATGTTTGTTTTGGGCAAGTAGGATCAGACCACATCGGAAAGTTATGTGAGAATGAAATGGCTGAATGCATGTCACTTCTTTACAGGTAACTAGAACAGTAGAAAATTTTAAGGTAAATAGGCCAAGTAAGAGTATTTTTAAAGGGTGGGGGGGGGGAGGGGGAGGGGAGTTTATTGTTTACAATATTCTCACTTACCTATTACAGTTGTACCCTCACATTTTATACCCACTTCTTCAATTGACTAGTCTAAAAATTCAGGTTCATGTATAATGTAAAATTACATAACGAGCAAGAGTCTCTCACGACTGTCTGATTTATGACACTACACCCAAAACTTTCTTTGCATTGAAACACGTGCTATTTCATCGGGAGTCAGCTATGTCAAAAAAGACGATCTACTTTTATTTCAACTTGATTCTACTATGACTTAAACAGTTACAGAGGTATATGTAAAAAGAATAATCATTGTATATACTGATTGATTACCAATGATGCATAACATTGGAAAGAGCGAAGAGCACATTTTGCATAGAAAAAAGTTTTATAAAGACTGATAAATGCTATAATCTCAAGGGTAGATTTCATGATCGATGTATTTCTAATTCAATTTCTTCTTGTGAGAGGGGTCTTCCCAAAGCTACATTTGCATGACTGAACCAAGCACAAAATAATAACTTTTACGTCTTTTAAAACTCTCTCTCACAATGTGTGCAACTTATATACCTGCAATCTGAATGAGTTGTTAAGTGAGGATGGGGGTAAAGAAAGGGGGAGGAGGGGGAAGGTGCTACCCACTCATGGAATAAATTGCAAGCCCTGTCTCTCGATTTGTATTAATACTACAAAAACAATATAGGCGGGACTTATTTTCTCCATATTTACATCTTCTGTATTGCTGTATATGTACACAAACACACTTTCGGTGGGTAAAGTGCAGTGGTGGCACTAGGATTTTTGTCATATGTGGCCAAAGAGTGGCAAGTTGGCCTTATGGGGGTCGGAGAGTAAAAGCCTATATATATATAGGACAAAATATGTAACTTTACACAATTTTCTGGCGGGCAAGTGGGGGAGGAAGCAATCTCATGAGGCAGGAAGCAATCTCGTTGGGAATGCTTCCCCCCTCTCGTAGTGCCACCCTAGGTAAAGTGATGACCATATAGCAATTGCAATTTCTCTCATATTATTTTGAAACTGATTTTAAATTATTTTAAATAGTGAAATGTAAAAGTACCATTGACTTAGATGAGACTGACAAAAGAACAATTATTCTATATCACACCCTTTTTAAGCAATACATTGCTCTACTGCAAAAGTTCACACTACATATCCTATGAACCCTGGGAATAAATGTTTTCAGCACTACGGGTGGAACCCCGTGGATCTAAAGGAACCTGTATTTCCAAGAAGGGCAGCATCCATTCAGTTGAATTAACTCAAATACCACGGACAAAATATCAAGGGCTTGGGTATACTGTACATTTGATTTTAAGTAAAAGATATAATTCTTGACTGATTATACAGAACGTTAAATGCAAAGGATATTGGAGATAAAATACGAGTTTTTTTTTTCTTTCTTCAAACTCATAACAACACTTTTGAACTTTGAATGCATGTGTAATTTTTCAAAGATACATTATATTTTGTGAATCTTTATTTCTCCCATGATAAATGTACTTATCATACACCATACAATGATTTACTATAGCAGTTATAGTACAAGATTGTTGACAGAGAGTTATACATGAATCCAACAGCCATGCTGCCCATTGTTGAAAAGGAAAACATTAAATGTATTTGCTTCTTTGAAAACAAAAATCAATAAATTCCGCCATGACCAAACTTCTTTTCAAGGTCTTTGTCATGATGAAAAGTTATTGACACATCTAATTACTGAGGCGTATTGTATGGTACGTGTACACAAGTAAAGTTAGTGTGCTTGAAGTGTATGACATTTGAAGTTGTCTATGTTGTGTTAATAAACATAACAAGTTGTGCGTCGCGTTTGGGGTGTTTGGTTGGGTCAGCAATAGGTCAGCCTCCATTGTACGACCGGGCCATAAAGCCTATATGACGTGGACCCTAACAAGCACTGAAGAGGTCAGTTGCTTGAGGGAACTAAATTTACATGAACAAGAAATACTTTCAAATAACATATAATTTAATGAACTTACACATGCTGCATGGCATCCTCAAACAGCACAAGGTTCATGACAGCATTGATTTCATTATAGCTGTCCAGTGCCTCTACAAGCAGTTTGTTCAGCTCCTCCCATGATGTTATTGGCATGTACTTGGGATCACCGATGCCAGTTGCAAAATGGCAATAAATTATGGGCTTCTGGGTCAAAGCAGTTTCATCAATGTCCTTAAGAAATGAAAGATAGACAGTCACAACTTTTAAAATGAAAGATATATGGACCTTTCCAGTTTACAGGTCTATGAAAGGAAAGCTTTAAATCTTGAGTTTATGGCTAGCCAAAATTTCAAGATTTTGAAACATATGACAAGATTTGTGACAAATGATTGGGGGAACATGTGTTCTTTAATCAGTAGTCAGAATTTCAAGTTCTTTTACAAAATATTGACAACAGCGATAAAAAACAAAGACTTACAGCAGTTTGACTAGTTGTATGTAACAAATTTGAATCAGATTCTTATATCAAGGTCTGAAATTAACTTTTAATGACCATTGCCCAGCTAATTTCAGACACTCCTGACAATTGATTACTTTGAATTATGTTTCTTACCTAGCATATATTTTTTACAAGAGCTATATACAAAATAAATTATACTAAGTTTGCAAAGTTGTTGTTACAAGTAAAAGTCACATTTACACAGCATATTCTAACAGAAAAAGAATACTTTTATATAAAAGGACTTTGCTTACATCAAAATACTTCTTGCAAAACTCATGTTTGGTCTTATGGAAAGCTTCGATGTCCTTATCGTCGATGAACTTGTCTCCATACACTCGTTCAACCTCATGCATTACTAAGCGAGCAATGTCAACAGGTGCCTTCAAGCAATCTAGTGTTGAATAGAGCAGCCCCTAGAAGAAAAAGGGGGGAAAGAAGCATGAAGTTAATCTACATTTAAATCAATGAAGTGTTGTAAAGGTTTTTTCTCTACCCCTTGGAGCCCCACTCTGTTCATTATCATTATTGTTATTACAAAAAAGTGTTCTCGGTTTTTTTCTCGTAAGCCATTTACAATTGGCTTTGTGTGCACTCCCTCTTATATTTAATGATATACTGTTAATATACAAAGAATTAATCAAGTAAATGAAATATTTAAACAAATTTGAATATCCACATATTTCATGCCTTTTCAGTTAGTGGGACTTTCTTTCAACATTATATAGACCATTAATGAACAATGGCAGACAATTGAAAAATAAATGTTTCATACGAAACTTGAGAAGTCTGTCTGATCTAACAACACAAATTTGCAAAATAAAATTATGCAAATTACAGCCTAAAAAAATCAAAATGCTACAAAATTACCAATTTGCAACCAATTTTGATTGAACAATTTGATTTGCAATTTTCATTGTTTTTGGTACATCTCAAAGTAATTTAATAAGTGATTTTGTTTCGATGCATCAACAAATGTTAAGGAGACATAAAGTCAGATATTCTAGCATGATATATGATAAAGAATTAAAAAATAGACCAACTACCAAAAACGTTGTCATAAAATCTAATTCCATTCTCAAGTTATACAAATTTGAAGATTTAGCATGGACATTGCCATTTTGTGTTGAAATCATAACAACGATAACATAATTTGCCCTATATGCTAGCACACATTAAGTATTTGTTTAAAATTCTCTTTGAAATTTTCTTTCCAAAAAATGCTATGACATGAAGTTCTAAGGGCTTGAATCATTAATACTATTTAAAAATAAAAAGGAAACAAACAATTTTTAGAAATTAAAAAATTGAAAATAGATTATAAAGAAATACATTTAATTACTATAATCTGTACTGGGTGTATGACATCATTTTTTACAGGGTGTATGAACAATATAGCTGTTCTCACATTAGCTTCTATTGACAGAATTAATGTTTCAACAAATTGTATTGAATGATGTGAAATTTCTTCATATGACTTATAATTATTTCTAACATATTAAATGATGAAAAAGCCAGACTTGATGTCCCCTTTAACAATGAAAACCAAGTGTAAGACTTCTTTCCAATCTTTTCCAACCACACAAAACTACAGCATTGTGGACGGAACGCATTATTCTATGCAGTGTTTAATTACCTTAATAAGTTACTTAAATAGAATAACTGATATGAGCTTGGCAAAGCTTCAAACTTATGGACATCTGATTTATCTTAATAGATCAAAAAAAATAATAACTGGTATTGTCTATACACTTGAACAGAATTTTAAGAAGCTTCAATCTAGTTGATTTTCTTAACATGGGTCACTATTCAAATAATACAAAATGTCCTTTTTAATTGATTTTCAATTAGACCTTTGAATTCTGCATAAACTAATCTTCAATTCTAAAATGATAAAGATGCCTTTAGATGTCCATTAACCATTAAAAGTGTTAAATAAAATATGCAAACTTATTTCACAAATTCCTGCTATTTTCATATCCTTAAATATCACATTACTACTCTTATTCCACCTTCCAAATTCCAAGCATCAAACAGGAAGCAACTGGTTCTGTATTATGACCTAAACCAGGATTAAAAAAGGACCTCCTGAATGAAAGTGTCATAGTGTAAACAAACCTTACAAAGCAAAAAACTAATACCTGAAAGACGTTCGATAAGTCCCTGAGATTGAAAATGTAGTGAAATTTGATAGCAGTTGGAAGGAATGTCTGAGTAATTTTCTTGTGAAAGTCCAAGACGAAGTTGACTACAGTGACGGACATCTTTTGAATCACACTTGGACAGCCCACCAGCTGAAGATGTTGGCTGAGGATGCTGTTATAGATTGTCTGCAATGCATCCTGACCTGGGAAACTGACTGCAAACACCGAGAAATGACGCTGCAGGAATACAGAAAACAATTAAAACAATAACTGTTTGAAGGACAGTAGTATGCTCGACTATTTAAAGGCTAGTATAAAGAATGGGCTTATTGAGGAAAGTATAAACAGAAATAGGGTAGCAGGGGCAGATGATTTCAAATTACTTGAGCTTTGAAAGATGCACTTACATTTTCGTTTGCTTTGCTAATTTCCACAACATTTTACTACAAGCTCTAAAATATCTTTTTAGTTTTTCCAGATATTTTAAGACAAAAATTGCTCAAGGTTATCCACCCAGTAACTCAAAAAAACATATAAAGCTAGTAGTCTTTATAACTATAACACCTCTTTTAGTTCTATCAATTGAACAAAAAAAAGAAAACAGAGGCCCTGACCTGCCAATGTCAATGAAAGAATGTCATTAAGCCCTCTTTCCAAGCTGTACCCTCCCGTAACTCCAACACATTCCCAGAACTACATCCTGGATTGTAATACAACTTCCAATTTAAGAAAATATGTCAAGCAAATTCAAGTAGCATGAAAAATGTACAATAACATTAAAGCAAAATTATGCGAAACAATTTTGACCAACTAGACATTGGAAACGATACAAATCCCTTCACAGCTAAGAATGCATACTGTATTCCAGACTGTCCCACATTCCATACCAGCCTGTCCTAAATGTCATCCACACCTATACTCCGTGCAATCACACCTGAAAACCAGATAATGTATGTCATTCCACCATTTGCATGACCCACACGCCATTACAACTAAAATCCAGATGACACCCCACCACATGCCATTCCACCCTGGCCCATATGTCGACCCACTCTATGCCACAAGCCAACCCACCCTGTTCCACATGCCACCCTGTTCCACATGCCAACTCACCCTGTCCAACATGCCAATGCATCCTGACCAACATCCCACTCCACCTTGCCCTACATACAATTCCACCCTGTCCCACATCATGTCATCTTCTACTCCACATTCCACTGATTGTTCATATTTTCCAAACCCCCAATTTAGAATTCTTTAGAAGTGAGGAAACTTTATTTGCTTCTTTATTCATGGTAAGACAAACATTTTGATTGCTATTCATGTCAGGAATGTCAAAATCATCACAAAACTAGAAATGTGAAGTTCTTTAGTCTCACCTGCAATGTATTTTTGATCTCAGGTTAAACATTTTGCAGCAGTCTATTGTTATGCAAATAACACTATACCTCACCATTAAGTGTGAACAATGCTCTTTACAAATATGATCATTTGTTTATACAAAATCCCCACACTCACTTTAATGCGCTCATATTAAACATTTTGTACGTGTCTATTTTTATGCAAATAATCTATTTAATATGCACACTACACCTCACCATTGAGTGTAAATAATCTCTTCACATATATGATCATTTGTGTAAACAACACCCTACACCCACTTTAACTTAAGAGATATCATAGATACAAATATTTTCAAAGTTATACAAATAAGCAAATTAGCATGCACACGCAACCCCCAAACATGCTCATTTGAACAGTACTTATGTCCTCTACCCCTGTACCAAGTTATTATCTCAGGTTAAATTTGTATACAAAAGTCTATTGTTATGCAAATAACCTAATTAATATGCACATTACACCTTACCATGAAGTGTAGACAATGCTCTTCACATATATGACCATTTGTGTAAACAAAATTCCCAATCCCACTTCAATTTAAGAGATATCATAGATACAAATATTTTCACTGTTGTGCAAATAAGCTAATTAGTATGCACACACAACCCACAGTCTTGCTCAACTGAGCAGTACCAATGTCGTCTACTAGTGTATCAAGTTATTATCTCAGGTTAAATATCATCTACTAGTTTATCAAGTTATTATCTCAAGTTACATGAATGTACACAATTCATAACTTAAGCTATAAAAACTTTAACTAAAATTTTTAACCCGACGCCGATGCCAAGGGTAGTAAAATAGCTCCACTATTATTTGAACAGTCAAGCTACAATTTAAAAATAAATACAAATTTGTGGTTTTTTAAGGAATACAGAAATAAGTTTTTTGCAATATAATATATCTGAAAATTAACTATACTGAACCCATCTATACATTCTAGGCTCTTTCTAAGCTATTAATGCAAAATTATACTTATTACCTCCGCCAATCAAGTTGGACAGAGGTTATGTTTTCGCCTCTGTTTGTCTGTGTGTTTGTTTGCCATCAAAATATCTTAAGAACTGATGATAGAATTTAGATTCAATTTAATGTGTGGTTTTGTTACTGCTTAAGGAAGAAGTGATCAAAATTTGAGATATATTGAAAAAGGGGAAGGGCACAAATGGAGGGTGGGACATTTTTTGTCTATCATTAGGATATCACAAGGAGTGCTAGATGGATTTGGATTAAATCTGATGTGTGGTTTATATTGCTTAAGGAACAAGTGATTTAAATTTGGGACATATTGGTACAAGGGCAGAAATTAAGGGGTGGGATGTTTAGGGTACATGTCTAGGGTAAGGTCTGTCAAGACATATCATATTTGAAACTTTTCAATGAAATATGATAAACAATGAATTCATGCCATGAAAAGATATCCAACAATCAATTTCTGGACTCAATGAAAATTAAATCAAGTGGGTTTTTATAGTGTATACACTTGTGTAGTTGAGTGAAAAATTTTGGTAGAATCTTGTAAACCATATTTTTATATTAAAAAATAAAATTGAAAAATAAAAATATGGTTTACATTTTTTTGCCAGCCATCTAGGTAGATTGGTGGCCATTTTGAAAATTGACATCTGAAAATCATGTTTTACTCAATATTTCACATTTCTGTTCCATATTACTTTGTAATAATCTATCTTTTTCAATTCAATGTCAATTCTGTTATATCACATGGATTTAAAAAACATAATTCAAGATGGCTGCCTTATTTAAAAATGGTTTGAAAGTCAAAATAACAACATAACAAGTTTTCATTAAGTGTAAGTGTACATCTTCTTTTATTACATGCTGCTCTTCACCTTTGATCTTTAAAGAAAAAAAATACAAAGTTACACATCATAATTATAATTCCCCCACAGTAAGCCAGTATGGTTGTTTCACCCAGACATGGGATTTTATGTCAATTGGTGATTCTATATGGAGGGGAAGTAAAAGGAGCACTAAACCGGAAAGTGAGAGTGTTTCCCCATCCCCCACCCAAAAAAAAAAAACAAAATGCTTATCTACTAGATACTTAAAACCAACAAAGAAACATCATGAGCATACTCGTAATATCCACCTGCAATGTGAAAAAATGAAAATAAAATGTTGGGTTAAATAAGGTTGGGTAGGATCTCTCCATGGATGAAATTGGGTGCCCTTCACCCTGATGATTGATTAATATTGTTTGCCTACATAAAGTAAAATGCATCTCTTTGAGACATTAGGATTTGATTTCCTATATTTCTGTGGTTAAAGAATAATTAACATATGATGTAAAATATTGAACACATCATTGCTGGAAAAATATCATAAATCAGACAATTGTTTGATGATATACATCACACTACAAGGCAAAAGAGTGTACATACCTGAAGCCGAGAATTGATGGTGAAGCTACCAGCAGTAGGGTTCATGCAGGACACATACTGGACATTATGGATTTCCTTGAGTGTAAGCTTGGTTCTATCATACCAATGCTTGAAATCTATATGCTGCCTGATCAAAGTATGAGGTTGTACTGTGCCATAGGTATCCACCTTGTGAATGAATATTTATGGGAAAAGTCGACACAGAGAAAATTAAAAAGAAAACTGAGTTGTTTATTTGCTCCATGCATGTCTTTAAATTTGATTTAAATCAAATTGAAGTCAAATGATGGAAATTTGAAAGAAAATCTATGTCTTGTATTATCTGTTGAATTCCCTACGTTTTTGGAATTAAATTGCACTTTACAATCACCAAACTTAAGTGTTTGGATGTATTTGACTAAATTTCTTAACAAGTTTTATAATAAAGCGCTTACACACTGATATTCAGTCACACATAATGAATTTAAACTCTGAAGCCAGTTATCTTAATATTATTTTCTGAATGTGTTTATAAATAAAAAAGTGCAAAATCCAACTACCTGATACTGAATGATTCTGGGTCAGTATCAATATCTGATTTACATATACAATGGACATAAATGCTATAGTCAGTGGCAGCCCCAGGATTTTGGCTATGGGGAGGGGGAGGGGCAGTTTTTTCCCATGGGGGGGGGCCCTAAGGCCTATAAATCGGATAAAATATATCACTTTACAAATAAATCAGACAAAATGTTACTTTACAAAACTAGTTTACCCTGCTAAGAGTAGTGGGGATATTTATGGGAGTTATACTTATCTTCCATGCTATAAATATGCAATCTGGTCCAATGACCTGATTCTAACGCACTTCTAACCGATCTTAAAAACATAGTTACCAACCCAGCCCTAACCTCCATAATACCTCTAACATCCCTCACTTAACATTCCACCGAGGCCTGAACGAGAGGGGAGGCAGGCCGGTATGCATGGAAGGTAAGTATAACTCCTCAACAACTCGGCGAGGATGCCCAAGCGAGGAGTGGGGAATGCCCAAGGAAGGCATAGGGGTGGGACGAAAGACCCTTCCCTACGCTGGACCGCAGGGTCAATAAACCTTTTATAAATGTGGGCTGGCGAAGGAGTTGCCATACTACATCTGGATTCGAGGGGGTGCCTATGAGCCCTTGATAGGCAGCTGGCTGCAATATCTTTACTGTAGGCCGTCCAGTCCTTGGCGAGGATCCTGGCTTAATGGTGTACCCTGGTCACCAGAAAGGCATCAATGAGAAATTGCTTAGCCGCTGGCTTAGCTTCCCTATGGGCTGTAGTGAGTAATCTGCACTGAGACTGTGCGCGAGACTCTATGAAAGGTGCTTCAACTACATCCAGCTTAATCTCTTGTGCTAGGAAATCTTGGAGCTGGGGGATCCGCTCCCCCTGTAGCAGGGGAAACCACTGGAGAGGGTGGCGGGAAGAGGACCTAGTCCGGTACCTGGCAGGATATGGGGGTCCTATCCAGTGCGGTCTGCGTTAGCGAGGCGGCACTAAAGACATCTTGGACCGGAGCGGCGGGAAGAATCCCCCATTCTGGGAGTGGTACTGTGCCCTGGGAGTGTCCAGAGGCTCCATAGGTGGGTCCAAATTGTCCATGAGGTTGGCTTCTTCCCCGAGAGGTAGATGCTAAAGGCATCTTCCTCAAAGACCTCAAAATCGGGTGATGCCTCACCTCGGCAGCGGCTGGACGACAGCGGCTGGATGACAGCGGCTGGACGACAGCGGCTGGACAGTGAGTTGGCAGCGGTTGGACGCTGAGGCAGCAGCCTCTGCTCCATCGTCTGGTAAACCAAAGTCTCAAGTGTCTGCTTGAGGGTGTCCATGAAGGAGGCATCCTCTAGGGGGTTTTCCCTGTGTTGCTTCCTTCGCCTCTGCCTGGGCTCAGGGGAGGGCAAGGAAGAAGGGAGTGAGGACTCATACTGTCGACTCCTTCTTCGTTTGTGTTTACTATCCCCTACTACCACAACTACTCCCTGTCCCTCATCCGGAGCCTGCCTAGCTCATGTGAGGACACTACCGGTGGGACATAAGCCCGAGAAGTGCTAGGCGCTGCCGCA
The DNA here is from genome assembly GCA_020152595.1 of Chiridota heheva. NCBI lineage: Eukaryota > Metazoa > Echinodermata > Holothuroidea > Apodida > Chiridotidae > Chiridota > Chiridota heheva. The sequence continues at coordinate 301,305 of JAIGNY010001614.1, read as the reverse complement.
GCATCCGGCACAAAAGGCGTAAGCGTGAGCGTATGCCTACTTAGCTGCCGGGGCAAGTCATCGGGTGCCCTGCTGAGTGTAGGCGGCGGTCGCGCCTCTTTATTGGGAGGGTGCTGCTGCTTGGACTTGGGTGGCGGTGACACGATAACAGTCTGTCCGACCGTTGCATCTCTGCCCTCTCTGCCACTCTTTGCCAGTGCTGATCGCCAGTTGAGTCTATGCTCCAGCCAAGGTCTATGCTCCGTGTAAAATGACACTAGTGATAGTTTAAATAAAAGTAACGTTCAATGTGAAAAATTACTATGGTAGTTCGCACGGCCATGGAACTATGTCGCTGATGGCCACAGTAGCAAGAAGAAAATAGCTCTCGTGATGCTTTACTTCCTATATCACTTGACCGTATAGCTTCGTAGCTAGTGGGTCTGCTTCCGGATTTATCTGTACATTATCCCGTTTAAATACTATGGAGCCATATGAAGCCATTCACTGGAGCCGTGCGGACCCGTATGGACCCACTGAAGTAATCTAGTAGCTCTACAGCAAGCCACAAAATTACTTGTGACTCACATAGTACACTGCCCTTTGTGGCCCTAAATGGAACCGTGGTCCACAGCAGTGTAAAAAGAAGTCACCCACCACTACCTATGCCCCATTGACTCAGAATCGTCAAAACGTGGGCGCTAGTATTGCGTGGTTTATTCTAAGTTACGATGTTAGTTTATCAATATAGTTTCAGAAATAACTTACGTCGACAGACCTCTGTCTGCGGCCCTGCTGACACAGTAGCATTCGCGAACCCTGGGGGTAAGTCAGTATAAGTTAACAAAGTAGACTACTGCCTCAGACCTCCGCTGCTCAGTAGCATCGAGTCGTGGCGTAAGCAGAAAACTCTGAGAGACTATATTGAGACATGATATATATCACGTCAAGCACCCTCTTGGCATTTGAAGAAAAAAAAAAATTATATATATATATATATATATATATATAAATAAATATATATATATATATATATATATATATATATATATAGATCTATAGATATATATAGATATATATATATATATATACATATATAGATAGAATATATATATTTATATATATATATATATATATATATATATATATAGAATATATATATATAGATATATAGATACATAGATATAATATATCTATATATATATATATATATACATATATATATATATATATATTCTATCTATGTATCTATATATATTCTATCTATATATATATATATATTCTATCTATATATATATATATATATATCTATCTATATCTCTATATATCTCTATAAATATATATATATATATATATATATATATATATATATATATATATATATCTCTATATATATCTCTATATATATATAATATACATATATATATATATATATATATATATATATATATATATATATATATATATATATATATATATATATATATATATATATATATATATATATATATATATATATATATATATATATATATATATATAAATATACATATATATATATATATACATATATATATATATATATATATATATATATATATATATATATATATATATATATATATATATATATATATATATATATATATATATAATATATATATATATATATATATATATATATATATATATATATATATATATATATATATATATATATATATATATATATATATATATATATATATATATATATATATATATATATATATATATATATATATATATATATATATATATATATATATATATATATATATATATATATATATATATATATATATATATATATATATATATATATATATATATATATATATATATATATATATATATATATATATATATATATATATATATATATATATATATATATATATATATATATATATATATATATATATATATATATATATATATATATATATATATATATATATATATATATATATATATATATATATATATATATATATACTTAAACTTACACCAAAGCTTCCCTACGGGGGATGTCCTTACAACCCTTATGCGGGTGAGACATAACTGTGGAAGATGTCAAACATGGTATGAGGCAAGCCACAGCAATTTAGTACACCAGAAAAAAGAATCAGATAGACTAATATCTGACAAATTTTAAAACCCAAGAAAATGCACAAAATGTAAAATCTTTAAATGCGCAGGAGTAGCGTAGAAAACCCAAACGTAAAATAATATATAGGCTCTCTTGTAATAATTGTAGCTCCTTGGGAGCTGCCTGAAGCAGACTCCTCACTCATCCTGTAGTGAGGTCGACCTCTTGCGCAGGTGCCAACATTGAAACGAGAAGTTGGCCTAATGCATATAAGAACCTGTACTGAAGACATCTTAACAGGTTAATACATATGCACTGTATAACGCTAGACTATGCTCGTAGTATAAGGCGGAGGCCTAGGGTAAAAAAAACATCAACCCAAGGGATTGGCGTCCTCTAAACAAGCACACCAGGTGCCCTAGGGACTAAAAACTCCCATTGCCAGAGTGAGATTCTCTCGTTCTAGCCACCCGTTTTGTACGGATTGAAGCAAAAACACTTAACTTATGTGTAAGCCTAATAAGAAAAGTCCTGTGAGTCGGACCGAAAATCTCCCAGTCCTATGGCTACCTCGTCTTACCTCAGGTGACTTAAAAAGGCTAGAAGAAAATGCCAAACTGCGTAAAAACCTGCATGGTAGGAGCTGCAAGGATGAAAATTGTTAGGAAAAGGCGAACATTTAAAGAAATTTCTCAGCCAGTTCCAGTGATGTTGTGACAATAATGCGCTGAAAAGAAATGAGGGATGCTAGAGGTATTATGGAGTTTAGGGCTGGGCTGTTAAGTACGTTTTTAGGGTCGGTTAGAAGTGCATCAGAATCAGGTCATGGACCAGATTGCATATTAATAGCATGGAAGGTAAGATATAACTTGAAGTAAATAAGTAAAGTCTTAGGTCAAAAATGCTTGGGAGAGACTATCAGGTCCCAAAATTTAAAGAAACTTTCATTCAGACTTAAAGGGGACAAAGTCTAATATTCTTGCTTTGATATATGATAGAAAAATCTAAATTACATTAACTGTCAAAAATCACGTCATTAAGTTTTATTTCAATCTTAAGTTATCCAAGTTTGAAGTTGTAACATGGTGCTGCTATTTTGAAATTTGCTTTCCAAAATGTTTTGACATGATATTCTGAGGGCTTGAATCATTAAGATCATATACCAATAAAAATTCAGACTCATGAAAAGAAACAATTACTTCTTAAAAGTTAGAAAAGTTGAAATAAATTATAAAGAAACACACAAATATTCTAATTTGTACTGGATGTATAACATCATTTTTTGGAGGGCGTATGAACAAAATGGCCGCTCCTATAAAAGTTTATATTGACAGTATTTATTTTTCAATCAATTTGAAAATATATGCATAATTGTTTTGTACAATGTGAAATTTCTTCAGATGACTTATTATTCATATCACATTAAATGAAAAAAAAGCCAGAATTTATAACTCATTTAAAGGTCTTTTTTAATATTATGATATTATATACGAATGGCTCAATAAAAATATATCTTTTGATTGATTTATTCCTATCCAACATCCCCCCCAAAAAAGAAGTTTTTGAAGTTGTAAGCCATGCCATTTGATGAATATTTTGGTGAACCTTGAAATTGAGCAAATATAAATGATTTTCGTACAATGCCTTAATGGTATATAGACAGGTAGAGACTTTATATTCACTAGAAAGTGCTTTATGTTCTGAGCAGAGTAAATTTTATTTATGACTGTAGGACCTATAGTTTGTGTATTATTAGTAGATGAAAGTTTGAAACAATTTTAATGTATGCAAAAGTTGTGATGTATGAAAAAGAGGACATCTCAAAATCTTATAATGTAATTCTTTAAAATTATATCCTAAATTTCAGTCACTGAAAATCATCACTTTTTTTTCCCTGCTAAATTGTATTAGTCTGATGGAAATTCATTTCAAACATATTCAACTGCTCCCATTCAAAAAACGGTGGTAAAGGATTGAAAAACAATAAGTTAACATACGCAAGTTTCCAGGTTTTCCTGTTGTTTTGTCATAAATTCACAATAAAATTTGTATAATTTTATTATAATAAAGCTCTAAAATTCAAAATGCTGTAAAATGGTCAATTTTTAACCGATTTTAATTGTTTTCCCTTTTTCATGGTTTACAGCCTATTTTCATGGTTTACAGCCTATTTTCTTCCAAGCTCAAGTTGATGCTACCTGTCCATAGATATTCAAAATCTACATACCTCAGGCATGTTCATGTCATCCACAAAGTAGATCAGCTTCTTGGTCCCTGGAGGGCCATAATTTCTTCCAGCTTTCTTTTCCAAAGGCTTTTCAAGAACAGCTGAAAAATAATATTACTCTAATAAGTCACAGATAAGCAATGATCCATGAACAAAGTTAGGTGAATTTCAACATTTATTTCTCATGATAGAGTGATGTGTGTTGGCATGTCAACATCAGAGGTCACATTTTTACATTAATTCACACTCACTTAAAAGGAAAAAAGGTGCTTTCAGAGAGAGACACTAAATTAGGAAATCGTGTGTCACACAATAAAGAAAAAGTCAATGGTCTTCAACACGTGTCTACAAAATTTTCAAAAAATTGTTTTCAATATCAAAATTGTATTTATCTAATATAAAAAATCGATAAAGCAGTAGTTGGACTTGTTTACTAGTGTTGCGCAAAAAATAAAATTTCCAGTCTTCCGTAAAATTATAAAATTTTCTCTCTAAAAAAAACAGAAAATGAGCCGTAAATAATATGCGTCATTCAAATAGATTTAAAGCCAATAACACATCAAAATGCAAGCGTATGGCATGCTGGCCCGCATCCTTTTTGGGCATTTGTTCATGACTTTACTTGAGAACGCTGGCGCATTTAAGCATATATACTCATGCGACAGAGTGTACGGATTTTGCTCAGGTATCTTCAAAATACGCTCTGATAACCAATTACTGTTCAATTTCTGAAGCCATAAAATAGCATAGTAAGTGTGGAAAAAGGCTCATTCTTTTGGAATTTGGCTTTGTAAACTGCAAAGAATAAGATAATTGTTTTATCAGACTTGAGTTGATATCTTGTGAACAATAGGTTTTGAAATTTATACACCCTAATTTTTTTGCATAGAAGTATTTGGTGTTGGCTCCCAAAAAAGCGGTGCAGTTTTTTACACACAGAAATGCATAGCAAGACATTTTCACTAGGGTGGGAGTGGGTCAGATGATTTTGTTGTTTATCACAAATGTTTCCTATTCATGTTGAAAATATTGTTTTAGGGAAAACATTTTATAAGTATTACACTTCAGTGTTCTCCTTTTCTATGCAATAATTCACTGATTAGACACAAGACAAAGATCAAAAAATGTATTTTGTTCATTTGAAAATGTAAAATTTGTCTGTTACCCATACGTATTATTATTTGCTAAAAAGAAATTATGTCATTGTCATTGTTGTTCACATACCTTAATATATATTTTGCCCTTATTTGATGTACAAAATTGTGATTGAAATTCCCAAAAAGAAAGAATTTACCTCTTCTTAACTACAATGAAATAAATGAAAAAAATTCATTTTTAAGATAGATCATGAAGACTAATAAAAAAAATAGTTCAAATAGAACATGGAAAAAGATAAAAAAAATTGTTTTTAGATAGATCATGAAGAATAATGAAAAGATTGTGTTTAATTGATTGTTTGTTTGATGAGGGCTTAACGGCACCACGACAACGAGGGTCAAATTGTGCCTGAGAGGTCAGAACAATCTACAGGTAGGAAGGAAAGGAAACAAGGGGAGAATGAGAGAAATTTAAAAACAAAAGGTAAGAAAGCTGTGATCGAGAGGGAAGGTGCATGGTTGAAACAAAAACAAAGTAAAGAGGGGGTGGAAAAGGAGAATTTAATATGGTTGTAGAGGGAAGCATGATGAAGGAAGGAGATAATTTTATTCGGAGGATTTTTCTGTAACTCAGCAATTGAGTTGTGGGGAACAAGGGAAGCTCTGGGAAGGTTGTACAGGGGGCAAACAAGGAGAACGTGATGGATTGTGAGGGTGCAGAGGCAATTGTTGCAGAGGGGTTGGGGGGAGCCAATAAGAAGGTGGGAGTGAGTGAAGTGGGTGTGACCAATGCTAAGACGAGTAATATGAACGTTGTCGATACGAGAGAGGTTGTTGATGGTGGATTTGATCGGAATTGTGGGCTGGATGACATGGAGTTTGTTATCATTGGGAGTTCAATGAGGTTTGCCAGCGGTCACGAACAAGGGAAGCGATAAGCGGTTTGATGTCAGAGAGGGTTTTGGGAAAAGGGGTAGGGAGGAGGTTGAGGGCAAGCTAAGCGGCTGCATCAGCCCTGTCATTGCCAGGGATGCCAACATGGCTGGGTATCCAGAAGAAAAGAACACTTTTCCTGCAGAGGGTGGGAGAAAGGAGTTTTTGGAAGGGGGTGGCATGTGAGGTTATCCCATTTAAGATTGAGTAAAGAAGTAAGAATAGCCTTTGAGTCGGAGAAAATGGCAAAGTGGCTGAGCGGAGAGTACTCAATAAAGTGGAGGGCGAGGAGAATGGCCTTAGCCTCGGCTGAAAAGATGGATGAGTAGTCGTGAAGTCTGCTACTAAGAGTGATGTCTTGAATGACGGCAGCAGCAGCTGTCTTGTTGCCTTCCTTGGAGCCATCAGTATAGACGGAGGTGTAATTTGAGAGTTGGTCCTTGATTTGGTTGTGGAGATTGATGAAGAGGTTAGGGTGGGTTTGAGTTTTGTGATGAGTGGAGAGGCCCAGGTGGACAGAAGGGAAGGGGGTAGCCCAAGGAAAAAAAGTGGGCCAGGAGAAGGTGCCGAGAGTGGCGGGGTTGATGCCGAGATGAAAGAGGTCTGATTTAATGCTTAAGCTAAAGCAAGGGGATAGGGCTTTAGTCCTATCAAAGAGGGTGGAGAAATTGGGGTACCTAATGAGGTTGTAAACAGGGTTCTGGGTGTTGGTGAGGACTCTAAAAGCATAGGAAAGGCTAAGCTTTCTACATCTCAGTAGAAAGGGGGGTTCGTTGGCTTCAACATGAACAGTGGTGATTGGCGAGGTCCTGTAGGCACCAAGACAAAGCCTGAGGGCTTCATTTTGGATGGTGTTGATGTTTGTTTGTTTGTTTGATGAGGTCTTAACGGCACCACGACAACGAAGGTCAAATTGTGCCTGAGAGGTCAGATCATTTTAGAGGTAGGAAAAAAAGAGACCAGGGGGAGAATGAGAGAAATTCAAGAACAAAAGCCAGAAAGCTGTGATCGAGAGGGAAGGTGCATGGGTAAAACAAAAACAAAGTAGAGAGGGGGGTGGAAGAGGAGAATTAAATATGGTTGTAGAGGGATGCATGCTGAAGGAAGGAGATTATTTTATCCGGAGGATTTTTCTGGAAGAACTCAGCAATTGAGTTGTGGGGAGCGAGGGAAGCTCTGGGAAGGTTGTACAGGGGCAAGCAAGGAGAACGTGTTGGATTGTGAGGATGCAGTGGCAATTGTTACAGAGGGATTGGGGGGAACCAATAAGGAGGTGGGAGTGAGTGAGGTGGGTGTGACCAATTCTAAGACGGGTAATATGAACGTTGTCGATACGAGAAAGGTTGTTGATGGTGGATTTGATCGGGATTGTGGGCTGGATAACATGGAGTTTGTTATCAATTTGGGAGTTCCATAAGGTTTGCCAGCGGTCACGAACAAGAGAAGCGATAAGCGGTTTGATGTCAGAGAGGGTTTGGGAAAAAGGGGAAGGGAGGAGGTTAAGGGCAAGCTTAGCGGCTGTATCAGCCCTGTCATTGCCAGGGATGCCAACATGGCTGGGTATCCAGAAGAAAACAACACTTTTATTGCAGAGGGTGGGAGAAAAGAGTTTCCGGAGGAGGGGGTGGCAGGTGAGGTTATCCCATTTAAGATTGAGTTATGAAGTAAGAACAGCCTTTGAGTCAGAGAAAATGGCAAAGTGACTAAGAGGAGAGTACTCAATAAAGTTGAGGGTGAGGAGAATGGCCTTAGCCTTGGCAGAAAAGATAGATGAGTAGTCAGGAAGTCTGCTACTGAGGGTGATGTCTTGGATGATGGCAGCAGGAGCTGTCTTGTTGCCTTCCTTGGAGCCATCAGTATAGATGGAGGTGTAATTTGAGAGTTGGTCTTTGATTTGGTTGTGGAGATTGATGAAGAGGTTAGGGTGAGTTTGAGTTTTGTTATAAGTGGAGAGGTCTAGGTGGACAGAAGGGAGGGGGGTGGCCCAAGGAGGAAAAGTGGGCCAGGAGTAGGTGCCGAGAGTGGCAGGGTTGATGCCAAGTTGGAAGGGAGGAGAAATTAAGGTACCTAATGAGGTTGTAAACAGGGTTCTGGGTGTTGGTGAGGACTCTAAAAGCATAGGAGAGGCTAAGCTTTTTACATCTAAGTAGAAAGGGGGGTTCGTTGGCTTCAACATGAAGGCTAGTGATTGGGGAGGTCCTGTAGGCTCCTAGACAAAGCCTGAGGGCTTCATTTTGGATGGTATTAATGTGGTTGAGGTATGAGTTGTGTTGATGTGGTTCAGGTGTGAGTTGTGAGCGACACAGTAGACAATATTGCCGTAGTCAAGCTTGGCACGAATGGTAAGCCTGAAAATTTTGAGGAGAGCATAGGGGTTTGCACCCCAAGTGGTGTTGGAGAGGAGGCGGAGGATGTTGAGGGAGCTGTTGCATTTAAATTTCAGGTTGGTAATGTGTTGCTTGTAGGTGAGCTTGGGGTCTAGATTTAGATCCAGCAACTTTGTGTGTTCAACTTTAGGGATGTGATTGCCATTGAGCCCAAAGTTCGGGTTGGGGTGGAGGTTGTTGAAATGACAAAAAAGCATGCAGACTGTCTTGGCTTTGAAGAATTTAAAACTATTATTGTTGCACCAGACTTGCAGCTGGTTGAGGCTGATTTGGAGTCTATTTTCAACAATAGGAAAGCTAGGAGAGGAGGAGAAGATGGTGAAGTCATCCACGTAGAAGGTACGTTTGATGTTGGGGCCAAGGTTATCCGCGATATCATTAATGCTCAGGTTGAAGAGAGTGGGAGAGAGGATGCTGCCTTGGGGGACGCCCTCTTCTTGGAGGTCGGGTTGGAGTGGGTGTGGCCAATACGAACTTGGAACTGCCTGGGTAAGAGGAAGTTTGAATAAAGATGGAGAGATGGCCTCTGAGGCAGATGGTGTGAAGTTTGCGAGTAATGCCGTATTTCTAAGTAGTGTCGAAAGCTTTCTCGAGGTCAAAAAATATTACAATGTGGTGTTCCTTTTTTGCAAAGGATTCCCGGAGAGCGGCGTCGAGCGTAATTAACTGGTCTAGGGTATTGCGTTGTTTTCGGAAGCTGCTTTGGTATGGGGAGAGGATTCTGTTGGTCTCAAGGAACCAGTTTAGTCTCTGATTAATGATCCTTTCCATAATTTTACAGAAACAGCAGGTGAGGGCGATAGGGCTGTAGCTGGAGGGGTCGGTGCCGTCCTTCCCCGGTTTAAGGACGGGGATGACAATTGCTGTCCTCCAGATAGGGGGAAAGGAGTGTGAGGACCAAATGTGGTTGAGGGTAGTGGTGGCCTTGATGGGCAGGTATTTCAGGAACTGGTAGGGGATGTTATCTGGGCCCTTGAAGGTGCACCTAGTGTCGTGGATGGCTTGGTTTAATTCAGAAAGGGTGAGAGGGGTGTTGTAGCTTTCGGAGTTGTCGGAGGAAAAGGTGATTCTTCGGGCTTCATCGCAAGCTTTTTTGGTTTTAAAGGCATTGGAGTAGTTGGTCGAGGACAAGATGTTTGCTAAAAAAGGCGGCGAGGTGGTTAACGATGTCCTTTTTCGTGGTGAGATGGAAGATGATAGATTGCCCACTCTGCCGTGGAAGCTGTTAAGCATTCTCCAAATCTTCTTAGTGGGGGTCTTGGTGGTGAGAGAAGAGATGAAGTTGTTCCAAGTGCTGGTTTTACTGTCCTTGATATAGCACCTTGGCTTGGCACGGCTGATGCAAAAGAGGTTGAGGTTGTGAGTGGTCAGGTTAGTTTTGAAGTTCCTGAGGGCCCTTTTCCTGTTCTAGATGGCGGTTTTGCAGTTATTAGAGAACCAGGGGTTGGGGGGTGATTAGGGGGTTTGGAACTTTTGGGAATTGAGCGAGTGACTATGTTGATAAGGATAATATCGAAGTTTGACATGGGATCCTCATCCTCGAGGAGATGGGGGGAGAGGTGTGAGTCACAGAAGGTTTCGAAAAGGGACCAGCCAGCCATCTCGAGGCTCCAATTGGGGGTGTGGTCAGTGGGGGTTTGAAGGTTGGAGTGTATAAGAAGAGAATAATGATCACTACCACAGAGATCAGTAGTGACTTTCCAGCTAAAATCAAAGAGGAGGTTGGGGGAACAGATAGACAGAATACAGGTAAGGGAGCCTGTAGCAGGGTGAAGGTAGGTCGGGGAGTTAGTGTTGAGCAACAAGAGACTGTGCTGACGGAGAGCGTTTTTGATGAGCTTGCCTCTGGGGGTGGTGGTAATAGAGCCCTACAGAGGGTTGTGAGCATTGAAGTCACCAAGAAGGATGAAGGGGGAGGGGAGCTGAGAGATGAGGTTGTTAAGGCTGGTTGGCTGAATTTCGGTGTTAGGGGGGAAATAGATATTGCAAAGAGTGAAAGTTTTGTGGAGGGAGATAGATATACAGATGGCCTGAAGGTCAGTGTGCACATGAAGAGGGCTGTGTGGGATATAGTGTCTAACAAGAATGGAGACGCCCCCACAGGCCCTGTCGGCGTCCACTTGATGTTTGTGATAGCAAGCGAAGTTGTTGAGGGAGTAATGGTCAGTGGTTTTCAAAAAAAAAAAATTGTAGGCAGAAGACGACCGGGTTGAAGGTGGTGGCCAGAAGGTCAGTTTCTTCAGAATTGGCCTTAAGGCTCCTTATGTTCCATTGTATGATGTTGTGAATGTTATTGTTATTGTTTATGTTGCATGCCATTAGGAGGCAGGGGGTTATCTTGAGAAGGATCTGTTGGGTTTAAGTTGGTTTAATTTTTCTTTGGATTTGTCCCTGTTTCTTTGGGAACGGTTGTTTTTGAAAGTTGGACGAGAAGTACGTTCGGTAACCGAACAATCCATGTTCTCTTCCGTGTCATTTGTGTGGGTTTGGATGGTGGACTTTGTTTATTGGTTGTTTCTTGGTTTGTTGCATGTTGATTGGATGATTGTTAGCCAGGTTGGCTTGAGTTTGATGTTTATTGGCATTAGAGGTGTTGGCGTAGGGGATGGCGGGAGTCTTAGAAGAGGAAGGAAGCTTAGGGAGAGAAGTGGTGGTGGTGGAGGTCGTTTGGGTTATGGGTGTTTAAGATAGATCATGAAAACAGATGAAAAAAATCATTTTAAAGATAGATCATATAGAAGGGTGAAAAATCTCTTTTTTCAAATAGATCACAAAGAATGATTAAATGTTAGTTTTTAAGATAGAGCGGGAAGAATGATGAAAACTTAGTTTTTCAGATAGATCATATATAATTAAGACTTAGTGCTTAAAGGAGACATAAAGTCTGACATAATCCTTATTTCAGAATTTTCTGACCAAGTTTCATAACTCCCAAAGAAATCTAAAATATTTTTGTAATTATTAAAAACTTTAATACTACTAACTAATGTTGGAATGCTTTGTTTTTCTTTATAATCTACCTCTCAAGTTTTCAAGCTCATGACAAATTGTTTTCCTTTTGTAAGGGTTAAGGAAATTTGTGTGTACACATGAAATTATCAAAGTATGCTGTTAAAACTTTGTGTCACATGATATTGGAATAAAAACTTTATTCACATTTATAAAAAAATACATAATAATCCTGATGTCCCTATTGGGGAAATTATGGCATCATGCACAATATTTTAATACAGAATTGAACAAAATGGCAGCCCCCATGTGTCGATATCAAACATGAATAACTTGAGATAGGAATAAGATTTTGACTTGCTGTGTTTGGCAGTTGCTTCAGATTTTTATTCTCTATCATATGAAAGAATGATTGTATCAGACTTAATGTCTCATTTAGGACCTATCATTAATGATGAATATATTGTTTTTAAAATAGATCATGAAGAATAAAAATATCGATTTTAAGATAGATCATGAAGAAGGAAACTGGACAGGAAAAATGCATATATCACATAAACTTACCTTGCAACATTTCAGAGGTGGTGTAGTAATTAAATGGTACATTAGTCACCATGTAATCCTCTGTGAGATTGTTCATCTTGTCTCCAATCAGCACACTCTTACCGAGACCAGCATTGCCCACCAGCATCACAGGACGTCCCTTTGCCATCAAAAGGTCGGTGAAGAACTTGATGCGAGTTGTTTCAGCAGTATGAACGAGCACAGCCTGTTATGGAGTAAAATGATTAACAAATGAAACACAGGCAGATCAAACTTAGATACAAAGAAGACCTTGTTACCAAGATGTCTTAAAATAGTTACTCAATCATTTTGAAAATAGATTATTACGCTTTCAGCACTAAGATTTCATTTCAGTGACTTCTTCGATGGTCAAGTAAAGTAAAGAACTGTGGAAGCTGAGAATTTAATGATATATTACAAAATCTTTATCTGAGTAGAACAATCCTTGAGTTTTCAAAAATAATACTTTTCATTAGGTGCACAAGTCCTATAAAAGTAAAAATACATCAATCAAAAAAAAAAAAACTGGTTCTCACCTATTAAAGAACATCTAATAGAGAATGAAATACAAGCTTTTGAGATTAAAAACACTAATATTAGCTCATGATGTAGCAATTACCCTTTCGCCTTGTTGTACATACAATATTTCAATATACACGAGTGTCTTTGTTTAGCAAAGTATCAAATTACCCCAGTTGAAATACATGGTGCAACTGATGCAAGCTTGGTAATAAAGCTTGATGTGGTTATCTGTCATACTGGGTGTTATTTGGAGGACTTTTATAGCAAACATCCGCTTCTTTTTAACGTTATGGCGACTTCAGTGTGAGGATTTTTCAAAATAAGCAAGAATTGTGATTTATGATTGGGGATACAGCTTAAAATCTTTGTATCACCCTTTGAATTTTTTCATAAATTTCTGCCACTAAATATGATAGGAATATCTACAAAAAATTTCCATGGGAATAATTTTTCTCCAGGACTGATAATCAACTAAACTAGAAATCATTTTTATCAAATAATAAGGAAAAGGAAGTGGATGTGTCTAAAAAATCACATCCATAAATCTGATGCAAAAACCCCACGAAGCTGCCATAAAGTTTTTATTGCAAAAAAAAAATGGTTGTCCATAAAAATTAAGGTTTTAACATACCTGCAAGGGCATCTCTGGGTCCAGCTCGAACTTTCTTACCATATCGGTCCATGGAACAAATTTCTTTGATTCTGAGTCAATGTAATAATCAAAGACTGTTCCTTGACCAGGAAACTTGATGGTCTTGAATTCAGTCACCCACCACTTGCTGAACTCAGCACGGTAATCTACAAGCTGTCAAATGAATGATAGAGAAATATTTAACTAAAATATTTTCTTAGATGGGCAAAACTACTTCTTGACAATATGAGATAAGTAAACTATATATTTAAGTATTCGGTCATTCGGGCAGTTTGTACATCTAGGACACTTTGTCAGTGAAAACATTGCAATGATTTCTGAACAAGTGCGCACTCTGCTTTAGCCTACGAACGCACGATACACTTGTTTTCAAACTTTTGAAAAATATATTTTCTATGATAATTCCACTAAATTTGCAACAATTTCCTGCACAAACAACAAAGCGAAATTACAGACTTTGGCCTCGACAGGTGACTAATCTAAACACTAGCTGTAATGGCAAATTGTTAAAAACTGAGCTTATTTTCACCGACAAACTGGTTGTTCAGCTTACACACACGCTATTATGATGTCATACCAAGTACTCAAATTACATAGCAATGGCATAATGTAGTAAAACAGTACTTCTATTTCTTGCAGACAATAGAAGTGATAAAACATAAAGAAGGTAGGTTACCCAGAGAACAACTAGAAAGATGCAGTAAGATCATTTTATGAGTAAGACTCCTTCAAGCAATTAAATGATAAGAAACAAATCTTGTCAAGAAGTTAACTGGAATGAAATCCTATTTCTGTATGAGAGTAAGGTTGAGTTTGTTGGTTTAATGAGGGCTTTAACGGTGCCACAGCAGTGAGGTTCAAATTGTGCCTGAGGGGTTAGATCATTCCAGAGGTAGAAAGAAAAGAAAATAGGGGAGACTGAGAGAAACACGGGAACTAAAAGCCAGGAAGATGGGATCGAGAGAGGAGGTGCATGGGCGAGGTTGAGGAATTAATCTAGAACCTCTTTAATATCTAATGTGATAGTAATACAGTCAAGAGTACAAGATTATATAATCGAACATTTATCATGGTAAACATGACAGAAGTGAATGTATCTGCCTGTTAATCTTATCACCAGATGAAATATGAACATGAAATGAAAATAAGAGAAATCACTTGATGACTGTTTGGTTGTTTGTTTTGATTGACAGCACTTTGACAATCCAAGAATCACATGAAAGCAGGGCCGTAATTCCCCCAAGGGGACATGCCCCCTCCCCGTTTTCAGTAAAACTTCAGTACAATTTGTTTTAATTTGCCTCGTGTTTCACCACCTTTTGGATAAAAAGCCATGTCCTGCCCCCTCCCCCTTTTTGAATGAGAATTACTGTCCTACATGAAATTATAGGAAGGTAGCTTACGACAAGATAACTATACCTGATCTTGGAACATAGATCCACCGAAAGCCCAGACACATGCAAAGACGAAGTACAGTTCATACAACTCTTTTGGACAATCTGGGGGTGTGTTGTCTGGAGTCAAAAGCACTTCTAACAGGAAGCACAACATCTGAATCATACTTTGCTCTGAATAAAAGGAAGACAGAAAATAAATCAGTGATAACCTCATACAATATGGATGCTAAGTACTGCCAGTATTGGGAACAGCTTGAATGATGTTTCTCTCCTGTTGACCCATGACCTTGATTCACTATATCAAGGATCCTCATATAAGTATTTCAAGCAACTGGATACCTTTCTGTTCAAGTACAAAATATTTTGTTCATGTATAGAAAAAACATTAAAAAATTGGCATGTATGAAATTAAAGAGGCTTTCAGAAATGAAAAGTTATCAAAAATCAAGGAATGTTTTCCTACTAGTATCTCTTCATTGTAATTAAATACCTTGCTCTGTAAGCTAACTTGGAAGCAATGAGTCTTTATAAAGCAAGGTTTACAGTGTGTTGTGATGTAAATTCTAGCATTCTGGCCGCTGGTATGGATGGACCCAGGTAACATTGTTCTATGCTATGTAAGTATTCCTCACATGCTACACAATTAAGCCGAGGACAACCTGCATGGGACAACGTCCTATCCAGAGGCATAGCTAAAGGAAGGGGGCAGGGTTGTAGATTGCCCGCCCCCCGGCTAGAAATTTCCCCAAAATTTGTGTAGATTCTGATTTGAAAAATAGAAAAAGAGTATGTTTTTTGGTAATCCTGATTAAAGCAATCGTTCTAGTTCAGTTGTACCAGCCATCTTTGGGAAAACGATCACAAATTTTGCAGAAACCCAAATTTTTAAATTAGGTCTAGAGTTACCAAATTTCCCACTTTTTGCTCAAAATTTCCAAAAAAATTCTTCAAAATATCTGACTTTTTCCCCAAACATTCCAAAGTTCTTAATCTGAATTTTTCCTCAAAATCTCTCAATTTTTTGCTGCATATATCCAACATTTTCCTCAAAATTGATTAATTTTTCCCTCAAAATGTTTGATAAGTGTGATACATAAATGATGTATTTTGTAAGGGAGAGCAAAACACTCAACCTTGAGGTCTGACTTACCTGGGATGGGAATGATCTTCTTGAATCTGATCCTCATTGTTTCCAGAACAAGTGGAAGGTATTTGTCAAAGAGGATGGTGAGATTTGCTCTTTCAGATTGTACTTCCCTGGTGTCAATCCAACTGGTCACAACACTATAATCCAAAATAATGATGCAATGTTCACTTTCATTTAGCTGTTTTTTTCACAATTTCCATCTTACCATTTTGTACAAAAGGTACTGTAGACTTGAATAAGTCCATACAAAAAAATTGTTATATAAGCATTATTATTATTAGTAGTAGTTATAGTGTAATTTCCACTAACATTGTAATACAAATACAGGATGTGAAAAGAATTACTAGTCACAACACCACATACAAAATGATATAAAGGGACATTAAAAAGTCATACACATGAAGTTATTGAACAGAAATGTTCTTTCATGGGTATTAATTACTAAGCTTCACCACATAAATCAAAGTCTGATATAATTATTGCAGATACAAAAAACAGTGATCTCATTAATCATGATGGTACATTCAAAGCAAATGAAACAGAAAAGGTATTCACTTACGGGTTCCATCCTAGATCAGCAGGATTGATGTAGAGAATACCAGCCCTAGACACCGTGGCTGGAGTAGCCGTCCTCAAATGACTGATCTCAAACACAAGCCTCATGGTGGGGGTGAGCGGGATACGCTCATTACTGGCCAAAGTAAGCACCTGCTCAGAAACAATCATGTTTTGAATTCATGAAAAACAAAATGATACCAAATGAACATGGCCACAACAATACCATATTGATCTCTGAAACATAGGCATAAAGGGTGTGCGACAGCGTTACAGCCTATGGAGGACGCTTTCAATAATGGTATCTCACTGAAAATTACTGCAAATGTTTACTAAATGAACATGAAAATAAAACTTGAATACTATTAGAAACATAACGACAATGAAATTTACATACAAATTGACTGGATTAATTCTGGCCAATCTTGTTGCTCTGAACAATCGTGGCAGTGTTACATTACATAATATGCATTTATGCAAATTATTAGCGTATCACTGGCACGAATGAAGCATACATTAATAGGTGACGTGGAATCGGCTGATTGTTTCTTTCAATTTGGGGGTTTAGCCAGTAAATTTTTGTGTAAAGGTCAGTGCCAATATGCTTCTAGTAGTATTCCTGTTTGATTTTTGTCTTCATTTGGTGAAATTTTGCAGTAATTTTCAGTGAGGTACCATTATTGAACCGTCTTTCATGGGCTGTAACATTGCAACACACCATAATGTTCAGAAATCTATAGAGCATTGACATGTTAAGTCATGTTTTTCGTGGGCTTAAGGAATGTTTATTGCAACTTAGTCCAACTTTCCTTGTGCAAATGGTTTCAACACCCAGTTTAACCAGGTCATTACTGTACAGAAATTTAACAAAGAATACTAAATTCCTATGAATGAACGATTATGGTCCTTGTGCTGGTTATGATCAGAATAATTCATCCAAGTTTAACCAAGCTTGGTGAAAGGGGACAAATAATGTTGCAAACAGTTGATTTGTGAGTTCAGTAAACAGGCTTCCATCTTTCTGAAGATTTTGATTTAGAAGATGAATTTTGAAAGCCATACAGAGGCTACCATTATCAAGCTTCTTTGGTGATAGTAAATTACATAGAACTTATAAAAAGTGGATTTTTGAAGTAAAGATTTGCTTTGCAATGAAAATGATCAGTTTTCATTATGTTTTTTGTCTTCCCTTAATTATTCTACTACAGACATATTTTAGTATAATATCCATACTACCAAAGAGTATAAATGTTGCCACTTCTTGTGACTCTCTTCCAAGATAAAAATTTAAAATAATGTATAAGCTCTTACCTTGTTATCATCCATCACAGTGTTTAGGGATTCAATCCACATGGGGTCAATATCACCGTCCAGAACAATCCATTTAGGCCCATCACTAGACAGATTTGACATGTCACGCATGATAACAGAGAACAAGCCTGAAGGGAATAGGTATCATATCATCATGGGATGAGCAGGGGACATGTATGCTTAGAGGGATGATGTATATGCACTAGCATATGCATGAGGATAATGATCATGCAGGAGGTATTGAACATACAAGCGGATAATAAGCATGCAGGGGTTATGGAACAGGTAAGGGGGTAATGATTATGCAATGGGGTAATGATCCTGCAATAGGGTAATGATTATGCAAGAGGTAATGATTATGCAACAGGGTAATGATTATGCAACAGGGTAATAATTATGCAACGGGGAATGATTATGCAACAGGGTAATGATTACACAGGGGGTAATGATCTTGCAAAGAGGCTTAGATATAACAAATTTAAGGAAATGGCAGGGACGGTGGTCACATGAAATACACATGGGCAATAAGTATATGTTTTGGGTCTTCTTCATATACAATGATCATGTAAATAAACAGGAAAGCATGTGCATTTACATAACTTGAATGGACATGATGTAATGCAGATAGGGATGTCATGCAAATACTTTGAATGGTCACTTCATGCAAAAATGACATGCAAACTCAAAGCTCATGCTTAATTAACAGAAACTTGGGAAAGGCTGATGAATGAAAAAGAAAATTTACTGGTAATGTAGCTTTGTTGGCAGACAGAATTTAAGACCATTTTGTCACTATTTTCCACTTATCAACACAAATACTTTATGATTTTAGGCACACTACTACTTTTGTAAACTTTGACTAAAAAAACAAAAAAGTTTGCAAATAAAGATTATCCAGGTGAGATCTGCGTGAGAGGTGTATGCTAAAACTAAGAAAAGCCTTAGGCTAGCATTTTCTATAACACTGAATCATTTAATGGATTTCATTAGCTCGTGTTGAAGCAGGCATACATGTCTACATGTTTTTATAATTATGATAATTTATTCAACTTTGTGTGAAAATTTGTTTCAATTTTATTATGCAAGTGCACTATAATGTAACTTTGCATCATATCTAGAAAAAGATGTTTAAATTTGTGTAAAAAGTTTACAGTAGCAGCAGGACATTGACTTATATCATTTTTGTTTACTTTTTATTGTTGTGATATATTCCATGTACAATCATCTTATTTTCCTTCCAAGTAATCACATCAATTTATGTTCAGCAAACAAAATTAAAAAAGCTAATTGGAAACTAATTTCTTTTTAAGAACAAAATTGCCTGCATTTTCCAATGGTATTAGATATCTGACATTCTATCATTGATTGTTCCATCACAATTTTCTCATGAAATCTATTGTAATGAATTTCTAAACACATCATTCTCTCTAAGCAATTAATATTATTAAAGCTATAAAGCTAATGTGAACTACAACAATAAACAACAAAGCTCCAAGAGAGCAAAAGCATAGAAATTGTAAAAGAGAAAGAAAAAATGCCCAAAGAAAGGGGGAGGTAAACATATGTAGTATGAATTGTATGAAACTGAAAGAACACATTTAACACAATGTTTAAGTACACTGTGGAACGGAACAGATGAAACTTGAAAAGGATTAGTTCAATAGTCAAGCAAGTCTATCTTATATAGAAGAGGACTTTAAATTAAAAAAAAGATAGTGAAGAAAGCATTTAAATGTCTTATTTCGCTAAGAAGATATGTAAGTTTAAGGTTTGGTATCATTTGTGTAGAAACGACTGAAATTAGACTAGTTGTCATTTAATAGCATCAGATTCCTCAAAGTCTCTATGTATTCTATTATATTTTGTCCTGCAAATTTGTTGCTTAAAAACCATAGGATATGTCAAAAAAGTAGTAAATCTGAATCTAGGAAGGGTACAGTATTTATAATATACCACCTAAAGAAAGTTCAAGTTCAATTTTTTTTATACAGTGCAAATATTCAAAAACTTGTCTTTAAAATACATGAACAATTGTTAAGAACTTGAAGATTAAGATGCCAACTTTTCATAGTAGATTTAGCCAACTTTTCATAGTAGATTTACTACACGTTATTTCTGCACAGATAAGACAGAGCTTTAAACTTGAATATCTCATTAATGGAATAAGATTTTTAAATGTTTTCTTCACTATTGTGTTTCTTTTGAAATTCTCTTTCATATAAGATGAACATGCTTGACCACTGAACTAATCCTTTAACAATGTAAAACAAAATCACATAGCAGCAGAATTAAATCTATGTGAGGTAGCATGAAATCATTATGGAAAGGAATGAAAACATATGTGATAGGATGAGCAAAATGGGGCTATTGATAGATGAAATTCATATAAACAAACAGCAAGAAAGACATGGATTAACAACATGCAGGGATGTGGCATGAATGGTCATGATATGACTATTCCCAACTGCCTTAAAAGAAATCAGAACACACCAACTTTGCCACCCCAACCATAAGACTACTCAATATTAAGGCCGTCACGATATAGATTATCGCTATATTGTTTTTTTAATGATTTAAAAAATACGCTGACCAACATATCATGATATGCCATTCTCACATGTAAACTGAATATTAAAGCAAAAATTTGTAAACAGAATTTTACAAACGTTGAAATGAATGAGATTTGAAGCGAATATTTGCAGCATATCTGATCCTTTTATGATTCCTTTCCTTTGCTCTTAGACTTGATGGGATAAATGAGATCTACATGATGAAAACCTAAGAAATTTTTCAACATTTTTAATCATAACAGATGTTGCAATATGGTGGTTTATCGCGATAGTTTTGTCCACGATAATTGATAATTTATATACCCATATTGTGACAGCCCTACTTGGTATTAGTTGGAAACCGAACACAACCTCAAACTTTAAACATATCAAAAATGCTAAAGTTGTGTTAATGTATCAACAAAACGAAACATTAAACACAAAGTTCATTAGAAGCTTGGTGCTGTGCAAGGCTGGAAAGGTTACCAACCATCTTTCCATTCACGGGTGGCAGGGTTAATGATCCCGAAGAGCTCGTCGTTTGTGACAGCTTTTGGATTGAGATCATGCATGACAGGCTTCCTCTTCATGTTGGCGTAAGTCTTGTTCAGCACCTTCAACACCTGAGAAACAAGCAGTTATTTATTGCACATCAGAGGCTTAGGAAGTGGGAGGCAAGCTACACTCTCTGAGAGGATTTCACTTGCCCAGTTACATGCTTTCTGTCCAGTGGGGGAGTAAAAATGGGTAAATATTAACAAAAAATTTAACAAATGGTAAAATTGAACAGAAATCTGGTCAAATAATTGGAAATTTTGGTGGTATTTGGCAACATTTTCTGAAAATTGAGAAAAATTCCATAACAGAAGGAAATTTTTCCCTAAATTGAAAAAAATGTTCCCAAAAAATAAAATTTCCAGAAAATTGAAGAGCTTTCTGAAAATGAAGAATACTTTCTCGAAAACTACTGATTAACAGCAACATTTTATGGAAACTTGTAACTAAAAAAATTTGTTGGGCTCTAAGCCCTGTTGTACATTCATGGCTTATCGACAGCTAAAAATAAATTTTAACCCCCTCTTAAAAAGAACATACATTTCTAGTCTTTATATTATGAAATAGCACATTTAATAATTGATAAAAGCTGATCAAAGTTTTAGGATTGTTGGATATATGCAAAATATGTAATGCATAAATGGAAAGACAGCTCAGAACCTTTCAATCATTCTTCACATTCCTTCCTTAAATTGAGTCTGATTTAAAAAAATTTTTTGCTCTCTCAGGAATAAGTATCAAAAACATTTATAAAACAGAATTAAAACATTTTACTTTATTTTTAAATTGCTGGTTCCTTTATTTTGCTCAGTTTTTATACCTCATTTATAATTTTTGTGTGATTTCTGACACACAACTTTGTATTCTCAAGCTCTTGTGGGAGGTGAGCTTCATTTCCTCCGCAGTAACAGCAACAGTCAATAGTGATTGCCACACCATTTTGTAGGGATTTTTTTTACAAAGCATAGGGATTTTTGAAGATTTTTTTGTGTGGAAATTTAGGGACCACAGAGGAAAGGAAACACACTCACTTTTCTTAGGCCTAATATGAATAAAATTTTACAGGGATATGACTAAGATCCCAAAGCTTACTGTCATAATTAGCTGCTTCCCTTCAAAAAAGAAGGTAATTAAAAATGAATTTGCATCAGACAATATAGAGATCTGCCAGTTTATACATCACCAATTTGTCAAAAAATGTCATATTAAGACACTGAGAATTCAAAAAGCTGTAAAAGTAGTCAGGTTTAAACCTACCTTGATGGGATTATTTGCTATTTTCTTGGTTTCTAATGAATTTTTATATCATTTTAATGTTGTGACCTATTGTATTAAAAAGAACAAAACAGTAAAAATCGCCTTAGTTAAGCTTTAACAGGTGTCAGCACTTGTCAACGCTATGTTCGATGAGGAATGAATAGAAGAACTTTACACACTCAAAAATTCATAATAAGCATGATATTTAATGTGAGCACCTGCTAGGTCTTGAGTTCCTTTTCCCGGTTAGGTCATAGAAAATGACTTTAAAAATGGGACCTGCAGCCCCCTCGCTTGGTGTTCAGCATAAGGGAAGTGATCGGTTCAATGACTACTGCGCTGTGATAGCTGTGCAGTTGAGAATAGTCCCCAGGGACTTGAGAAAGTTTTCAGCTTGTGAGTAGATTGGACAAAAGGTATAAGCGCTTTAAAAGCGATTGTAAGAGAGCTTTATATAAAACTGAATATTATTATTATTATATCTCCTTGGGTAGGTGCATTCTTTCACATCGTACACTGATTCACAGGTACCTTCTTCTAATAAAAAAAGAATAGGCCATCAGTAAAATCTCACACCATTGGAATCGAAACTGACCTGACTTTTCCCTGTTCCGGCATTACCAATCACGAACACAGAGTGACGAACAGCCAACAATTCCTCCAACTGTACAACCTTGAGGATGAAGCTGTCTTCAGCCTGGAGCTTCAGGTCAAGGGTCGACTGCTTCACCACCTTCTCAAAGTCCAAATCACGCCGTCTTGGCACATCGAGAGAAGGGAAGAGATCAATGATCAGACCCATGAAGACAGGCATGTCATCTGTCACGATCTTAGGAACGTTGAAATCACGCAAGGCTCTCATCAACACCTGGTCCTCTGGTCTGTCAGGGTCGCCACGTTTGAGGGAACCAGCTACTACCAGCACAGACTTGATAGCTCGAAGACCCCAGTCATAATGATCCTTCATAAATTAAAGGTCGAGGTGATTAAATTAAAACCATTTTCCAAACAGCATTTGCACAACGCTCTCTAAGTGATATCCAAAAGTTATGAATTATGGTTAAATACTAAACACAATTTTGTCACCTGATAATTAGTACATCATGACACTTTCTTACAAAATACAACAAAATTGATAATTGTGTCTCATTTTCTCAACAAAGTATTTATTTATTATAATGCAATTCACACTCAACACTGCATAATAAATCTATCAATAAGATTTCAGCTTGGTTAACAATGAGTTTTGATATCTTCAATCCCCTGACCTAAAGTCATGAGTGGGTTTTGTATATTTTGCATTTCTTAATACCTTTATTTGGGTGTCATGCAGTATCAATTTGTTCATCTTTTATATCAAATGTTTAGTCAAGTACTAAACAAATGCAGATATACAATTTCAAGTGAATCAATAGCAGGAGCAACAACATGCAAAAAAAATAAGTTACTAGTCATTTTTCCTTGAAGTCATACATTTTTTCATTAATAAATTAAACTTATTGTAAAGCACTTAATGTAAAAGTAAACTTAAGGTGCTTTTCAAAATAATACATGCTATGATAAAAGTTACAAATACAACCAAATACAAGATAAAGTTGATTAGATCAAACTAGGAAAAGTTGAAAACAAATAAAAAGTTAACTTCTGATCAAAAATGAAGAATAGTATGCCACAAGAATAAAAAAGAAAGTGTCAAAAATCAGATCATAAATGTTTGCTTGGTTTGGTGGCAATGATCATATTCAGGTCATATTGTGCCCAAGAGATTAGATTATATCGGAGGTGAAAAGAGGTTGGAGAAGTTGAACTAAGTGCAGTTCACACCACTTGGGTAGTGGGGGTATTTACAAGAACTATACCTACCTTCTAAGCTATAAATATACAACCTAACCACAAATGGTCAGCACACCGTACCTATACAATCAAAAACAGAGCTGAAGACGCATGTCCCATTATACCCCTTAAATAACCCCTCTCTCTCTCTTTAAACCTCACTTATATACCACCATAACATACTAGTGAGGACCTGTGGGGTCAGTGGGTGGGATGCATAGAAGGTAGGTATAATTCTCGTAAGTACCCCCACTACCCAAGTGGGATGAATTTATTTCAAATTATATCCTACTTTCTATGCTATAAATATGCAACCAGATTTCAACCGTAAATAGGATGGGGAGAGTTCTCACTATGCATTTAATAACAAAGCATAAAAACAAAAGGAACAATGGGAACAACATCTCACCTATATCAGGTGCCATTGTCCAGAACTGCGGAAGCCAGTCTTCCTTCTGACCATGGCAGGTCCCTTAGATAAGCCAAAACAAACATCGAGGGTGTCTTCCATACAGCCGCAGACAAGATTTCTCTCACGGGGAACCTCCCCGAAACAAAGCAATTGAGGACGCCATGGCTCGTACTTGATAGGCATGCACCCCCATATTAGTAAACAATGCCTTTCTATTATACAGAATCACTTTGATAATCCAGCAGGAAACCGTCTCACAAGAAACCGGCTTATAAAGGGCTTTGGAAAGAAATGAATAGAGCCTTAGACTCTGCCCAAAGAGATTGGGTACACTGACTATAATTCTAAAAACACCGTACTGGACACCAGACCTTATCTTCTCTAGTATCAGAGAAAGAAGCTAAGGTCGGAAGGAAGATTAAATCTGGTAAAAAAGTCTAATGTCTGATTCTTTGCTAGAAAAGAGGGGTCCGGAATCATACGGACTCCCTCTGACTCAAAGCAATTATATGTCCTTCTCTCAAAGAAAGGGCATGAAGGGAGCTGTGATGGCGAGCAAAAGCCACTGCCAAAAGAAAGGCAGTCTTAAAAAAGAATTCTCTTAAAAGACAAGAGGATATAGGTTCAAAAGGAGATTTTGCCAAAGTTTCTAACGCTATTTGCATACTCCACGGTGGGGAGAAACATGCCTTTAAATAATTTCCCTAATGGAACTGCTGTGGATACTGAAGATCCATCGAAGAACCCCTTATGAATTGCTGCAATAGCAAAACAAAACCCTTTGATAGTATTTACCTTTTTGTTAAGACTGAACTGATCGAGCAAAAAATCCGCCACTTCACCTACAGACGCTGTATGCGGGGAATTTGCTCTAATTTTGCACCATTCTTCATACAGTTGGAGTCGCGCAGAATACATCCCTAAAGTGGAGGGGTGCCTGCAATTGGCCACCATCTAGGCAGCCTCCTGCGAAAGGCCCTGTGTGAGGAAGCCCTCCCTGATAGAGGCCACGCTGTCAAGTAAAGTGCTGCCTGATTGGGATACGTTCTGCCAAATTCAGGTAGCTTCAACAGCCCCTTGAACAGAGGCAATGCCAATGGAGTGTTGACCAGAAGGCTGATTAACAGAGGAAACCAAGTCTGGCCTGGCCAAATGGGTGCTATAAGCCACAAGTGATACTGATCGGTCGTTATCTTGTCTGAGACCCAAGGCACTATTGTGAACGGAGGAAAGACGTAGGCCACTAGAGATTTGTTTGTTTGATGAGGGCTTAACGGCACCATGACAACGAGGGTCAAATTGTGCCTGAGAGGTCAAACAGGTAGGAAAGGAAACAGGGGGAGAATGAGAGAAATTCAAGAACAAAAGTAAAAAAGGTATGATCGAGAGAGGAGGTGCATGGTTGAAACAAAAACGAAGTAGAGGGAGTGGGTGGAAGAGGAGAAATAAATATGGATGTAGAGGGAAGCATGATAAAGGAAGGAGATAATTTTATCCGCAGGATTTTTCTGGAAAACTCAGCATTTGAGTTGTGGGGAGCGAGGGAAGCTCTGGAAAGGTTGTACAGGGGGCAAGCAAGGAGAACGTGATGGATTGTGAGGGTGCTATGGCAATTGTTGCACAGGGGTTGGGGGAGCCAATAAGGAGGTGGGAGTGAGTGAGGTGGGTGTGACCTATTCTAAGACGGGTAATATGAACGTTGTCGATATGAAAGAGGTTGTTGATGGTGAATTTGATCGGAATGGCGGATCAATTTGGGAGTTCCATAAGGTTTGCCAGTGGTCACGAACAAGGGAAGCCATATAAAGCGGTTTGATGTCAGAGAGGGTTTTAGGAAAAGGGATAGGGAGGAGGTTGAGGGCAAGCTTAGCAGCTGCATCAGCCCTGTCATTGCCAGGGATGCCAACATGGTTGGGTATCTATAAGAAAAAAATACTTTTCCTTCAGAGGGTGGGCGAAAGAAATTTCCGGAGAAGGAGGTGAGATGTGAAGTTATCCCGTTTAAGGTTGAGTAAAGTAGTAAGAAGAGCCTTTGAATCAGAGAAAATGGCAAAGTGGCTGAGCGGAAAGTACTTAATAAAGTTGAGGGCGAGGAGAATGGCCTTTGCCTCAGCTGAAAAGATGGATGAGTAGTCTGGAACTTTGCTACTGAGGGTGATGTCTTAAATGACGGCAGCAGCAGCTGTCTTGTTGCCTTTCTTGGAGCCATCAGTTTAGATGGAGGTGTAATTTAAGAGTTGGTCTTTGATTTGGTTGTGGAGATTGATGAAGAGGTAAGGGTGGGTTTGAGTTTTGTGATGAGTGGAGAGGCCCAGGTGGATAGAAGGGAGGGGGGTGGCCCAAGGAGGAAAAGTGAGCCAGGAGAAGGTGTCGAGAGTGGCGGGGTTGATGCCGAGATGGAAAAGGTCTGATTAATGCGTAAGCTGAAGGAAGGGGATAGGGTTTTAGTCCTATCAAAGAGGGTGGAGAAATTAAGGTACCTAATGAGGTTGTAAACAGGGTTCTGGGTGTTGGTGAGGACTCTAAAAGCATAGGAGAGGCTAAGCTTTCTACATCTGAGTAGAAAGGGGGGTTTATTGGCTTTATCATGAAGGCTGGTGATTGGGGAGGTTTTGTAGGCACCTAGACAAAGCCTGAGGGCTTCATTTTGGATGGTGTTGAGGTATGAGTTGTAAGCAACACAGTAGACAATATTGCCGTAATCAAGCTGGGCAGGAATGGTGAGCCTGAAAATTTTGAGAGCATGGCGGTTTGCACCCCAACTTAGAGAGGAGTCGGAGGATGTTGAGGGAGCTGTTGCACTTTAGTTTCAGGTAGGTGATATGTTGCTTGTAGGTGAGCTTGGGGTCTAGAGTTTAACCCAGGAATTTTGTGTGTTCAACTTTAGGAATGCGATTGTCATTGAGCACAAGGTTCGGGTTGGGGTGGAGGTTGTTGAAATGACAGACGTGCATGCAGACTGTCTTGTCTTTGGAGAATTTAAAACCTTTATTGTTGCATAAGACTTGCAGCTGGTTGAGGCTGATTTGGAGTCTATTTTCAACTAGAGGAAAGCTAGGGGAGGAGTAGAAGATGGTAAAGTCGTCCCTAGAGGACCCAATGAATTGCGAAAGCATCTACCTGCCAGACTCTTAGACCTGGGGCTAAAGCACAAAAGCGGGGCAGTTGATTCCTGTTGTCTGCTGCAAATAGATCTACTTCTGGTATACCGAAGACGGACCAGAGTTTCTGACACACTGACCAATTGAGAGTCCACTCCGTGGGACTGTCTCGTAGTCGTGATAACATGTCCGATATGGGTGTTCAGTTTTCCCGGGAGATGCACCGCCAACAGTTTGATATGGTGTTGTCGCACCACAGAAAGAGTGACTTGGTTAGCATCCAAAGTCTGTGGGATCTTGTCCCGCCTTGTTTGTTCATATACGCCACTACTGTGGTATTGTCTGTTCGAACTAGGACTATGTGTCCCTGAACTAGAAGTTTGAAGTGAAGGAGTGCCCTGCACACTGCCTCCAAGTCCAACATGTTGGTGGAGTGACTCTCCTGTCCAAAGGCCTGCTACTTGTGCAAACGGCAATGCCTTGAAGATAAAGGTCTGGCCTTTGTAATTGAAGGTTAGAAACCTGTGATCTGCATGGATGGGAATATGTAGGTAAGCATCTGACAGATCTATTGAAGTTGCCCAGAGGCCGAGATAAAGTCTGGGAAGGATGGAGTGTAGGGTTTCTACTTTGACAGTTACCAGTTTGATGAACTTCTTCAATGGTTTTAGATTTAGGATGGGCCTCCATTTACCCCCTTTCTTTGGGAGCAAGAAAAAAAATTGACATGAGCAATTTGTTTGTCGATTCGCTCTGGAGGCTTACAGCTCATTTGTCGAGGGGCGCTTGAATTTCCCCCTCCAACAGAGCCCGGAGCTCTGGATCCGGAGGGGCAGGGGTGGGCCTGGGTGTGCCTCCTTGTAGGGGAGAAGAGGTAAAGTCGAGCTTGTACCCTCTTAAATTGTTTTCAAGACCCAGTTGTCCTTTGCCACTCCTAGCCATTTTAAGGCGTAAGTCCCCAGGCGCCCCCACGGACTCTCCCATTAAAGGGGGTGTCAAAAGCAATTTCCCCTCCCCATCCCAACCCTCGAAAGAAGGCGCTGTGTCGAGCAGTGGGGGAAAAGCACCGGCCCTGTTTCACCATGACCTGACCTGACCATTGGGGACATGTGCCTGATGAAGTTTGCAGCATCTGGTGGCATGAAACAGAAGCCTTTCACCATGTATTCAAGAAAGTGCTAGTGCCCTGGGGGTGCCCAGGCGCCATGCCGTTGCTGGAGGGTTGGGGCCCTTGGCCTTCGCCGCCAACTTCATGTTGCTGTGAAGTACATCCTGTCTGTCCACCTGGTGAGACAAGATGTGCTGGAAATGGCCAGCAAACACATTAGAACCCTCCCTGGGCAGACATCGCAAATCTGACACTCTAGTGTCAGAAAGCAACAACAGGGGGAAGAGGTTCTCCTGTCTTTCTTGTCACACAGTGGATAACGCATGCCAGCTGATCCACTGTGGGGTCTAGCAGGCTTCAGTTGGGTCCTGGTTGGTAGCTCCTCTGGAGTGTCACGCAGGACTTAGGCCATGCCTTCTGTGGCCCAGACCCCCCAGGACCTGGTACTTAATCACCACTCTGACTGACCTGTCACTTAACATAGGGCTTTCTATCGCTTGTGGGTGGCAGGTATCTTAGGATGATTACACCTTCCTGGCCCAGCCTTGGACCTTCTGGTGGATGGAGGGGTCCACAGCAAACTTCTGAGCTGAAGTCGCTGCTTCCCCTGCTGGGCTCAAGAGAAGGGTTCCCTGAGACCGGTCAGCGCCCTTCTCTACAACGGGTGGGTCCACCACTGGGCCCTTGCACTCACGTTGTAGTGCATCCAGTAGAAGGTGGATCATGTCCCTCTGCAGGGGTGTCTTGGCTGGGTGGTCCTGTGGAAATATAAACTTATCTGAAACCCATCTGCTTTGATGGTAACGAGGCTATTCCTGCCACTGTCACCGGTTCCCGAAAAAAGGGCAGTGGCTTGGGGGAGTGGCGGCCTTCTTTGCGGGCATGATAGGTGGCTCCTCCTCCCTGTCGGCAGCCAGGGAGTCCCCTTCTTCAAACTCTATGTCTAAAGTGTACAGCTCTAGAGGGTCCCTCTGCAGAGTCAACTGCAGGAAGAAAGAGGACTCAGGTCCCTCTTCTTGGAAACTGTCAAGCTAGGAGGATGTGGCAGCAGTCGAGTGTCTAATGCCTTAGACAGCCATGTCTGGAGCTTGGCTTCCAGTCTGCGAAGCAAGGCATTCTCGTCCGGGACTGCCTGACGAGCCCGTAAAGAACGGTAACTGCGTGTCCAGACTTGTCAGAGCCGGGGGAGAAGGAAGAAGGGAAGAAATGACATTGTTTCCTCTTGTGCCTCTTTGACCTATGTCGGGGGCAGCCCCTGTCTCGGGGTGGTGGAGATGGAGGCATTGAGGCCTCAGAAAGGTTATCCATCTCCTCTACCAGAAAAGTTTCTGGGAAGGGTGTCTGCCCTGGCGAGGCCACTATGAAAGTGGTGGCAGGGGGAGGTGGTGGGGGAAGAGAGGGTGGCAGAGGAGGAGGTGGCAGTGGAGACCTGTCCTCCTGAGTGGAAGACGCCAGCTTTCATCTCAGCTTCTTGCGTGCAGCAGCTCTGCGCGCAGTTTCCTCCCTCCAACGTTGGTCTTCTGTCCACGCAGCAGAATCCCAGTCTAAGCAAAATAAGCAGGGACCTCCCCTTAAACATATCCTGCATGATATGATGCGCACTCGGGATGCACATCCCCACACCACAGGCTTACAAAGTTTTTGCACTTAGGCCCACTCAGTGGACGTTGGCTCATTGTGTTTTAATGTAAAATAATATGATATACTAGAAAACCTAACATCAAACTCTACTTCAAGTCTGTTGTTAAGAAACTGTTAAAAATTTTAAAATCCGGCCTAGCTTATCTTAAAAGCCGTCACAGCATTAAACTACTTTGAGCTTATTAAAAAATTCAAAGACTGCTTACCAGCCCGGCTTTACTTTAAGCCGGTGGGGGTTTAACTTTGATTATTATTATAATTATCAACCCTTTCAAGCCGATTTATAAACCAGCATGGCTATACTTTTATTTATAAGCAGTAATCTCGAAACGGTTTTCAAATTAAACTGGCGCGGGTTTGAATGACTAAAAGTTCTTGCTATCAACAGCTTGCTATCAAGCTGGCACGGTGTTCTGTAAAACCAGCACAGGTTTCAGTAAAACCGGCACTGGTTATTTATTTTGACAAACCCTAACGGCTCTCTGTTAAGCCGGCACAGGTTTATAACTTAATTAATTTTCCTGGCGCAGTTTTCCTTGTGAAACCAGCACAGGTTTTAACTCCAACCAGTACAAGGGCATGGGTTTATGTCTTAATTAATTCTCCCCAGTGCGGATTTAACTTTTTAAACTAGCAGGGATTTTAACTCTAAATCTTATTTAATTCTCTCCACCGCGGTTATCTTGTGAAAACCAGCACGAGTTTAATCCTAACCGGCAGGGATTCCTGTAAACCGGCACGGCTTATAGTTCTTTCCGGGCACGGCTTTATTTGTAAAACCGGCACAAGTTTAATTCTATAAACGTTAATGGAGGTGAACTGTCCTCAATAGGCACCTGTAATTCCTTAACCACTTGACTAAAGCCGAAGCCTATGACCATGCAGAACCCTGAGACAGTATTGATGACGTCAAGTGACGTCATAGGTGATGGAATCCTCTGGCTCAGAATGGGGACCAACCTATATACAAAGACTATGATGAGGGTAGCCTAACCAGTGCTATATTATGGGAAGCATAACACTAGGCACTGTATCTTCATACATCGTGGGCTAAAGCCACAAACGTTAGCTCAAAATGATCTGTAACACATGGAAACACAGATTTTAACCTCAAAATAGTAGCATATATACAAACAGAGTGGAAGAAGCCGTAACTTTTGGCATCTCCATAGGCCAAACTGCTAAAGCAGGCTCATCAAATCATGGTACAAATCTTGGCCTAAGCCTCAATACCTACCCTAGATGTCTTAGAAAGTACTTCAAACTATTTGAAAACATGAGAATGAAATGGTAGGTGAGAATGGTGAAAAAATGCTGATCTAAAGAGAAATAACATGTCAGGACTCAACGGCGATGCTGTCAGTATCGTGCATTAAAAAAAAAGTGAGGTTTAGAGAGAGGGGGGGCATTAAAGGGGTATGGTGAGACTGCGTCTTTAGCTCTGTTTTTGGTTGTATAGTTACGGTGTGCTGATCATTTGTGGTCAGGTTGCATATTTATAGCATAGAAGGTAGGATATAATTTGAAGTAAATAGGTAGATACAGGATGGAGAGTGAGGGTTAATTAGGTCTAGTTATAGTAGCAGGTATAGCATAGGAAAGAGATTTTTTTTCTTTTCTGGGGGGGCTTTTGCAGAATAGCTCGGCAATGGAATTGACGGGATGGAGAATAAATAAAAAGTAAGATAAAAATAAATATAACTAAGTCTCTTAAAAGTGAAATGAGATGTTTTAACCCACAGACTTAAAACTGGCAAAATGATACACACTTGTTTAGAGAGAAGTTCTTTGCATAAGGTGTACAATGTGATGAATTTCCTGGCCAATAGACGGGCTTCAATGAAACCTTCAGCCACCAACATGATTTCACAAATCAGTTCAAAATCGGGCACAACCATAGCACATGGTCTGTGGAGGATAAAACAATATAAGAATAAATAATATATGCCTTAGGCAATTAAAGTTCTTATTCAAGGACAACCTAGTGACATTTAAAGGCAACATCAACTGGAATGCGTTTAAAACCATTGAAAATCATAAATGCAGCAAAAAATCCAATAAACATTGATTTGGACTTTAAAGTCCAAAAAGCTTAATGAACAGAAAAAATGATTTGGCAAATTTATGTTTTTCCCACGGTTATAACCGCCGGAACTGTGGATTATTTCCAGGTCTGTTTACAGCTAGGATATGGAAACTTGTGATGTCAGTAATTAACCTGTCTGAGTTGGATGATTGACAGTTTTTTCCACCAATCACCTCATGAATTTGCCTGGCAATGAAATCTGCATAACAAAGTTAGGCAAACATCTTATGCGGTACTGGTACAGTACAACTAGCTAGCCAGTGGCACGCGCTCATGTAGTCAATGCAATTTACTGTACAAAACAAATTTCTGCACACACAGACTGAGTGATGGCAAAATGGTAAACAAAAATTGCACTTACGGGCCATCTGTGGGCTTATTTAATCTGATTGGTGTTACCCAAAACACTTATCAAACTGAATTTTGTTTATACCTTTTGCTAAAACTCTAATGATTTTAAGAAGTGTCATTAATGGATAAAAGTTTGCAGGAGGGCCTCACAAACATCAAAATGTCAATGCATTGGAAATGCACAATTGCGGATTTGAGGTTTGTTTGCCCCACCTAGTTACCACGTTGCAATGGTGAGTTTGGATTATTTCATAACCCATAGAGACATTACTTGAATGTCTCTCTCTATCTTTAGCAAATCAATTTCATTTTAATCTCTCTGTACATGTCATTTGAAGGAAACCAATGACAAATAAACTAGGTCATTCCCCAACCTTAAGATGTACTATAAATCATTAAAGGGTAATAACTTAATACTTATTAAGGTCTCTTAACTCCCCCCCCCCCCTCACCCCACAGGATTGAAAAAAATTGTGGTTCAAAAGAAGTATTATTATTATACATAATACTCGCCACACTTGATTAAGCCTCGCCAAGTTGTATAAATGATTGGCGAATTACTTTTTTTAGTATTTTCTCACCACCCCTCCACTGAATTTTTTAGACATTGACAGCACTTTTCATATGCCTAGCTGGCTATGACACTAGTTGTAATCTTTAAAATGTAAAAAATGAAAAGGAAGAAGCAGACTCTATTTCAGAGTTTTTGATATAATGGAAGGAGAGAAGGACATTTTACAAAGAGCCATCTAGCTTGTTTTCAACAACCCTTCTGTATGGTAATTCCCATGTATTCTTTCAATACGAGCATACAATTAGAATAGTAGAGGCGTCTTTTTGCTAAGTCAAGGGAATTTTAAAGTAACACCAGTTTAATTTTAGATACTCGTGTCATTGAAAAATTACTTCATAAGAAATAATGATGCTTCATTTGAGCATTAGTATCAAAGGTTTTCAGTACCATAACGTGCACGAAAAGTGTTGAAACATTCTTGAGATTCAAGAAATATACATCCTGACTTTTCTGCCGCCAGCACCTTTAATCTCAAACCTTTCCTAAAGAATTATGTAATCTTTTACAGCCCATATAAGCTTATCTGTTTGATTCCACTTCAACTGTAAATATTTTTCATATACAAATTCATACAAAACTAATAATGATTTATTGTTATTTTTATGTTAATCACTGTAAGTTTACATTTTATTAAGCTTACATATATTTTCCAAATCAAAATTACAATATTTTTTGCATTCTATTCTATCACAGGTAGTACACAATATTTTGTGCATTATATTCTATCACAGGTAGTACATCTAATAGGCATGAATCTCACCTGAAAAGAGCTTTAAGATTTTCAGGTAATTCAGTCCTGCCAGCATAACCTGGGTTCATAGTGATGAAGATTCCAACAGAGGTAATCAAGGAGATCTCAATACCCTGGAAGTTAAACCTCTTCTTCTTGTCTCGGATGGCATCTTGAACTGATTTCACCTTGAAAGAGAAGAGGACATAAAGATACAATTCCAATTTATTTAATAGTTTACATGGAGAAACTTGGAAAGAATTTTATATATGCGATTTGAAATGAAATAAGACAAATTAGCATGACTATAATAATGTAAGCTGCTAGAATGTTGTCCCTTCTTAAATACATTTGGACATTTTGTGCAAGCAAAGCTCTGTTATTTCTTTCCCTGTACATTCACCTGACTGCTTATCAGTACAGATACTGCAGTATTTTTTGACATTTAACAAAAAAGTATTGACCAACTGATTGGCTAGCTCAATTTGAGCTAGCCAATCAGGCTAGCTCAATTTTTAAGAGCACCTACTTCCAAACAGCAAGGTCATGGGTTTTCTTCAGTTCAGTTTTTTTTAAAAGTGGACATGCTCACTTGGTGCTACACAATAAGGGATTGGAGCAGGGCAATAGTACAGGCATGTGTGCCATATGTTGACTGCAGCTTTGAGCCTTAAAAGTTCCCTTTGTGAAGCAATTTGAGTATGCATCACACATAGAAAAGTGCCTCTATAAGAACCTGGCATTACTATTATCATTATATTCTATGATTATCAAATTTTAGTACAAGTTCCATATTTTTGTTCAAGGCCATTTGATTCCTAATCATCTGTTCAAACTTTAGTCATCTCCCAGTCCTTTATCAGGACTTTAGGTGAATTCTCCTTTTGTGGAACTCCTCTTTTAAGATGGTATCTGTGATGCTATTATCTATCATAATTAATAACAGTTTGATAGAAAAATGGAATTACCTGCACAGCAACTACAGACAGCACCTCGACTGAAATCCTGTTAAACTCATCAAAGCATCCCCAGGCTCCAGTCTGTGACAAACCCATGTAGATATTACCACAGGACTAAAGAAAAAATTGAAATAACTTCAAAGATTTTTCAAGATAATACATATTCCTTTGTTACATATATTGCTTGTTAAACTTATATAATTCTTATTGCTTTAATACTCTAACGGTTACTTTCTATGCGACTGCAGAGAGGCCCCCCCAGAAGATGGAACATCTGCTTGTATGCCCTCAGCTGCCACAGCCTTGCAGGACAGACGATCTGGAAGCATTCAACCCATGTGCTAGAAGCTGTCTGCTTGTATGCCCTCACCTGCCACAGCCTTGCAGGACAGACGATCTGGAAGCATTCAACCCATGTGCTAGACGCTGTCTGCTTGTATGCCCTCAGCTGCCACAGCCTTGCAGGACAGACGATCTGGGAGCACTCAACCCATGTGCTAGAACCTGTCTGCTTGTATGCCCTCAGCTGCCACAGCCTTGCAGGACAGACGGTGTGGAAGCATTCAACTCATGTGCTAGAACCTGTCTGCTTGTATGCCCTCAGCTGCCACAGCCTTGCAGGACAGACGATCTGGAAGCACTCAACCCATGTGCTAAAAGCTGTCTGCTTGTATGCCCTCACCTGCCAGAGCCTTGCAGGACAGACAATCTGGAAGCACTCAACCCATGTGCTAGAACCTGTCTGCTTGTATGCCCTCACCTGCCAGAGCCTTGCAGGACAGACGATCTGGAAGCATTCAGCTCATGTGCTAGGACCTGTCTGCTTGTATGCCCTCAGCTGCCACAGCCTTGCAGGACAGACGATCTGGAAGCACTCAACCCATGTGCTAGAAGCTGTCTACTTGTATGCCCTCACCTGCCAGAGCCTTGCAGGACAGACAATCTGGAAGCACTCAACCCATGTGCTAGAACCTGTCTGCTTGTATGCCCTCACCTGCCAGAGCCTTGCAGGACAGACGATCTGGAAGCATTTAATTCATGTGCTAGAACCTGTCTGCTTGTATGCCCACAGCTGCCACAGCCTTGCAGGACAGATGATCTGGAAGCATTCAATTCATGTGCTAGAACCTGTCTGCTTGTATGCCCTCAGCTGCCACAGCCTTGCAGGACAGACGATCTGGAAGCATTCAATTCATGTGCTAGAACCTGTCTGCTTGTATGCCCTCAGCTGCCACAGCCTTGCAGGACAGACGATCTGGAAGCATTCAATTCATGTGCTAGAACCTGTCTGCTTGTATGCCCTCAGCTGCCACAGCCTTGCAGGACAGACGATCTGGAAGCATTCAACCCATGTGCTAGAAGCTGTCTGCTTGTATGCCCTCAGCTGCCACAGCCTTGCAGGACAGACGATCTAGAAGCACTCAACCCATGTGCTAGAACCTGTCTGCTTGTATGCCCTCAGCTGCCACATCCTTGCAGGACAGACGATCTGGAAGCGTTCAAATCATGTGCTAGAACCTGTCTGCTTGTATGCCCTCACCTGCCAGAGCCTTGCAGGACAGACAATCTGGAAGCACTCAACCCATGTGCTAGAACCTGTCTGCTTGTATGCCCTCACCTGCCAGAGCCTTGCAGGACAGACAATCTGGAAGCATTCAATTCATGTGCTAGAACCTGTCTGCTTGTATGCCCACAGCTGCCACAGCCTTGCAGGACAGAAGATCTGGAAGCATTCAATTCATGTGCTTGAACCTGTCTGCTTGTATGCCCTCAGCTGCCACAGCCTTGCAGGACAGACGATCTGGAAGCATTCAATTCATGTGCTAGAACCTGTCTGCTTGTATGCCCTCAGCTGCCACAGCCTTGCAGGACAGACGATCTGGAAGCATTCAATTCATGTGCTAGAATCTGTCTGCTTGTATGCCCTCAGCTGCCACAGCCTTGCAGGACAGACGATCTGGAAGCACTCAACCCATGTGCTGGAACCTGTCTGCTTGTATGCCCTCAGCTGCCACAGCCTTGCAGGACAGACGATCTGGAAGCACTCAACCCATGTGCTGGAACCTGTCTGCTTGTATGCCCTCAGCTGCCACAGCCTTACAGGACAGACGATCTGGAAGCACTCAACCCATGTGCTAGAACCTGTCTGCTTGTATGCCCTCAGCTGCCACAGCCTTGCAGGACAGACGATCTGGAAGCATTCAATTCATGTGCTAGAACCTGTCTGCTTGTATGCCCTCACCTGCCACAGCCTTGCAGGACAGACGATCTGGAAGCATTCAACCCATGTGCTAGAACCTGTTTTATGCACTGGCTGAGGAAGGTGTAGCGACACAAGAAGATGAAGATTGCTTTTATCATTATCCCTTTGTCTTTTTTTCCTGCATATCAATTCCCTGCCTCATACTAATATCAAAATATCAGGTAAAAATAAACGCTTAATTATTCATTAAAGCAGGCAATCATCAACTCTTTACATTCCCACTTCATACAAGGTATCTTTGAGGTATTACAGTTATTACAAAAGTAGGATTTTGACCCCACCAAAAAGCTTAGACAGAGTTTGACTCATAAGTTCGTTAAGAAAGATATATTCTAAGAAAGAATACAAACATAAATAACAAAGTTATGGTGACACATGATCAAAGAACTTACACTATGAATTCAACCTAATTAATTCACAAGGACAGAAAAAACAAATTGAATTTTTATAACAACTTCATGTGGTTGAATCTGCAAGAAGAGTGCTATCTGAAAGTCCATGTTTTCTAATAAGAATGAACAATGTTTATGATTCTTTTCTAACCACTTTTCTTTTCAATAACCTCAGAGATTGAAGAAAAAATTATAGAATCAAGAAGTTAAAACTTAAAATGATACGTTTAGTTGCTCGTGTTCATTTAATATATTTACCCCGCTAAGCGAAGCGGGGGATATTTACGAGAGTTATACTTACCTTCCATGCTATAAATATGCAATCTGGTCACATGACCTGATTCTAACGCACTTCTAACCGACCCTAAAAAACGTAGTAACCAGCCAAGCCCTGACCTCCATAATACCTCTGTACTACCCCTCACTCAACATTCCACCGAGGCCTGAACGAGAGGGGAGGCGGGCGGGATGCATGAAAGGTAAGTATAACTCTCGTAAATATCCTTGCTACGCTTAGCGGGGTAAATTTACTTCAAGTTATACTTTACCTTCCATGCTACAAATATGCAATCAGATTGCAACCGAGGATAGGAAGGAAGGGAGTTCAGACCGAAGCACATTTTTTTTTATTGGCTGGTACGAAAACTCACACTAAACGAATTCCGGTTAAAGGACGAAATTCCTTTTCTTCTTAAGGATGAAAGACCTCAGAGCGGGAAGAACTAAAATATAGTAAACCACATCTAGTCACAGTCAAACCGAACAAGGCACCATTCGTTGACAGTAACGGAGGCAAACATCGAATGGCCCTGAGCTAAAAACTTTTAAAAAACGAGCCAACCGGAAAAGCTTTTGGACACAATATGAATATCAGAAGTGTCCACAAAAAACACCACAAAACATAACGGATTCGTCCACGAGACAGAACCGGCTAGTAAACAACGATTGGTAATGAAGCGTGTACCAACTAAAATGAATTGAAGAAATCCAGAACCAGGGAAAAATTCGTTAGCGCATAACCGCGTAAAAGCAAAAGTTAGCGGAGTAACACGAACGTCATAAAGTGAGTCAGACCAGAAACAAGAGAAAAACTGCGAAAAGCGTTTTCCCGAACGGCGGCACAAGAAATGCCATTAAAGAGGCTATGCCTCGAACCCGAGTGCATACCGCGGCCGTTCTATGAACAGTTCAGACTACTTTAAAAGAAAGTTACTGGACGATCTATCGGAGGAAAATGTCACAAGACACACTATGAAGAGACCTCCGTGTAACTTTCCAGTGGTCGCGAGTCAAAGACCGTAGACCCAACTGGAAAAACCTCGGTGGATAGCTGCAAGTTATCCCAGAGCTCATGACTGAACCAAGTTTGAGAGAGGGTCCACCTCCACCACAAGGAGGCAGGTGAACAACCTCTCAGAAAAGCCATGGTACGTCGAGGAAAGGCGGACTAAGGCCACACCATCAAACGAAGCGCTCCAGGACTGAGATGTAGTCCGCCGGAGCCCGGGAAAGAGACAAAAATCGTCCCTGAACCGAGGCCCGTACGTAAAGCCTGCAAGAGCTTGAGCAGCCGAGGGAACCGCAGTGAGCCGGGAAAAGTGGGCGCTATCGGCCGTACGTTGCCTAGCGTAGCATACTTGGTACTAGCATGAAAGGTGGAAAACGTAACCCACATAGTTGGGTTCTGAAGAAACCAAATGCGTTGACCCTGAAACCCGCGGGTCAGGAGAAAGGACGCAAAGAAAAGATAGCTTGCGATCATCCATGGATGCGGACAGACCTACGTCCAGGGGACCGAAAAAAATCCTGATCGCTCTGGTCACCTACGGGAAGAACGCCCATCAAGTGGAGGTTCCGCTGAAACGAGACGATAGTGATCGTGTACTCGTAGTCCAAGTAAGCGGCCGTAAGGCTGGCATAGTCCGTCCTGCGCCGAGACAAGAGGAACGATTCCAGAAAACTCTTGGAAGCCGTTCCTATCCGTTTGAAAAGGAAACCACAACAGTGGTGCAAAAACGGCACGAAACTGAAAAAGCCTCGCTCAGCACTAGCAGTAAAAGGTGAACAGAAAAACCCAGGCAAACCCGTTGAAAAAGGCCAAGTACCCGTCCAAGTTTCCGTCATTAGGGGTCACAAGAAAAGTGCCCCTACCTCGATCAAGACGCATCTGTCGGCACTGACGGTAAAATCTGACAAGTGAAAACTTCGTTTCTCACACCAAGTGGGAGCATCCGCACCACCACCAAAGGGGTGGCCACCGACTAAACGTGTAAAGCGGAGGTACTGAATGACACCATCTGCAGTCCAGAAAAACCGCCGACCCTGAGCAAAAGTTGTTTAAAGTTTACTGACCAAAAACCAATGGCTAGCGAATTAAAAAGCAGGCCGTTAACATAAAACGTATATAAGAAGGGCTGCCAACTGTGTAAGGCTATGTAGCTGTGAGACGGTTATAGGTCGTAAGACCGCTGAGCCGTACAACATAGTCGACGGCACCCAAGCGGTGTCTGAAAACTGGAGCGGTTGTGGAACCGCATAGCTCCAGGCCACACCTATCAACAGCGAAACTTGTCCAAGAAGGTGACTGGAAAAGGTGTTACGTACAACGTAAAGTAACAACCTTGGAAGCGCGCAGCCTACGGCTACGGGTGTGGAAAAAACTAATACCGTATGTCTGTACGAGTACTTAAGTAACAGGCCGTAAAATCGCATGGAAACTGCTTTAAGAAGGTGTTAAAGTATGGAATGAACTATACGTGCCGTTGTTGGTAATAGCTACCCCAAACGTGAGGTTGTCTATCAAAAGGTTACCTAGTGTCAAGAAAAGTATCCTTCATGGAGTCAATATTGACAGGAGGGGGAGGGGGGGGGGATAACGTACTATGCCAACCTGATGAGTCATAAACCCCAGCACTGGGGTAGAAATCACGAAAGAGTTGACGTCCTGTGTATACTACACAGACCATTAATTCCGTTAAACACCCTTCACCACGGAGCTGAGAAGCGCGTGGCTACTAGGGGGACTTACGCCGTACAAAGTATGCAAGCCCGTTAGGTATTATAGAGCCGTTATGGGTCTACAAAGGCGTCAGCATGACAAGCAAAATCCAGCTAGTCATCCGCCAAGTTTGTCTCTATTCACCACGGAGCAGAAAACTAGTGGCTACGCGAGGAGGACAACTGGTACTGGTACGCGTCCCTAACGTAGTAGCTATCAGTACAAAAGAACCGTCTAGGTCTATGATAGCGTTAACGTACTACATACGTAACGTGAGTCGTTACCTCAGTATACTTCTATTCACTACGGGGCCACCGAGTAAGTGGCTATGCTTAGGGAAGTTGTAAAAATATACTGGGGCCGTATGAAATACGGAGGAGTTCACGTGCTACGCAAGCTATACGAGTCGTAAACTTAGTTTGTTTTATCACGGAGCTACGAAACTGGTAGCTGCGTGGAGAAGAGGGGACTATTGTCATACTCAGTACGTGTCCCGGTAAGAAAAACGGCTGCGGAACTCTGTAGCTCAGGGCTACTGGTCCTCTACCACACAGCTGCGCTGCTGGTGTAGGCCGTTAACTCTGTTTGTATCTATTCACTACGGAGCAGCGTAGCCGGTGGCTACGCATGGGGGACTGCCGTCGAACGCTAAAAGCGTCCCGGTAAGAAAGACCGCCGCGGAACACTGCAACACGCAGCTAACTGTCGCAATATCCCAAAGTTCCGTTACCCGGGTGTATCGTACGTTGTACGTAAAACAGCGTCAATATCTGTATAATTTGAGCGGAACGTCTCGTTCGACGCAAAAATTATATTCAAAGTAGTTTGAACGGTCGTGGAACTACGTAACACGGAGAAAATGGCTCTCGTGATGGTATGCCTCCCGTAGAGATGGATTTCCTATCACCCGAGCGCTAGGCCTCGAGACCTAAGCAAGCGCTTACACGCCACGCATCCTGGGAGCGTAACGTACCGACAAACAGGGACTCGTCCTCGTGTCCATGATACTGGTGAAAATCTATGCGGAACCGTGACGTTCAACGCGAAAATCTCACCAAGTCAGCTCACACGGACGTGGAGAAGAAATAGCTCTCCTAAGATTGTTACTACCACCTGAACATGTAGCTAAAAAGCTAAAAGGTAAACTATCGGGTGTGACATACTTTGTACGTTACCTTGCTGCAGAACTATGCAGCCCTACGGACCCAAACGTCATCTCATGACCCGTACAAAGCCGCCGAGCTGCTTTACGGACCCTTACAGGACCGTGAAAACAAGCCGTGGGGCCGTTTGGAACCGATCACCGGAGCCGTACGGACCCTAATGGACCCGTGCAAGTAATCCAATGGCTCTACGACTAGCCCTAAAAAGGTTACTAACTCACATATAACCCCGTAGGGCACCGCCTCTTGTGGGCCTACCGGTCCCATCGCGAACCGAAGACCATACACGGGTACACGGGTTTGATCATGTCGATAACACCGGAGCGCAACGTAAGAAGCGTTTACATGTGAAGCATCGCAGGAAATCTAAGGCGCTTAACGCACCGACACTAGGGACCTGCTCTCGGTGTCGATGATATAGGTGAAAAACATCGCGGAAGTGTAACGTTCAACGTGGAAAATCTTACTGAGGCAGTCCACACGGCCGTGGAACAGCGTAGCTAATGGCTACAGAGACAAAAAGAAAATAGCTCTCGTGATGCTATACTTCTCGTGGAGATTGTCACCTATCACCTGACCAAGTAGCTTCCTAGCTAGCGGGCTCAATTTCCGGGTTCATCGTACAGTGTACGTTATCCCGTTGCAAAAACTCTGAAGTCGTACGGGCCCGTACGGTCTAGAGAGGCGTTTGCACGCTATGCATAGCGGGACCTCTTAGGTGCGTAACGTACCGACACTCGGAGGCCTATCCTCCGTGCCTATGATACTGGTAAAAATAATTGCGGAACTGTAACGTTCCGCCCCTACTGGGGAAAGTATCTATGATCCTACCATCACGCTAAAAGAGAGACGAGGCATAGCACATGAGTACAGCAAAAGAAATTTTTAAACAGAAAAATCTCTATCTGAAAAAACTTTTAAAAACCCGAGGAAACG
Organism: Chiridota heheva; assembly: GCA_020152595.1. NCBI lineage: Eukaryota > Metazoa > Echinodermata > Holothuroidea > Apodida > Chiridotidae > Chiridota > Chiridota heheva. Next base: position 258,546 of record JAIGNY010001614.1, on the reverse strand, counting down.
CATCCAACGTAAAAACTTTACAAGCGCCGGGATAACGTGGAAAACATAAACCACTGAGTACTCGAAGTCTGTAAAGATAAAAAGAAGAGATTAGTTTCCCTTTAAATAGGACGTCGGAGAGACCCCCCTCTGGTCTCTCCAAAGCCCCAAAAATCAAGCTTGAAAATTAAACACTTTGTCTCTAATTTATGTAAGAAAAACGAAAATATTTATACGCTGGTAACGTTAAAACAAAAATAAGCTCTCTTGTAACAACTGTAGCTTCTGGAAATAAGAAATTGGCTCATATGAGAACCTGTACTGAGATATCCTAACGGGCTAATACAAAGCCCTCTCCTCGTGGAAGGGCGCTGTTAGAGCCGACTCCTCAGACACCCAAAGCATACGGTGACGGCGACCCAATGCGCATGCGCCAAAATTGAAATAAGAAATTGGCCTAATGCATATGAGAACCTGTACTGAGATATCCTAACGGGCTAATACAAAGCATAGTATAACGCTAGGCTCTCCTCGTGGAAGGGCGGGGCCGAGGGTGAAAAACACTTAAACCCTGGGGCAAGAGGTCCCCTAGACAGTCACACCTGGTGCTCTAGGACCTAAAACACCCACCACGAGAGTAGGACGCTCTCGAACTAGCCACTCGCTTTGTAAGAGAAACGAATGGAGACAAAACCCGCTATCCTAAAATCACTACGTGTAGGCTACACGGGTAAAGTCGTGTAGGTCGGCCAAGAAATCTCGGACCCATGGCTACCTCATCTTACCTCGAAAGACTTGAACAGGCGAGCCGGATGAGAAAGGGCAGCGTAAAAACCGTGCCGTAATCCAATGGCTCTACAACTAGCCGTAGAAAAGGGTACTAACTCACGTAAGACCCTCGTGAGGGCGCCGCTCTGGGGCCTACCGTCCCATCGCTGAACCGAGACCACAGCGTGTACTGTGGTTTGAACATGTCGATAACACCAAAGCGCAACCTAAGAAGCGCTCGACGCAAGAAATACATTTAGAGTAGTTTGAACGACGCATCGCAGGACATTCAAGGCGCTAACACGCACCGACACCTGGGACCTGCCCTTCGTGGCCGATATGGCGCAAAACACGTCGGAACTGTAATGTTCAACGCGAAAATCCTACAGAGGCAGTTCACACGGCCGTGGAACAGCCGTAGCTATGACCAAGTAGCTTTCAGCTAGCAGACTCAACCGCGGGTTCATCGTGACAGTGTAATGCGTTATCCCGCTGGGTAAAACTCTTGAAGTCGCATACAAGTCGCCCGCACGGGTCAGAGAAGCGCTTGCACTCTATAGCGGGACCTCTGAGGTGCGTAACGCATCGACGCCGAGGCCTGTCCTCCGTGCCTGATACTGGGAAAGTAATTGCGGAAATGTAACGCTCAACGCGGATAATCGTGACAATGGTGTTCACACGATCAAACCTCCGTAGCTAATGGCTACGGAACCATGAATAGAATAGCTCTCACGGCGCTATACTTCTTGTGAAGATTATCACTTGTCACCTGGCCACATAGCTCGTAGCTAGCGGTGCATATCCGGGTAAATCGACGTGTACGATCCCACGTTACAAAACTACGGAGCCGTGCATCCGAACACCGGAGCCGACGCCTCGGTCGCCCTGAAAATACCGGGTCGGTGGAGTCTGTGCTTCGACCACGCCGCTGAACCCAACCACTGCAAAGAGTACCAAGAATGGACTCGCAGCATAGTCTGCACGCCGTAACGCCGCGGAGATGGATGTGACCGAGCTAAATCAAAGAAGTCGCTAGCACGCCACGCCGACATCGCGGGTGTGTAGAGCATCGACGCATCAAGATCGTCCTCCATGTCCATGATACTGGTGAAAATAATTACGGAACGGTAATGTTCAACGCCAGACAATCTTAATTGGCGCTCAGACGAAGTCACGGGGAACTTTAGGCGTAGCTAATGGCTACGGACCAAAAAGAAAAATAGCTGTCGTGATGCTATACTCTGTAAAGAAAGTCATCTGTCACCTGACCACGAGCGTAGTAGCTAGTGGGCGATAACCAGGTGAACCGCATAGTGCACGTTATCCCATTAAAGATAAGTTCCGCCACTGGAGCCGCCCAATGGAAGCGAAAGGACCCGTGAACGCGACCGTGGAATCGTGATGGAACCGGCACGACCCGTAAACACGGGCGCGGAACCGCCCAATGGAACCGCACGGACTGTAAAAACACGGATCGTGGAACCGCACGGACCCGTAAACATGGGGCCGGAACCGATAACTGTCGTGAGCCGCTGGCTACGGCACCAAGAAGAAAAAATAGCTGTCTCAATGCTATACTTCCGGATTAATCGTGACGGTGTACGCTCTTTTCAAGAGGCGCCCGCTGAAAGTGGGCGGCCCCGCCTCCTGGCTTTGGACCTGGGTGGTGGCGCTGGGGGAGACGAAGAGGGCCTATCAGACCGCCGCTTCTCCACTTTCTCCGCCGCTTTTGAAAGTACCGGTCGCGGTGGAGTCTGTGTTCGACCATGCCGCTAGATCCCAATCGCTGCAAAGAGTACAGGGATTTGACTCGCAGCATAATCTGCAAACGTAACACGTGAGATGGATGTCAACGGAGCGTAATTAAAGAAGCGCTTTGCACGCCACGCATCACGGACATCCTGGGTGTAAAACATCGACACTCGGGACCTGTCCTACATGTCCATGATACTGGTGAAAAATAAATACGAACTTGTAACGCCCAACGAGAGTCTTAATTGCGTCACACGAGCCGTGGAACTGCGTAGCTAATGGCTACGGGACCAAGAAGAAAATAGCTGTCAATGCTATACTTTTGTCAAGAATGTCACCTGTCACCTGACCACGAGCTTGTAGCTAGTGGGGCAATATAAACCGCACGTACGTAATGTTAACCCGTTAAACACGGACCTGTAAACACGGGCCGAAACTGGCCCAATGGAACTGGCACAATCGCCCAACAACGGGCCGCGGAACCGTATGGAACCGCCCAATGGAACCGGCCGCCCGTAATAACGGGTCGCTGAACCATATGGATCCGGAACTGAGGAAACCGTGCGTCCGTAATAACGGGCCGCGGAACCATATGGATCCCGGAACCGTATGAAACCGCGGCGCCCCGTAACAACGGGTCAGCGAACCGTATGGAGCTGTCCAATGGAACTGCGTCCGCCCAGAACAACGGGCCGCGGAACCGGATATGAACCGCCCCGCCCGTAACAACAGGCCGCGAACTATGCCCGCAAATAGAGCTGCGGAACCGCCTGGACCGCTCCAACGGAACCTTTACACCCACAATAGGATCTTACTACAACTTAGGCGACGCGTGTAGCGCCTAAGAGGTTATCTCTCTCTCTCTTACTGCTACCGCCTAGGCGCAACGCCTAAGAGCATAACCTTCTCAGTAAATTTTCTTTTATATCTGAAAAGAGAAGAACATATATCCATGCGTACATACACAAATACGGCAAAGTAAGTATGATCTTACGGACACGCTAAAGAGAGACGAGGCATATCCAGGTAGAAAAAAATTCACTGAAAAAATTTTCTTAAGCTGCAAAGGAGAAACGAGTTAGAAAAAGATTAAATTATGATAAAATAAAAATGACCAGTTTTCAGCGATGTTGTGCAAACAACAACGCTGAAAAAGAGTGAGGGGTAGTACAGAGGTATTATGGAGGTCAGGGCTTGGCTGGTTACTGCGTTTTTAGGGTCGGTTAGAAGTGACAACAACGCGTTAGAATAAGGTCTTGTGACCAGATTGCATAATTATAGCATGGAAGGTAAGGTATAACTTGAAGTAAATATATATATATATAAATATATATATATTTATATACATATGGATATATATATATATATATAGATATATATATATATATATATATATATATATATAGATACATATATATAGATATCCATATAAATATATATATATATAGATATATATATATTTAGATATAGATATATATCTATATATAAAACATTACATGGAACGGAATGGTTAGAAGAAAGTAATCAAAAATCTTATTCAGTCAAGGAGATATTCTAGACTATATAAACATGGCATCCTCACGTTCTTTACAGGTCTTTGTGTATCTTTATTTAATTTTGTTGTAGCCTGAACCATTGTAATAAAAGTACAAAAGAGTCTAACAGATAACTGTGATTCACCATAAGAAGAAATTTCAAGAAAAACATATTTTCCACAGTTTAAAATTATTTTCATTAAAACACGTATAATAATTGTTACACCAACTTGGGGGTGTGACTTCACTGTTCTATAGAAGAATTTATACACCAGTCATTACCATCAACCCTCGATAATTCCTGTCACCATGGCGATGAAAACTTACATCTTGCCGACCAAAAAAATTAAAATATAATGATGCTATTTGCCAGAGAAATAACACTTTATGTCCCACCTGGCAACCAAAATAAAAGTTCCTGTAAAAAATGTTTTGGTGGCATGAAATACTTTCTTTTACTGCCCCCAAAACACTGGGAATCACAATTCTGAATTTTTACACCGCAACTTTCTCCCCATGGTGCCGATCTGCCAATGCAATAATTATGTACGATAACATATCACTGAGCAACAGTATACATATACGGACATACATAGTCCCATTAGCACATGTAATACATGCAGAGATGCCTAAAAAAATATGATAACTTTCCTGATGGATCAGCAGATCTGTCTTTACTTTGTGTTTTTTAAAATACAAAGAGTAGTCATTAAAGTATAAAATTAAATTATTCATGCAAGAAAATCAAGGAGGGAAGAAGGGTTATTTTCATTCCAAATTATAATTATAAACAAGTTTTTGTACTGGCGAGTAAATGAATAATTTTGGCGGTCAAAATTTTGGAAATGAAGGAACATGGTCGCCAGTGTTGACAACCACAAAACAAACGCAATTGTCGAGGGTTGATTACCATACAAACTTCACACATCTTTTAAACTCCTGCATGGAAGAAGGAGGATGCTAGGTTTGATTAGAGGAAATTTTTGCATTCTTGATAGAGAGGTTATTCTTAATTCGTATAAGCAGTTAGTCAGGCCTCACTTTGAGTATATTATTCAGGCTTGGAGTCCCTTTTATGAGAAGGATAAGTTCATTTTGGAGCAGGTTCAACGAAGAGCCACTAGCCTTATTTCTAAAGTAAACATTTTTTTTTATGAATCTATGTTGGAATTCTTGGTTTGACCACGCTTGAATTGAAAAGAGTATGTGGCGATATGATTCAGGTTTTTAAAATTCTTATCTGGTAGTGATGTTTTGACTTCCTGTAGCTTCTTACATGTTTCAGCTGATCCTCATGTAATATGTGGTTACAATTTGAAGTTGACCAAAGAGTTCTCACAAATTGATATTTGGCAAAGTAAACATTTTTTTTTATGAATCTATGTTGGAATTCTTGGTTTGACCACGCTTGAATTGAAAAGAGTATGTGGCGATATGATTCAGGTTTTTAAAATTCTTATCTGGTAGTGATGTTTTGACTTCCTGTAGCTTCTTAAATGTTTCAGCTGATCCTCATGTAATATGTGGTTACAATTTGAAGTTGACCAAAGAGTTCTCACAAATTGATATTTGGCATTTAAGCTTATTGCAAAGGATTTTTAATGAATGGAATGAAATGGTTTGCCTGTTGGGTCGTTAGCTCCTGTCTGTTCACAATTTCAAAGTCAACATTGGTAAGTTTTTTATTAACTCTAAGCATCCTTGATTTTGTTAATTTTTCTGTATTTTTGTGGTGGTAATGTTAGTTTTGGCTTTTTATCAGGTGACTAACCCTTCTCAACCCGTCGTTTTGTTATGTTATGCTATTATATCAAAATGTAATTTTTTTCTTAGAAGTTCTGTCCACTAACATGCACCATACCCAAAGGACATGTATGAACATTGAACTAATCCTTTCAAGTTATTTGTAAGTAGAAACTTGTGAAAGACAAAACACCAACCTTGTAGTCCATCTGTTCAGAGCAGTTAAACACATACACCATGATTCCCAGTGCTCTTCCTAAGTCCTTGGTTGTTTCTGTTTTACCAGTTCCAGCAGGGCCAGCTGGAGCACCACTCATTACAAGATGAAGGGATTGTGTCAGGGTAATGTAGCATCTGGTAAAAAAGCACAAATAAGACTTGTATGAGTCTGGAAACTAGTACAGTTTGCACATTCTGGGTATAATTTTGGCGAAATGTGTTTTTTGTAGTACAACTACATGCCGTTATTAAAATAACTGACAATTTAAAGATTTTTTGATGATTTTATTAATTTGGTTTCAACAATTGTAACGTAGGTAGAGGAGGGGGAGGGGTGGGGATGGGAGAGGAGAACTAAATATGGTAGTAAAGGGAGGCACAATGAAGGAAAAAAGGGGATACATTTATCCCGAGGGTTTTTTTGGAAGAGCTCAGCTAAGGAGTTGTGAGGGAAGCTCTGGGAAGGTTGTACAGGGGGCAGGCAAAGAGGATGTGGTGGACTGTGAGGGGGCAATGGAAATTGTTGCAGAGGGGTGGGGTAGCCAGTAAGGAGGTGGGAGTGAGTGAGGTGGGTGTGACCTATTCTAAGGCAGGGAATGTGGACATTGTCGATACTGGAGAGATTGTGGATGGTGGGTTTGGTCGGAATGGTGAGCTGGATGTCATGGAGTTTGTTGTCAAAATGGGAGTCCCATAAGGTTTGCCAGCAGTCACGAACAAGGGAAGCAATAAGTAGTTTAATGTCAGAAAGTTTTTTGGGAAAGGGGGTAGGTTGAGGGAAAGCTTAGTGGCTTATTGCCGGGGATGCCAACATGGCTGGGTGTCCAGAAGAAAAGAATACTTTTCCTGCAGAGGGGGGCAAAAGGAGTTTACAGAAGTGGGACGTGGGGTTACCCCACCTAAGCTTGAAATAAAGAAGTAAAAACAGACTTGGGAGTCTAAAAAGATGGCAAAGTTGCTAAGCGGGGAGTACTCAATATACTCTTTTGCCTCGGCCGATAAGATGGATGAGTAGTTGGGAAGCATGCTACTGAGGGTGATATCTTGAATGACAGCAGCAGCAGCTTATCACTTTCCTTGGAGCCATCAGTATAGATGGAGGTGTAGTTTGAGAGATGGTCTTTTATTTGGTTGTGGAGGATGCTAAAGAGGTTGGGTGGGTTTGGGTTTTGTGATGAGTGGAGAGGCCCAGGTGGATAAAAGGGAGGGGGTGGCCCAGGGATGGAAAGTGGGCCAGGAGAAGGTGGCAAGAGTGGCGGGGTTGATGCCTAGATGGTGGAGGTCGGGTTTGATTCGTAAGCTAAAGGGAGGGCAAGGGTTTCAGTCCTATCAAAGAGGGTGGATAAATTAGGTACAGGGTTTTGGGTGTCGGTGAGGCTCTAAAAGCGTAGGAAAGGCTAAGCTTTCTACACTTTAGCAGAAGGGGGGCTCAATGGATTCAATATGAAGGCTGGTGATGGAGGAGGTAGTGTAGGCACCTAGGCAAAGCCTGAGGGTTTTATTTTGGATGGTGTTGATGTGGTTGAAGTAAGAGTTGTGAGCGGCACAGTAGACAATATTGCTGTAGTCCAGCTAGACACGAATGGTGAGCCTGAAGATTTTGAGGAGAGTGTGGGGGTTCACACCCCAAGTGGTGTAGGAGAAGAGACAGATAATGTTGAGGGAGCTGTTGCATTTCTGTTTCAGGTTGGTGATGTGTTGCTTGTAGGAGAGCTTGGGGTCCAGGGTTAAGACCAGAAACTTAGTGTGGTTAACTTTAGAGATGCAATTGCCATTGAGCACAAGGTTCGGGTTAATAAAAATTATTAATCTAAGAAACGTATAGTAAACTTACTTCATTGAACTCTATATAGCAATTTACCACTGTGCTAGGATTTTTCCACATTTATGTTTGACATATCATTTTGGAAATAAGTCCTTCAATTTCAGGCCTGCTACATACCACAAGGACAAAAAAAAAAAAAAAAAATACAATAATCTTCAGATGATTATTTCAATACATATGATACAGAAAGCTCACCTGTCAGTCAAAGGTGTAATAACCAATCGAGGTGTGTTTCCCAGATATTCATATGAGTACAAGAACTGAGCATCACAGATATTTGCATAACAATGCTTTGTTTCATCACACCAACGATGCCTTAATTGGCAAAGCCACTGGAAGGCTTGAGAACTATCAATCTTCATGTGGATGAGCTTGGCGATGACATCACGGGCATGTACATCAATGGTGCAGATAGTCATAACCTTTTGTCTGTCGCCTTTGGACATGTTGCCAATCAGAAGGGTGATCAGGTTGATAAGCTGTTGGATCTATTACATGAAAGATGGAAACAAAATTATATCAAAACAAATTCACTTTTTGCTGCTTCATTCTTTTGATCATGGGGTTATGAGAATGTGTTAAACATACAGTGTCAGATTAAGTCACAGGTGAACATCCTTCAGAGTTATAAGGGTTTGGAAGTCAAGCAATATAAATTAACTTTACAGTCATTCACAAAAATAGTAGATTTCAGTTAGATTCGTAGCATCTACAATCACAGGCCTACATCATTTTCTAAGGTAAAAATCAATATGCATTTTTTAAGAATAATTTCATACCTTAACTAGAACGGTATATACCGTCATGGTTTGCATGCCCATGCAAATTGACACCCATATTATACAACCCGGGCAATTATAAAAATAGCATCTCACACTAAGTCCCACATGGCATCCCATGTACCACATGGCATCTCACCCCATGTCCCACATGGCATCCCACATGGCATTCCACATGGCATCCCATGTCCCACATGGCATTCCACCATATCTTTCACATGGCATCCCACCCCATGTCCCACATGACATCCCATGTCCCACGTGGCATTCCATCATATGTCCCACAGGGCATCCCATCCTATGACCCACATGGCATTCCACCCTTTGTCCCACATCCCATGTACCAAATGACATCCCACCTCATGTCCCACATGACATCCCATGCCTTGTCCCACATGGTATTCCACCATATCTCCCACATGGCAAACCACCATATATAGTGTCTTACATGGCATTCCACCACATGTCCAGACCTGCCAACCTTTAGGATCACTAAACTGTATTCTGGAACTACAAAAGTTGTATTTTTGATAAAAAAACTGTACTCTTCAAACAAAATGTACAAAACAAAGGTTTACTGTGGCTGAAAAAAATTACCACTGTACTTTCAGTTTCTCTTATTGTACGAATTTGAATCTGAATCAATCAAGTCGGCAAAATCAATCCTTTAAGAGGACATAAACGCCGATGGAGCGTAAGTCTACTAATTGTGGTGTAGCGGTTATCATACCTGTCTACAGACCACGAGGCCCTGGGTTCAAGCCTGGATTAGGTAGATACGCCAGTGCACCACAATTGGTTATCAAAGGCCGTGGACATTGACTTGGTTGTCGATGTTATGTCTGTCCGTATGTCTTACCTGTGTTCTCGTCCGGGTCGTATTAAGTGTTTCGTGATAGCATTGTTACTATCACAACCGAATACGCAGGTGATGGCCCCGTCATTGTAACTGTGTATTCACTCGTCGACCGAGCGTAAAAAGTATGAGTAAAAAAAATATATAAAAATTAAAATAAAAAAATAAATAAATAAATAAAAATAAATAAATCGTAATCTGGTGCCAAAAAACGTACAATCGTATTCTCAACATTTCCCCGTATCAAATACGGCAAAATCGTACTAGTTGGCAGGTCTGTATGTCCCACATGGCATTCCACCATATGTCCCACATGGCATCCCACGCTATGACCCACATGGATCCCATCCTACATGTATGTCCCACATTAATCCAACCATATATACCACATGACATCCCTCCCTGTCCCAAATGGCATCCCTCCCTGTGTCCCGTATCAGTGGCTTCCCACCTGATGTTCCACATAGCATCCCACCATATATTCCACATGGTATCCCTCCTAATGTCCCAATGACATCCTACTTTGTCCCACATGGCATCACATCCCATGTCCCCTCCTACCCTATGTCCCACATAGCCTCCTACCCTATGTCACACATGGCATCCTACCTTATGTCACACATGGCATCCTACCTTATGTCACACATGGCATCCCAACCTATGTCACACTGTGTTACCCGTGGCATCCCACCATGTCCCACATGGCATTCCACCACATATCCTACGTGGCATTCCACCCGGTTCCACATGGCATCCCAGCCCAAGTCCCACATGGCATCCCACCCCATGTCCCACATGGCATCCCACATGGCATCCTACTCTATGTCTGACATGACATCTCATATGCTCCATAAGAAGTCTCATCCTAGCTATCAGTCCCTGATTGAGCATACTATGTATTAAATGACTTGTGGAATAAGAAAAAAAGGTGGAGTCAAATAATTATGCCTGATATAGCCCTTGGTGTATACAACATGGTAAATATTAAATCATATGTCCTATGGCCCCCATACATGTCCCACATGGCATCCCTCCCTATGTTTATATGCAATCACATCCTGTTACACTCCCTGACTAAGCATATTAAATAAAAAAGTCTGGTCAGGTCATATTACTGTAGCAACTTAATGCAAATGAGCACAATAATGAAGGTGGAGTTTAAAAAATCATCGCTGATACAACTGTTGGTGCCCAAATATTTTAAAGAATTTTAAGGAATTTAAATCTCAAGTGCTACAAGAAAGACTTGAGGATCTCTGAAGAAAATTAGAAATTTATAACATTTTACAGTTACCTTCTAAGAAAATATCAAATGTGTTGTAGACTTTTTAAGGAAACTAGTCATCAATCCTATCTTAGGTAGCTCTGACAAACTTTAACATTTTATAAGGAAATTCTAAAATTCCATAAGGATATCTGAAGAAACTTTCACTTTTTCTGAGGAACTCTGAAGAAACTTTAACATTTTCTGAGAAATTCTCAAAAAACTTTAACATTTCTGAGAAATCTGTGGATGGCCGGACGGACGGACGTAATCGCCATTACATAGGTTTGCATAATGCTACGCATGCGACCAAGAAATCTGGTCAGGTCATAAAACTGTAGCAACTTTATGCAAATAAGCACAATAATAAAGGTAGAGTTTAAAAAATCATGCCTGATACAACTGTTGGTGCCCAAATATTTTAAAGAATTTTAAGGATTTTAAATCTGAAGTACTACAAGAGAGACTTTAAGATCTCTAAAGAAAATTGGAAAATCATATCATTTTACATTTATCTTCTAAGAAAATATCAAATGTATTGTAGACTTTTTAAGGAAACTAGTCTTCAATCCAATCTTAAGTATCTCTGGAAAACTTTAACATTTTATAAAAAAATTCTAACCTTCTATAAGGATATCTAAAGAAACTAACTTTTTCTGAGGAATTCTCAAAAAACTTCAACATTTTTGAGGAAATCTCAGGACAAATCTGTGGATGGCCGGACGGCTGGACGGACGGACGTAATCGCCATTACATAGGTTCGCATAATGCTACGCATGCGAACCAATAATTCAATTTCAATCTGGCTAGTAAGAATAAACATGCTCTTTCTGAGAGCATATCATATTTGATAAATGAAATTACAGGGCCATAAGTCACTCATCTTATCTTTACAATTATCGTGCACCAGAAGATAAATACACAATTAGTTTGTGTGGGATCAGTTGATGTTAACACGACACACTGGTTTAAGTAACTAGGTGTTTGGCTTGACACCAACATGACATTGAAGAAGCATACCGAAAAAAAGTGCAAGACAGCAAGTCACAACCTGCTCATTATACGGCGAAGAAAGTTCTTAACTGTAGAGGGCTGTAAGTCAAGTCGTTCAGGGTTTGGTGCTCTCCCATGTAAACTATTGCAATGCAGTGCACAATGGCTTGCCTCTGACAACAATGTTGCCTCTGCAGTCCATACAAAATCAGGCAGCCAAATTAGTGCTTTGTCAGAGAAAGCATGACAGTTTTAAAAGCTGCCTGCAGTCATTACAGTGGCTGCCAGTTGATTACCATGGTGTATTTAAAGTCTTGTCTTGTATGCAAAGCTTTACATCATGGGGCACCTACAAATCTGCAAGAGCTTGTCACCTACCAAACTTCTGCTTATACTACACGCAGCTTCACCTATCACACTTCTGCTTATACTACATGCAGCTTCACCTATCACACTGCTTATACTACATGTAGCTTCACCTATCACACTTCTGATTATACTACATGCAGCTTCACCTATCACACTTCTGCTTATACTACACACAGCTTCACCTATCACACTTCTGCTTATACTACACGCAGCTTCACCTATCGCACTTCTGCTTGTACTACACACAGCTTCACCTATCACACTTCTGCTTATACTACATGCAGCTTCACCTATCGGACCTCTGCTTATACTACACGCAGCTTCACCTATCGCACCTCTGCTTCCATGCAGCATTTCTGTCATACCCTTGCTGTACCCGGACTTACACTTAAACATTTGGCGGTCGTGTTTTCAATAGCATAAGGGAAAGACTGTGGAATGAACTCCCAGTGCCAATTAAAACAGTGCCATCCTTCACCATGTTTAAAAAAGTGCTTAAAACCCATCTCTTTGTAAAAGCATTTAAAATAATTTCCTGATTTCTTGTTGACTTTTCCTTTTGTTGTAATTTTGCTTTGTTTATTCATATTGATTTATTTTGTTTGTTTGTTTGATGAGGTCTTAACGGCACCACGACAACAAAGGTCAAATTGTGCCTGAGAGGTCAGATCATTTTAGAGGTAGTAAGGAAAGAGACCAGGGGGAGAATGAGAGAAATTCAAGAACAAAAGCCAGAAAGCTGTGATCGAGAGAGGAGGTGCATGGGTAAAACAAAAACAAAGTAGAGAGGGGGTGGAAGCGGAGAATTAAATATGGTTGTAGGGGGATGCATGCTGAAGGAAGGAGATTATTTTATCTCGAGGATTTTTCTGGAAGAACTCAGCAATTGAGTTGTGGGGAGCGAGGGAAGCTCTGGGAAGGTTGTACAGGGGGCAAGCAAGGAGAACGTGTTGGATTGTGAGGATGCAGTGGCAATTGTTACAGAGGGGATGGGGGGAGCCAATAAGGAGGTGGGAGTGAGTGACGTGGGTGTGACCAATTCTAAGACGGGTAATATGAACGTTGTCGATACGAGAAAGGTTTGTGATGGTGGATTTGATCGGGATTGTGGGCTGGATGACATGGAGTTTGTTATCAATTTGGAAGTTCCATAAGGTTTGCCAGCGGTCACGAACAAGAGAAGCGATAAGCGGTTTGATGTCAGAGAGGGTTTTGGGAAAAGGGGAAGGGAGGAGGTTAAGGGCAAGCTTAGCGGCTGTATCAGCCCTGTCATTGCCAGGGATGCCAACATGGCTGGGTATCCAGAAGAAAAGAACACTTTTCCTGCAGAGGGTGGGAGAAAAGAGTTTCCGGAGGAGGAGGTGGCAGGTGAGGTTATCCCATTTAAGATTGAGTAATGAAGTAAGAACAGCCTTTGAGTCAGAGAAAATGGCAAAGTGACTAAGAGGAGAGTACTCAATAAAGTTGAGGGCGAGGAGAATGGCCTTAGCCTCAGCTGAAAAGATGGATGAGTAGTCAGGAAGTCTGCTACTGAGGGTGATGTCTTGGATGATGGCAGCAGCAGCTGTCTTGTTGCCTTCCTTGGAGCCATCAGTATAGATGGAGGAGTAATTTGAGAGTTGGTCTTTGATTTGGTTGTGGAGATTGATGAAGAGGTTAGGGTGAGTTTGAGTTTTGTTATAAGTGGAGAGGTCTAGGTGGACAGAAGGGAGGGGGGTGGCCCAAGGAGGAAAAGTGGGCCAGGAGTAGGTGCCGAGAGTGGCGGGGTTGATGCCAAGTTGAAAGAGGTCTAATTTAATGCGTAAGCTGAAGGGAGGCGATAGGGTTTTAGTCCTATCAAAGAGGGAGGAAAAATTGGGGTACCTAATGAGGTTGTAAACAGGGTTCTGGGTGTTGGTGAGGACGAGGTTGTAAAACGCCATAGAATATTGTTATATATATACCACAAAAAAAACACCTTCAAACAATTCTGGTCAAATGGTCAAAAATTAAGTCCTGGTGGGACTGGTCTATTATGTTCAGGCCCCTTGTTAGGTTTTTTTTTTCTTTCTACAGAGGGGTACTCCACCCTGCCCTTAATTCCCTACACCCTGCCCCTTTTTCACAAATTATCTACATTTTTTTCAAGAAAATGTTACTTTGAGAATTGTTTTACCTTCTTTTGTTGCTGTTTACAGTTTCCCAATGTAGATTTACTACTTATTTTATTGATTTCTTTCTAATTTATGTTTGAAGTTACCAACAAGGGTGTTTCAGCTGACGTCATGAAGTCACATGACTTTGTTTTGTCAGGCGAGAATGATCGTCTGCTGTACACTTATTTAGACTTACAAACGCAAGCATGTTGTTATATAAGATAATTTTTGTAAGATAATTATGCCGGAATCTTGCTGTACCGTTGGTTGCACTAATAGATGTGTGCTGGGGAATAAAAAGACGTTTTCTTGATTTCCATCTGATCCTAATGGACGTTCAAAGTGGGTTTCTGCTGTACAACACAACGTCTTTCAACATTCGGTTCACACTAAGATTTGCAGTGAGCACTTTATGCCAAGTATGTAGGCTTTGTCTACGTATAAATAAACAATCAGATGATGTTTACGTAAAAGTTACTTTTCACATACCCGGTGAATATATAAAATGTTAGGAAAATATGAAGTAAAATCGCCGCCGCAAACAAAAACAATAAAATTCGCTGAACTGGTAGGTAGGTTAGCAGGCAGTGTGTTTGTTGTACGTGTGATGTGACTGAGCTGTGTGAAGATGCATGAAATGTAACAACGCTTTCCCGGCAAAATGGCTTCCAGATGAGTGAGAATCCCTCTAGTACCCCAAATTCATGCTGCATGATGGCCCTTGCTACCTTGTAAATGCCCCTTTTTGTCCTTTGCACCCTGCCCCTTTCTGGTTCGAGCTGTCTCTCACCTGTTTCTTGTTATAATCCTTCATAGCATTTTCATGCCCCTCCTCAAGTCTTGAAAAAGAAATGTTGACCTCAGTAGACCACCAAACCTGTGTGGATGCCAATGCAACTTGAGCAGGGTAGTCAAACAGCCACTGTTCCCTGGGCTTTTCTTCATAAGCTATAACAGCCTCCTCAAAGGATGAACGAACTGTAGCTCTCATGGTGTCCATGAGTCGGTTCAACCAAACTTCAACCTATAAATGACATACAATACAATACAAGAATTAAATGTGCACTTTACAAATAAGGAAGTCAGTAGATAAGGCATGGGTTAAACAAAAAAGATGGGTTTTCAATGACTTAAAAGTTTTAACAGAAGGTCTGATTGAGGGAGTAAAAATCAACCATTCTAAGGTCTGCATGAATTTGTGGTACACTACAAACAACATTTTTTACAATATTTTTGAGTATTGAACACAGCCAAATGTTTGTCAAAATGTATTCTCTACCCAACTGATTCATGCTCTTTATCATGAAGTTTATGAGAGCTGAAGTTATCGCTGTAGTACAGTTGGAACTCATAGATTAGTGGCCTATTACAAGAAAGTGAAAATTATGATTGAAGCAGTCTACGTATTAAAAATATCATCATTTGGTTCAGAGTCATGGCTGGGAAAATTTCAAGGTCCTTCAGCACATGCATCAATTGCTATGTAGGAAAAATATATCAAGTAATTTTCTTGCCCAAAAGTTTAAAGATTGAAAATGATCAGAATGTCTTTCCTAAATAAATGCTGATTCCCAGGGAGGTGAAAAGGATTGAAAAACTGCTTTTAAGTATTGTGACATATGATTAAAAATCAATCCATTTACTTAAAAAGATAATTAGACTGCTGATCATTCATACTTCACAAATTTTGATACAAAATTTCTTTGTTAGACCAGAAAATTTAACATAATATCTAACCTCTCTGGATTAGGAAATAGGCCGCTTCCACAATAGCAACGCGATAACTAGGCAGGGCAAACAAATCTTGAATCCACAATCATTATGCATGACCAATGCATTGACAATTAGATGTTGGTGTGGCCTGCCGCAAGGTTTAATCCATTTACGGCACTTTTCCGGATCTTTAGAGATTTTAACAGGGATCGGATTTACAAAGCCTGTAGTAGGCGCAATTTTTGTTCACTCTCTTGTCGTTATTCAGTCTATGTGTGCAGATTTTTTTTTTGTGTGCAGTATATTGCATTGACTGCATGAGCATGCACAGCTAGCTAGCTGTACTGTACCAGTACCACATAGGATTTTTGCCCCACTTAGTTACACATATGTTGTTGCTAGACAAAAACTCAAGAGAGGTTAATTATCAAACCAATTTCAATAGGATTTTTTACATTTTCATGGAAATAAATATAGATATAAAGAAATTGTGCTTATTTTGAATTTAAATGTCATTTATATTTTACAAAATTTAATTGACTCAAATGACGAAATATTTGAGCCTACCTATGCATTGTTCACCTTACCTAAAATGTATCTAAACTTGCTTATGCATTGTTAGACATACCGAAAACGTATCTGAATCTGCCTATGCATTGTTCAACATACCTCAAAAGTATCTGAACCTACCTATGCATTGTTCAACATACTTCAAAGTATCTGAACCTGCCTATGCATTGTTCAACATACCTGAAAAATATCTAAACCTGTCCATGCATTGTTCAACATACCTCAAAAGTATCTAAACCTGCCTATGCATTGTTCAACATACCTCAAAAGTATCTGAACCTGCCTATGCATTGTTCAACATACCTCAAAAGTATCTGAACCTGTCTATGCATTGTTCAACATACCTAAAAAGTATCTGAACCTGCCTAAGCATTGTTCAACACACCTAAAAAGTATCTTAACCTACCTATGCATTGTTCAACATACCTAAAAAGTATTTGAACCTGCCTATGCATTGTTCAACATACCTCAAAAGTATCTGAACCTGCCTATGCATTGTTCAACATACCTACAAAATATCTAAACCTGTCCATGCATTGTTCAACATACCTCAAAAGTATCTGAACCTGCCTATGCATTGTTCAACATACCTAAAAAAAATCTGAACCTGTCCATGCATTGTTCAACATACCTCAAAAGTATCTGAACCTGCCTATGCATTGTTCAACATACCTAAAAAGTATCTGAACCTGCCTATGCATTGTTCAACATACCTCAAAAGTATCTGAACCTGCCTATGCATTGTTCAACATACCTAAAACGTATCTGGACCTGTCTATGCATTGTTCAACATACTTCAAAAGTATCTGAACCTGCCTATGCATTGTTTAACATACCTAAAATGTATCTGGACCTGTCTATGCATTGTTCAACATACCTCAAAAATGTCTGAACCTGCCTATGCATTGTTCAACATACCTAAAACGTATCTGGACCTGTCAATACACTGTTCAACATACCTGACCAGAGCATTCACAATTCTCATTAAACTGCACATACTCTCCTTCATTGCTGTACATTCCCAGTGCAACCTTTGTATCATTTCCTTCGTCATCTTGCTCAAACTTCAGTTTCGACATGTTGTCAAACAACTTGGACAGATGTCGTTGAGTCTGTGGAACAAAAACAGTGGCATCATAGTTGTAAAAAGTGGTGACCAAATCGTATGAAATGTTCGGTTTATGAATGAACATGACTGATGAAAAACTTGATTCTTTCAACAATTGCATAAAGGAAAACTGTATCACTGTGTGATTGGAAATCAATGTCATCAATATGAGACAGCCATATTTGGTAAGAAATTGGGATGACTAACCAAAGATATTTGGAAAGCAGGTATAAGCACAAAACTTGAGGCCTTACAGGCCTCCAAAGCCTGGTGGGATGCAACTAATTTAACTAACCAAAGATATCTGAGTTGAAATATAAATTTATGATTAATAACAGTCTTCATAGATAAATAATTATTTGTACGCCTAATAGGTAAAGGTAGACAGGAAATTGCAAAAGTATATCGAAATTGTCATTGGCTATTCTTTAATGAGTTTTCGTATTACAGAAATAGTCATGCAATATAGACCTTTTCAAATCCGGTTTAGCTGAACGTGAAATGTCAGGGTACTTTAATCAAGCAAATGCTGGGGGAATTTTCCTTTTTACTAACCAACCAATCAATTGCAGGGAAAATTGTAAACAACAACATTATGCCTGCATATTACCTTTATAAGTTTGTTTGTTTGTTTGATGAGGGCTTAACAGCACCACGACAACAAGGGTCAAATTGTGCCTGAGAGGTTAGATCATTTCAGGGGTAGGAAGGAAAGAAAACAGGGGGAGAATGAGAGAAATACAGGAACTAAAAGTCAGAAAGCTGGGAACGAAAGAGGTGAATAGGTAAAGAAAAAAAAAGTAGAGAGAGAGGAGGAGGAGGGAAGGAGGGAGGGGGAAGAAGAGGACTAAATATGTATGTAGAGGGAGGCAAGATGAAGGAAGGAGATGATTTTATCCAGAGGATTTTTCTGGAAGAACTCAGCAATTGAGTTGTAGGGAGCAAGGAAAGCTCTGGGAAGGTTGTACAGGGGGCAAGCAAGGAGAACGTGATGGATTGTGAGGGTGCAATGGCAATTGTTGCAGAGGGGTTGGGGGGAGCCAATAAGGAGGTGGGAGTGGGTGAGATGAGTGTGACCAATTCTAAGACAGGTAATATGAACGTTGTCAATACAAAAGAGGTTGTTGGATGGTGGCTTTGATCGGAATTGTGGGCTGGATGACATGGAGTTTGTTATCAATTTGGGAGTTCCATGAGGTTTGCCAGCGGTCCCGATTAAGGGAAGCGATAAGCGGTTTGATGTCAGAGAGGGTTTTGGGAAAAGGGGCAAGGAGGAGAGTGAGGGCAAGCTTAGCGGCTGCATCAGCCCTGTCATTACCCGTGATGCCAACATGGCTGGGTATCCAGAAGAAAAGAATACTTTTCCTGCAGAGGGTGGGAGAAAGGAGTTTGCGGAGGAGAAGGTGGCATGTGAGGTTATCCCATTTAAGATTGAGTTAAGAAGTAAGAACAGCCTTTGAGTCGGAGAAAATAGCAAAGTGGCTGAAAGGAGAGTACTCAATAAAGTTGAGGGCAAGGAGAATGGCCTCAGCCTTGGCTGAAAAAATGGATGAGTAGTCGGGAAGTCTGCTACTGAGGGTGATGTCTTGGATGACCGCAGCAGCAGCTGTCTTGTTGCCCTCCTTGGACCCATCAGTATAGAGGTGTAATTTGAGAGTTGGTCTTTGATTGGTTGTGGAGATTGATGAAGAGGTTAGGATGGGTTTGAGCTTTGTGATGAATGAAGAGGCCCAGGTGGACAGAAGAGAGGGGGTGGCCCAAGGAGGAAAAGTGGGCCAGGAGAAGGTGCCGAGAGTGGTGGGGTTGATGCCGAGATGGAAGAGGTCTGATTTAATGCGTAAGCTGAACGGAGGGGATAGGTTTTAGTCCTATCAAAGAGGGTGGAGAAATTGGGGTACCTAATGAGGTTGTAAACAGGGTTCTGGGTGTTGGTGAGGACCCTAAAAGCATAGGATAGGCTAAGCTTTCTACAACTAAGTAGAAAGGGGGGTTCGTTGGCTTCAACATGAAGGCTGGTAATTGGGGAGGTCCTGTAAGCACCTAGACAAAGCCTGAGGGCTTCATTTTGGATAGTGTTGATGTGGTTGAGGTATGAGTTGTAAGCGACACAGTAGACAATATTGCCGTAGTCAAGCTTGGCACGAATAATGAGCCTGAAAATTTTGAGGAGAGCAAAGTGGTTCGCACCCCAAGTGGTATTGGAGAGGAGTCTGAGGATTTGAGGGAGCTGTTGCATTTCAATTTCAGGTTGGTTATGTGTTGCTTGTAGGTAAGCTTAGGATCTAGAGTTAGACCCAGAAACTTTGTGTGTTCAACTTTTGGGATGCAATTACCATTGAGCACAAAGTTCGGGTTGGGGTGGAGGTTGTTGAAATGACAAAAGTGCATGCAGACACATGCACTTTTGTCATTTTAACAACCTCCACCCCAACCCGAACTTTGTGCTCAATGGTAATCGCATCCCAAAAGTTGAACACACAAAGTTTCTGGGTCAAACTCTAGACCCTAAGCTTACCAGTATAGAGTACTTTCGGCAGCAAATCCCTTGTTATCTCTGAATTACAGGACTAATTTTGCACATCGGAAAATTTGTGTGAATGTAGAGGATACAGTTTATAGGAAGTTTTCTATTTGGTATAGAATTTCCTAACCAAATTATGCTACAATTCAAGTCTCTGAATAGTTCAGTGAAGTGCCTATACTGTTGATTAGTGTGTGAATTTGTAATTTGAATGGGCTTGACCCCATATGCTAGTAAATTGTGCAGATGATCAGGATTTCCCCAGAATTTGATTGGTCTATTACCTACACATGAATTTCGGTCATGTGACATTATTTAGAGTAGATTTCCGAAAAATACCGATTCCGATATGAAAAGGTCCACTGACCAGTGCAACATCAGTTCATACCTCGAGGATTAAATAACAATCACATGGTACTTACTCATATTGAAGACCTTTATGAAAATCCAATTTATAATGTAGGAAGCAAATCCTTAAAAACATTACTTCCTAATCTTTGTAAATATTCCTTGCTTTTAACAAATGTCTTTGTCTTGGAAAGTTTTCATGTATGCTTTACAACATAATCATATCACAAAAATTAAAAGAGTATTCTGTCATCAGTAAATAAAATTTTGTTGTACGTTTTCCATTAGTTAACAAATTTTTGTTGTACGTTTTCAAAATGCGATTTGAGAGAGTTGTCTGTCTGGAACTCACCACTGGACTTGTTTCCTGAGATATAAAATGCTCAATTAAGCTATGCTTCCCAAACAGCTACATGATGCATCCCATATGTAAAATCAAATATCATGATAAAGCTAGAAGAGAAACACCCAAAACTATGTATGATGTATGCATGCATCATGACTTGTATCATGTGTACTATACACCAATGATGTGTGTTATATGCCAAGATGTATTATATGCCTACTGTTGTTAAGAAGGAGTGCTCAACTTGTTAAGTCATAAAGGGTGTTTAGAGCACTTCCTTTCACAAACTTGCTATGTGCTAATTATTATTTGAATGTTGTGGTAAAACAAAGAAATGATCAATATAAAATACATACCGTATTCGACGTATTGAGCCCCTGCTCTAATAAGGGCACACCCATTTTTTTTTTGGACTAATAACATAATTTATTTGATTAATTTGAAGAGTTAAAATATGTTTTGTTACATTATTGGCTTATTTTGCATCTGACGTTCACGATGATTTTGTGGTGGTTATTGTGAGGCTAGTATAGAACCAGTTCACACAGTCTAGTCCAAATAGCACACTGTACATGGACCCGGGGCATGGGCACTTATTAGGAAAAAACTTCGGGCATAAAAAATGGTGCAATTGTATTTTCGTAAGTACCCAGGGCACTTATTACGTCTAATACGAAGAGCTCTTATGAAAATCATTTCATACTTACAATGCTTGGATTGTTGCCATTTGACAGAATATCCAGCAAATCAGCAGAGGAAACAAAGTAAAATCTTGGAAATGCAAGACGCTTCGTGTCCAGGTACTCAGCAAGGGCTTTCTCACAGAGCGTCAAGCTGTCAAGAAATAAAGGTAATAAGAGTCAATTAGTTTCATGTTGTATTCTAATTTGAGAAAAATATTTGTTTTCATTGTACTTTTTTATTATAAAATATAAAACTGGGGGTGGGGATGTAACTCAAAAATAGGCTTTACTAAACACTTACTTCTGCTGTAGCGTCTCCAATTTATCGAACAAACCAGGTTTATTTGTGGCTTCAACGACATTTGGAGTCTTCTCTGCGTCTGCCATCACATCCTGTAAAAGGAAAGATTCTAGTTAATCAATATTTGGAGGCAAAAAAAACTACATTACTCTAAAAACTATCTATACTCTTAAAATTGGCTTAGCTAAGCTTTACACCTTTCATATTCATGTCTAATATGCAGATCTTCATTGTAAATTTATGATGCATGAATAAGCAGAAATATCTTTCTTCAAAATAAATCCACCATCTCATCAAATTGATTTATTCACCGTCTCACAAAACTGATCAAGCAATTGCAATAGCTTGAGTGTTCTTTTTAGTTTTGAATGCACTTTGGCAATAAAACAAATAACTTGTACAGCTCTTGATAAACCTTTTAGGAACTTTTAATATCAACTTTGCTGCTTAAACTTCATTGATTGAAAGGATTAGTTCAGTGGTCAAGCAAGTCCATATCAAATATAAATCCACCATCTCATCAAATTGATCAATTTCCCATCTCATAAAACTGATCAAGCAATTGCAATAGCCTAAATCCTAAATGTACTATTTTTAGAACTGAGTCTTGTTTTCAGTTTTGAATGCACTTTGGTAATGAAACAAATAACTTGTACAGCTGTTGAACTGTTCATATCAACTTTGCTACTTGAAATTCATTGCTTAAAAGGATTTATTCAGTGGTCAAGAAAGTCCATCTCATATGAAAGAGGACTTCAAAATAAACAAAATAGTAAAGAAAGCATCAAAAATCTTATTTTGTTAAAGAGATATCTAAGTTTAAAGTTTGGTATCATTTGTGTAGAAATAACTGATATCAGACTAGTTGTGATATCATAGCATCAGATTCCTCCAAATCTTGATAAATTATATCATATTTTGTCCTGCAATTTTGTGGCTCAAAAACCAGGGGATATGTCCAGTAAGTTCTAAAACTGAATCTAGAAAGGGTATTTATAATATACCACCTGAAAAAAGTTCGAGAAAAAATAATCTAAATAGTAAAAAAACTTAAATAACTTTACTTTGAAACACAATAAGAATTGTTAAGAATGTGAGGATGAAGACGCCAACTTTCCATAATAGACTTACTACACCAGTCATTTCTTTACAGATAAGAAAAGAGCTTTAAAGTTAAATATTTCCTTAACAAAATGAATTTTTGAATGCTTTTTTCACTATTTTGTTTGTTTTGTTTGTTTGTTTGATGAGGGCTTAACGGCACCACGACAACAAGGGTCAAATTGTGCCTGAAAGGTCAGATTATTCTAAAGGTAGGAAGGAAAGGAAACAGGAGGAGAATGAGAGAAATTCAAGAACATAAAGTCAGAAAGCTGTGATCGAGAGGGGAGGTGCATGGTTGAAACAAAAACAAAGTAGAGAAGGGGTGAAAGAGGAGAATTAAATATGGTTGTGGAGGGAAGCATGATGAAGGAAGGAGATCATTTTATTCGGAGGATTTTTCTGGAAGAACTCAGCAATTGAGTTGTGGGGAGCGAGGGAAGCTCTGGGAAGGTTGTACAGGGGGCAAGCAAGGAGAACGTGATAGATTGTGAGGGTGCAATGGCAATTGTTGCAGAGGGGTTGGGGGGAGCTAATAAGGAGGTGGGAGTGAGTAAGGTGAGTGTGACCAATTCTAAGACGGGTAATATGAACGTTGTTGATACAAGAGAAGTTGTTGATGGTGAATTTCATCCGAATTGTGGGTTGGATGACATGGAGTTTGTTATCAATTTGGGAGTTCCATGAGGTTTGCCAGCAGTCACGAACAAGGGAAGCGATAAGCGGTTTGATGTCAGAGAAGGTTTGGGGAAAAGGGGTAGGGAGGAGGTTGAGGGCAAGCTTAGCGGCTGCATCAGCCCTGTCATTGCCAGGGATGCCAACATGGCTGGGTATCCAGAAGAAAAGAACCCTTTTTCTGCAGAGAGTGGGAGAAAAGAGTTTTCTTCGGAGGAGGTGGCATGTGAGGTTATCCCATTTAAGATTGAGTAATGAAGTAAGAAGGAATAAAGAAGTAAGAACAGCCTTTGAGTCGGAGAAAATAACAAAGTGGCTGAGAGGAGAGTACTCAATAAAGTTGAGGGCGAGGAGAATGGCCTGAGCCTCGGCTGCAAAGATGGATGGAGTCGAGAAGTCTGCTACTGAGGGTGATGTTGGATGACAGCAGCAGCAGCTGTCTTGTTGCCTTTCTTGGAGCCATCAGTATAGATGGTGTAATTTAAAAGTTGGTCTTTGATTTGGTTGTGGAGATTGATGAAGAGGTTAGGGTGGATTTGAAATTTGTGATGAGTGGAGAGGCCCAGGTGGACAGAAGGGAAGAGGTGGCCCAAGGAGGAAAAAGGGGCCAGGAGAAGGTGCCGAGAGTGGGGGGGTTCATGTTGTTAAGGACTCTAAAAGCATAGGAGAGGCTAAGCTTTCTACATCTGAATAGAAAGGGGGGTTCGTTGGCTTCAACATGAAGGCTGGTGATTAGGGGGGTCCTGTAGGCACCCAGACAAAGCCTGAGGGCTTCATTTTGGATGGTGTTGATGTGGTTGAGGTATGAGTAGTGAGCAACACAGTAGACAATATTGCCGTAGTCAAGCTTG
The DNA here is from genome assembly GCA_020152595.1 of Chiridota heheva. NCBI lineage: Eukaryota > Metazoa > Echinodermata > Holothuroidea > Apodida > Chiridotidae > Chiridota > Chiridota heheva. The sequence goes on along the minus strand of JAIGNY010001614.1, from coordinate 234,112 downwards.
GCACGAATAATGAGCCTGAAAATTTTGAGGAGAGCATAGTGGTTCGCACCCCAAGTGGTGTTGGAGAGCAGTCAGAGGCGGTTGAGGGAGCTGTTGCATTTTAGTTTCAGGTTGGTGATGTGTTGCTTGTAGGTGAGCTTGGGGTCTAGAGTTGGACCCAGGAACTTTGTGTGTTCAACTTTAGGGATGCGATTGCCATTGAGCACAAAGTTCGGGTTGGGGCGGTTGTTGAAATGACAAAAGTGCATGCAGACTGTCTTGTCTTTGAAGAATTTAAAACTGTTATTGTTGCTCCAGGCTGATTTAGAGCCTTTTTTCAACAATAGGAAAGCTAGGGCAGGAGTAGAAGATGGTGAAGTCATCCACGAAGAAGGTACGTTTGATGTTGGGGCCAAGGTTATCCGCGATGTCATTAATGCTCAGGTTGTAGAGAGTGGGAGAGAGGATGCTGCCTTGGGGGACGCTCTCTTCTTGGGGGTACGGGTTGGAGATGTGGCCAATACGAACTTGGAACTGCCTGGGATGGGGAGATGGCCTCTGAGGCCGATGGTGTGAAGTTTGCGGGTAATGCCGTATTTCCAAGTAGTGTCGAAAGCTTTCTCGAGGTCAAAAAATATGGCAATAAGGTGTTCCTTTTTTGCAAAGGATTCCCAGATAGCGGTGTCGAGCGTATTTAACTGGTCTAGGGTCAACGTTTTCGGAAGCCGCTTTGGTGAGGAAAGAGGATTATGTTGGTCTCAAGAGACCAGTTTAGTCTCTGATTAATGATCCTTTCCATAATTTTACAGAGACAGCAGGCGAGGGCGATGGGGCGGTAGCTGGAGGGGTCGGTGCCGTCCTTCCCCGGTTTAAGGACGGGGATAACAATAGCTGTCCTCCAGATAAGGGGAAAGGAGTGTGAGGACCAAATGTGGTTGAAAATGGTGAGTAGGGTAGTGGTGGCCTTGATGGGGAGGTGTTTCAGGAACTGGTAGGGGATGTTATCTGGGCCCTTGGAGGTGCAGCCAGCGTCGTAAATGGCTTGGTTTAATTTAGAATGGGTGAGAGGGGTGTTGTAGTTTTCGGAGTTGTCGGAAGGAAAAGTGATTCTCCGGGCTTCATCGCAAGCTTTTTTGGTTTTAAAGGCATTGGAGTAGTTGGTCAAGGACGAGATGTTGCTGAAAGTGGCAGCGAGGTGGTTAACGATGTCCTTTTTCGCAGTGAGAAGGTCACCATTCCAAGAGGGATGGGAGATAGAAGATTTGCCCACTCTGCCGTGGAAGCTGTTAACCATTCTCCAAATCTTCTTAGTGGGGGTGTTGGTGGTGAGAGAAGAGATAAAGTTGTTCCAAGTGTTGGTTTTACTGCCATGATAGTGTGTCTGGCATTGGCATGGCTGATGTGAAAGAGGTTGAGGTTATGGGTGGTCAGATTAGTTTTAAAGTTCCTGAGGGCTCTTTTCCTGTTCTTGATGGCGGTTTTGCAGTCATCAGAGAACCAGGGGTGGGGGGATGATTTGGGGGTTTGGAGGTTTTGGGAATTGAGCAGGTGACGATGTTGATAAGGATATTACTGAAGTTTGACATGGGATCCTCATCCTCGAGGATATGGGGGGAGAGGTGTAAGTCACAGAGGGTTTCAAAAAGAGGCCAGTCAGCCTTTTCGAGGTTCCAATTAGGGGAGAGGGGGTTTGAAGGTTGGAGTGTATAAGAAGAGGATAATGATGACTACCACAGAGGTCAGCAGTGACTCTCCTGCTAAAATCAGGGAAGAGGTCCGGGGAACAGATAAAAGGTCAATACAGATAAGGGAGCCTGTGGCATGGTGAAGGTAGGTCGGGGAGTTAGTGTTGAGTTCCATAGTAGCTGAACAATGCACGAGGCCGGATGAACGGTAAAGATGCTATATTCCCTCTTCACCAACTTTGTTGGCGAGGGGATAATTAAGTAAATGAGAGATACCAATGTACAATGTAAACAAATGTCCACTGCACAACTTGTTATAGACTGCCTCATATACCCAATATAACACCATATACGATCATATTTTTTTTTTTTAAATCAATGACCATAAGCAATATTCACTTTATGCATAAAACCAAAGCTTTATATAGTTGAGTACAGTTACCTTAAAATCTACATCTATTCCATCAAATCTCTTTGAGTCTTCAGGAAGTTGACACCTGATATCCTCAGAGCCAATGAAGATGCTCTCAAGATGAGACCATGTCCTCTGGACCTCAAAGAGGATGGAGATGACTGAATCTGCAATTGAAAGTTTCTTTTGCCAGGCAGACACTTCCTCCAAGAAGTGGGCGATGTACTTAGATGTCATCAGGTTCTGCAGTTGCACCTTTAAAGACAGAAAACACAAACAGCAACATTTTTTAAATAATTCCTTAACCACCTTTTGTAAAAAATAAGTTTTGACTGTTTCCTTCATAACATTCTGGGAGAAAATACACTTTACATATTGTTCAGATAAATTTTCTTTTAAGGAAAGGTATCGTCCCATAAATAAATTTAGAAGTGAACACTGCTGAGCTGTTAACGTCACTTCCGGTTTTCAATTTTCTTTGCGAGAAGTGTGTGGTTTTATCAATAACACATGTAGGCCCCTATATTCGATAACGCGAATGTGCGATTGATAACATCACAGATTTTTCGCGATTAATAGGGAAAATTAAAAACCAGAAGTGACATTACCAGCACGGCAGTGGTCACTTCTGATCTTATTTATGGGATGATATTATTCCTCTAAATTCAATCAATTTTTCTATTCATAATTGTCTGTGCAAATTGTTGAGATTTGCAATTCATTCATTTCTTCACACACTTACAGTATCTATCTTTATCAATATTATTATTACAACAAGTCAAATAACACTACATCGAACTTCCAAAGAAAATTATTCAAATCCAACGAATACATTCTGACAACAATACACTATTAAAGGAATCAAATCAGTCATGACCAATTACATTTACAGCAATTCAAATAGTAATACAACATTTTGTCACAAAGATTGATTTCAAGTACTTTCATGGACATATATATAACATGTGAAAAGAAAATTACAATTTTTTTGTTATCATTACCTGGTTGTCTTCAAGTGTCTCAATCAACTCCTCGCTGGACTTGAGATTGGCAATACCTGTCCTTGGATGTCTTTCATACTCAAACTCCATAACAGACCATGTGTTGTCCAATTCCTTAAGAACTTTCTCCATACCCATTTCCTTGACCGCTTTGTCTACGATGTTACGCACTTCATCTTCAAAGTTGTGAAGGTTGAGGGCAAGGAGATCAGCAAGGGTTGTATCCTCATCCATGGTGAACTTTACCTGAGAAAGAAAGATTAGTTCAGCGGTCAGAAATAGCTATCTTGTATGAAAGCGGACACAAACAAATGAGTGAGGAAACTACATCAGTATGGTATTCCCTTCCGGAGATAATAAGTTTTAAAGATGCAACAAGTTTGCTTGAAATGACTCGTGGAGAGTCTACTTGAGATGAAGTGATATGAAAGGAATTCCCATGGATTTTTATTTGTTCATATATAAAAGAGAAATTTTTTAGAAACAAAGTGGTGAAAAATCTATGATAATATCTTATTCCGTTTAAAAACTACACAATTTTAAAGTATTTCTGAATTTGGACAAAATTGACTGATTGGCAACATCTGTGATGTCATATAGGGACAATTTCAACAAAAACGTCTTTTGTATTTCTTTAAAAATGATTTGGATTTTTTTCATTGAAAATGGGATTTACACCAAGAAAAAAGAAATGTTTTCTTGTAAATTATTCATTCCACCCTATGCCTATAATAAACCAAAAATGCTGTTCAATAATGTAAAAAAAAGTGTGATTATATTTATTTGAAATACGTAAGAACTGTGCTGGATTTGCTTAAATGACATCACCAAGCTGAATGTCATATATTGTACGAGGTGCTTTTAAGAACATTTTCCTCCTCTTTCAATAATTAAAACTTCTAAATGGAATATCAACATAGTTTTTTCACCACTTTGTTTCTATAAATTTTCTCTATCATATATGAAAACTAGAACGGTAAATACCGTCATGGTTTGCATGCCCATGCAAATTGACACTCATATTATATGACCTGGCCATTTATAAAAAAGGCATCTCACACTAAGTCCCACATGGCATCCCATGTACCACATGGCATCTCACCCCATGTCCCACATGGCATCCCACTCCATGTCCCACATGGCATCCCACCCCATGTCCCACATGGCATCCCACCCCATGTCCCACATGATATCCCACCCCATGTCCCACATTGCATTCCACCATATCTTCTACATGGCATCCCACCTATGTCTCACATGACATCCCATGTCCCACTTGGCATTCCATCATATGTCCCACAGGGCATCCCATCCTATGACCCACATGGCATTAAGCCTATGTCCCACATGGATCACATCCCATGTCCCAAATGACATCCCACCTCAAGTCATACATGACATCCCATGCCTTGTCTCACATGGCATTCCACCATATCTCCCACATGGCATTCCACCCCATGTCCCACATGACATCCCATCCCATGTCCCACATGGCATCCCACCCCATGTCCCACATGGCATCCCACCCCATGTCCCACATGGCATCCCACCCTATGTCTCACATGTCCCATAGACTCCATAAGAAGTATCATCCTAGCTATCACAGTCCCTGATTGAGCATACTACAGTATGTATGAAAGTGTCAGTTCATACAATATGCAAATAATATGCAAATGAGTTGTTGAATAAGAAAAAAAGGTGGAGTCAAATAATTATGCCTGATATAGCCCTTGGTGTATACAACATGTTAAATATTTCATCATATGTCCTTCATGGCCCCCATCCATGTCCCACATGGCATGCCTCCCTATGTTTATATGTAATCACATCCTGTCACACTCCCTGACTAAACATATTAAATAAAAAAAAGTCTGGTCAGGTCATAATATTGTAGCAACTTTATGCAAATATCCACAATAATAAAGGTGGAGTTTAAAAAATCATGCCTGATACAACTGTTGGTGCCCAAATATTTTGAAGAATTTTAAGGATTTTAAATCTCAAGTGAGATTTGAAGATCTCTAAAGAAATATTGGAAAACTATGTCATTTTACAGTTATCTTCTAAGAAAATATCAAATGTATTGTAGACTTTTCAAGGAAACTAGTCTTCAATCCTATCTTAAGTATCTCTAAAAAACTTTAACATTTAATAAGAAAATTCTAACCTTCCATAAGGATATCTAAAGAAACTTTAACTTTTTCTAAGGAACTCTGAAGAAACTTTAACATTTTCTGAGGAATTCTCAAAAAACTAACATTTCTGAGGAAATCTCAGGACAAATCTGTGGACGGCCCGACGGCCGGACGAACGTAATCGCCATTACATAGGTTTGCATAATGCTACGCATGCGAACCTAAAAGAAAATCCATGGGAATATTCCTTTAAAATCCCTCCAACAATTTTCACTAATAGTAAATATTTTTTTCAATTTTCTTCAGTTGGTAATCAATAAGTCTTGTCAAAATATTCAACAAATTTTTCCATGCTCATCTGTTTTATTACGTCATAAGCATGTCTTACAGACATTCAGGTCAAATTTGAAAATTCAAGCAATACAAATTTACAGCATTTGTCCAGGATTTTAAACGAGTCATTTTTTTCAAGATTTTACTTACTTTTGTAGCCTGCATCAGCTGTTGCCAATGCCTGTCTCTGATTGCAGGATTCTGCAACTCACTCACCGCCCTCAGTGACGTCAGCATGTTCTTGACTGTAGCGTCCAGGCCACCGTACGCATCCCACGCTCTCATTTCTTTGTCCAGTACACGGATGTCCTTGGCAAACTTCTTACAATCCATCTCCATCTGTTCCACATTGATTTCTTGCCATGGGGTGGTCTTCCAGTCATTAATAGAGGATCTCACAATAATAATAACATCCCATAACACTTTGAGGAGTTTGATCTCCTTTCTACAAGCTTTGAGTTGCTTGTAGTCTGGAAGAGTGACCTCAAACAGACCGGCTGATTCTTGCAGGGATGCCATCTCTTGCTCCATAGCAAAAATTTCTTTGTGACACTAATGAGAAATAATGTTTGAAATAATATAAAAAAAAGTTTGTGATACCTAGAATGATCATTCATATTTAACAGGGAAAGTTGCTAATGAAGAATAAACCACAAATATATACATAAATGTTTATATCAAATATAAATAACATAATTTCCATGTCTGACATAAAAGGTTAAAGATCTTGCAAATGATTGTTGAAATGAATGAATCAAGACAAGAATATTTTCTGTATACATAGTAAATACCATGTTTACTTTTTCAAATATAGGCATTTATCAAGCTAAAATCTGTTGGATATTTCAAACTAACATTAAATACAATATGACCCATGTGCAGCAAGAGCTAGACTTGAAATAAAGCAGAATTACCCTGTCAAGACATGGATAGGGTTCTTCAAATAAAAAGATAAATGGCGCCTCCTTTCTGAATCTTTCCCGGAATTCATGCTGTCGAACCTTTTTGATAAAGAATTAAAAGGAAACACACATTAAACATAGATAAATATGATAAACACATTTTGTAATGCATAAGTATAGAAATTTGTATTGTTACAAGCCTTCATAGCTTTACCAACAGGCTTTGTACACAATCTTTACCAACAGTTGCAAAATATAACTACATAGATTTAGGTTGAAAAGCACTTTGCTTTTATTACTCACATCAAATGAGGTGCATTTCCTTCTGATGATAGAGACCTCATTGGCTTGCAGGGGTGCGACTTGTTGTTTGACTGTAATAGCAATCTTCTTGGTGTTGTTCCATTGCTCGGGAAGTTCCTGGAGAAGGACAAGAAATTCATAATATACTTATAAGATATTTTTTAAGAAGGCAAGGCAGTTTTTGCTACACCTTTGGCTTTTGTATCATATATTCGTGTGCTCAATCTATTAAAGGAGACAAAAACGTCTGACCTGATCCTGATTTCATATGAAAGAATTAAAAATAACATTTTTTTTTGACCAAGTCTCATACCTCCCGAAGCAATCTAATACAATTTTTTGAATTATTTAAAACTTTAATGCTACTACTATGGGAGCCGTCATTTCTATCTTAGAACATGTAGAAAATGATGTCATCAATCCAGCCCAAGGATCTTGGAATGCTTTGTATTTCTTTATAATCTATCTTAAGTTTTTTAGCTGATGAAAAATTCTTTTCATTTTGTAAGGGTCAAGGACATTTTTGTGTACACATGAAATTATCAAAAGATGCTGTTCAAACTTTGTGTCACATCATTTTGGATAACAACTGTGCATTTTTGTGCCAATAAGAAACAAAACTGTAATGAAAAGCTGAGCCTTATAAAAAAGGCTGGAGAAATTTCATAGTTATAACAGTGTAAAAGGTGACAGCTACATAAATCTTCATACCAGAATCTGCCCCTTGAACACAGCTCCACATGCTGTTCCAATATTTGCACAATTTCTGTGCCAAATTTCAAAATTAAACCAGTTAAGGCATAAATATTCAAAAAAAACACCTTATGATGTTCAAATATGAAATCAAGACAAAATTCCATCCTTTTTGTTAACTACCTGGGAGGCCAGCTGATTACATATTACATGAACAGGACTTGATTAAATGTCCTTCAATGGCATCTAAAGGTCTGTGTCAAATTAAGCAAGTCCATGTCTCAAGGAGCGAATTTTTGAAATATCAGTTTAATAAAATGAAGAAGGAAAAAAAGACAGATTTTGAGTAAGTTTTTAACATAGCATACCTATTTTTCAAGTTACATCTGTTTCAGGTTAATTTCTTTTAATATAAGCAAAGTTTATGATGTATGTACAGGAAAACAGATCAATATCTTAGCTTACTGCAATTCTGAAATTACTTTGTTATTTTGCCATATAAAATGATATAAATGTCTTTTACAGCTGTGGTAAAGAATCCACTGCCGGATTTAAATGTTCTTCAAATGATTTTGGCAAAGCTTAACAAGAATGTGTTCACAAGAGCAAATAGAAGGTCCTCTTGAAGCATACCTGTAACTGTGTATGGACCTCCTCAGACATTTCCTGGTCATATTGCTTGAGGAGTTCAATGGTCAGCTTAAGTGGCTCAAACATATCATCAGTCACAGCTTGCCTCTCCTTCACCTTCATGAGATGACCCATACAGTCCACCAAGCCATTGTAATCACCTTCCTCGACTTGGTTGGTCAAGCCGGAATTGCCCACTTTGATGAATTCTTGAAGTTCACTCAAGCTGTAAAATTGTTAACAATATTAACATACATGTAGATGAGGTTGTTTTCAAACTCATCAAAGGCACTTTCTTTTTTAATTTTCATTTATCATTTTTTTTTTTTTCTATCATAATTACGTTAAAGACTGATACTTATGTGCAAACATTTCAGCCTACATGTCAAGCACATACTTGTCTTGTGTATCCTCACGTGAGGAGTACTGGAACAAAAATGTGGAATTCCTTAGATAGTACACTACAAACTTTGACCTTTTTTATCCATGTTTAAAAAAAAGTAAAAAACCTATCTATTATATATAAATATGTTTATTTAAATCCATGTCTATTAAGTTTATTTTTCAAATATCATTATAATACAGGTAGCCATCTTTGTACAAGCTTTTTATATGCTTGTTATGGTCCCCACCACATTGAATATCCATTGTTTATGTTGTATATATTGTAAAAATTTTAAAAGTGGAAATACAAATAAATATAACTTCTTAACAATCCTCACAAGTCATTTTAGGGATTTGACAACATTTTAAAGAGCCTATCACTTCCTGAACCTATCAATTCTCCTGGGATTGCTTTTACTTCCACAGATTCTTACATAAGTTATACCAGCTCTATGACTGATTACAAAAGAATGTCTTCAATGCATACCTGTTAGTGACATGATCAATGAGATGTTGTTTGAACATGAAGCTCCACTTCTTGATGATGTTCAGTAACATTTGCTTGAAAGGCTTCGCATCCACCCTGAACCAAGCATCAAAGGTTTGGACTGCATCAATCTCATCAACTTCTGAATAGATTTTCTCGTAGGTGTCAACCTGGAAAATGAGATAAAATCGTATTGATCACTTTAAGGAAAATGTGAGGAGAAAGTTGGGGGAAATATAACAGGTCCTTTGATACCTGAGAACACAATAAAGCTATTGATGGATATAAAATAAGCTTGATATTGCATGGATATAAAATAAGCTTGATATTGCATGGATATGAAATAAGCTTGATACTGCATGAATATGAAATAAGCTTGATATTGCATGGATATGAAATAAGCTTGATATTGCATGGATATGAAATAAGCTTGATATTGCATGGATATGAAATAAACTTGATATTGCATGGATATGAAATACGCTTGATATTGCATGGATATGAAATAAGCTTGATATTGCATGGATATAAAATAAGCTTGATATTGCATGGATATGAAATAAGCTTGATATTGCATGGATATGAAATAAGCTTGATATTGCATGGATATAAAATAAGCTTGATATTGTTTGGATATGAAATAAGCTTGATATTGCATGGATATGAAATAAGCTTGATATTGCATTGATACGAAATAAGCTTGATATTGCATGGATATGAAATAAGCTTGATGTTGCATGGATATGAAATATATAAGAAAGATTTATAGGAAAGATTTAACTGGAAATAAATTGCAATTCTAAAGAAAAATCTCCTGAGCAGTTTTAATAATTGAAATTTTTAAAAACACGTTTTAGGTCTAATCTATGAATATTACACAATTATAATATGCTGCAAGACAGAAACAGTTTTAGACACTTCTTACTAAAGGTGGCCACAATAAAATGAAAATCAGTTCAAAATACACTATCAATTCGAACATTTTTCTGTGTGTGGCCTTAGTGTAATAAAACAGAATAAATAAAGTACCATTGGAGCAATAATTTTTACAAAGGACACACTTATTTTCTGTAATGTCCTCATTATCTTCAAAAGTAACAGGAAAAATGCCTAAATTTTACATACTCACTTAATGTAGCAGATATACATCTGTCTGAAACCAATGGAGAACTAAAGGTTTGTAAAGTATGATAGGAAAAATGTCTGATGGTCTAACCTGTTCCTTAAATTGATCCAGAGTTGGAGGACACTCTGGTACCCCATCTTCAGCATGAGCTTCAATCTCCTCTGTGGTAAGTACATGATTGTACAGCAAGAACTGCCTCATGAATTCCTTACGATCATCCACCCACAGATATGCATAATTATCAAACGAGTTGCGGTACTCCTGAGCCTTGTTCATGATGGTCTGTACTCGGTCCATAATTTCTTGCCTCATCTCAGACAGTTCAACCATGTCCTCAAGGTCAGGCTGAAAAATCAACATTTTGTTGAGAATTAGAAATTAATACTTAAAAACTACCTAAGTGGATTTGTTTATACTTGTAACTTCTTCAGACTCTTATATAACTTATACCAGGTTGACTACTGATAAAACAATTTCATCTTAAATATCATCAGATTTTGAGAGGTTCATGAAGATATTTAAAATCTTACATGATCAGTACTAATAAACTTCCTAAATGGACAATATAACATAACATAATATAGCAAGATTATGGGTCAAGAAGGGTTGGTCTTTCCATAAAAAGCCCAAACTAACACCACCACCACCACAAAAAAAAATCAAAGACGCCCAGAATTAGTAAAGAACTTATCAATGTTGACTTTAAAATTGTAAACAGAATTAGTCCTAACTACCCACTCAGGCAAACCATTCCTCTCATTAACAACTCTTTGCGAAATGATAAAACGCCAAATACCTATCCGTGAGAACTCTTTGAAATCTATATCTTTGACTCTCTACTGTATTAATAAGTCCTTAAACAGCACAAAAACTTCTTTTCAATTCTTTTATGCCTCTAAAAAATCCTCCAGCATAGATGACCATTGTGTTCCACATCACATGGACAACTTCATTTTCTTTGAAGGGTGAATTTTACATTTTAGCTTTCTATGGAAATAATGATTGGTGGAAGAAATAAACAAAAGTTTCTCAAATCACCATTTGAATATTTCATTGTATGATTCTTAAACCAATAAATGTTTGTTTGTTTGATGGGGGCTTAACACCACCACAACAGCGAGGATCAAATTGTGCCTGATAACTCAGATCCTTCCAGAGGTAAGAAAAAAAAAAAATAGGGGAAGACTGGGAGAAACACAGGAAATAAAAGCCAGGAAGCTGGGATCGAGAGATGAAGTTCATGGGTGAAAAAAAGGGGGAAAAGTAGAAAGAGGGGGGTGGGAGAGGAGGACTAAATATGGTTGTAGAGGGAAGCATGATAAAGGAAGAAATAAACATTGTACACATGGCCCTTGACAAAGAGATCTATATTCTGTGCAGATCTTAGGTTTCTAGTTATATTTCCCTGCAGTCAGAATGTGAAAGAACATATTTAGAGAGAAATGGTACTCTGGGAAGGTTTTTTGTTGTTTACTTTATATTTAACATAGCCTGCCTTTAAGTCGCCGCTGCTGTAAGTCTGCTTTGATTTATCTGTTTCCTCGCGCATGCCCCTACTCTAATAATGATTATCGTGATAGGAAGCAAATTTAGATCAGGTGACATGTAACCTACCATCAGGTGACTTCATACACGCGAGAAGATGATGTGATTGAAATTCTATCACGTACCTTACAGACCGCAAAATTTGATGCAGCCAACTCAGTTTGACTCATGTTATTTATGTCATCATTATGAAATTCGAGGGCGCCCTTCCACAATTTTGTTTTTATCCAAACAACGTTGCTATGATGCCAAATAGTGCTAAATACCTTTTGTAAAGTAATATAATGGGGGTTGGTGAACTTAGGGCAGATGACCTGCCAAAAAGTGGTGACCTAAAGTTTTACATATTAAGGGAGAGGGGTTGAGTTCAAGCACTGGGGAAATGTTAAAGAGACAGGAGGTCACGAATTAAAGGAAAGAGATATCTTCGTAAGTTAAAAGAGATGGGGAAATTGGTTAAGGGGGTGACGTAGGTTAAATAGGTTAAAACAGTAGTGTTTCATAGGTTTAAGGGTAGAGCTGTGACCGTTTAGCAGAACACGCTACACGCTCAAAAATCCTTGTAAATATTTACTAAATACTTCATTGTGAGTGATTGTTTTTCATAGTCAGTCTTGCCGTTGAAAATCAATATGATTGTTCATGATTCAAATCACACACACACACATTCGGCTGACAAAATTCCAATCCATGACTTTTTACAAACTGTAAACCCGATTAGCATCCTTTTTAAATGTGAGATTCACAAATGCACAGTAATCACCTATGAATGGGGATATTTTGCACTTTGATTTTGCCGAAATCTGAATAGGCTGACTTGTAAAATGCACCGCGAATGTGCAGCAGTAAACAGTGAAACTAGGCCATAATGCTTTAAATCCCACTCAATCAAGGCCCGTTTAAATCGACCGACAAACAGTCAAAATATTTAAATTGTGACAATCAGTACATTTACATGTAAATATCACCTGATGAGTCAAATAAATTTTGCAAGAAAGAAAAATATTGCAAAATATACAAGCATGAAAAGGTTTTGACAGAGCTGAAATTCTAGAAGCTTCGCAAAAATGGCCACCATTTTTTTCAAGAAGACTGATATTTCAGAACTTCCGGGGTGGTGGCATACTTTTGATATGTTTTACGGCGAGGTACCATAGTATGCAAGATTTTCACAGTGAAACTTTGAAAGCTGTAGCGAGTTCGGCAAAAAAGTTACGCGATGTTGAGTTTAAATGACATTGAAAGGAAGTTATATGTTCTTTCTAAACTGAATATCCATGCATATTTTCCATAAAAATGATGATTTATACTGTAGAAGTAAACTTTACGATTTGGACAGCAAAACTTGAGCGTCTATTTAGGCAATGGAGTCAATACTTTTCCCATACTGGTTGCACAAATTTTTTTACTTCGCATCGTAAGTTTGGAACAATTTTGGTGTATTTCCAAAAATTACGATACTAAATGTGTGTAAATGATACACGCTCACTTTTTTTGGCGTGTACACGTTTACTAAAATCCCTATACGTTCACAGCTTTATTAAATGGGTGGAATCTCATAGGTAAAGGGGTAGTGTTTCATAGGTTAAAGGGGTAGTGTTATTATCTTAAAAATGAATTAACATCATTAATTGAGTATATTTATTAGTTTTTAATAAATCTTTTGATTCTTTTTTAATGACAATGGCTGTCAATAACTTTGTTTTTATTTTGAAAGCACATTAGAGATCTTCTGATTTAAAGATGCACATTTCATCACTTACACATTGGAATAACATGTAGTGGTGACCTAAAAGGCAAGGTGACCCTAAAGTCACCAGGTAGATTTTTTAAAGTTTAAATGCATATTACCTTTTTTGAATGAATATAGATGTTGACTGCATTTTGAAATGTGTAAGGAGTGTTTTGTTTGTTTGTTTATTTGTTTGTTTGTTTGATGAGGGCTTAACGGCACCACGACAACAAGGGTTAAATTGTGCCTGAGAGGTCAGATCATTCTAAAGGTAGGAAGGAAAGAAAACAGGGGGAAAATGAGAGAAATACAAAAACAAAAAGTCAGAAAGCTGTGATTGAGAAAAAAGGTGCATGGCTGAAACAAAAACAAAGTAGAGAGAGGGGGTGGAAGAGGAGAATTAGGTGTGGTTGTAAAGGGAAGCATGATGAAGGAAGGAGATAATTTCATCCAGGGGATTTTTCTGGAAGAGCTCAGCAATTGAGTTGTGGGGAGCGAGAAAAGCTCTGGGAAGGTTGTACAGGGGGCAAGCAAGGAGAACGTGATGGATTGTGAGGGTGCAATGGCAATTGTTGCAGAGGGCTTGGGGGGAGCCAATAAGGAGGTGGGAGTGAGTGAGGTGGGTGTGAACTATTCTAAGACGGGTAATATAAACGTTGTCGATACGAGAGAGGTTGTTGATGGTGGATTTGATCGGAATGGTGGGCTGGATGACATGGAGTTTGTAATCAATTTGGGAGTTCCATGAGGTTTGCCAGCAGTCACAAACAAGGGAAGTGATAAGCGGTTTGATGTCAGAGAGGGTTTTAGGAAAAGGAGTAGGGGGGAGGTTGAGGGCAAGCTTAGTGGCTGCATCAGCCCTGTCATTGCCAGGGATGCCAACATGGCTGGGTATCCAGAAAACAACACTTTTTCTGCAGAGGGTGGGCAAAAGGAGTTTCCAGAGGAGGTGAGATGTGAGGCTATCCCATTAAAGGTTGAGTAACGAAGTACGAACAGCTTTTGAGTTGGAGAAAATGGCAAAGTGGCTAAGCGGAAAGTACTCAAAAAAGTTGAGGGCGAGAAGAATGGCCTTTGCCTCGGCTGAAAAGATGGATGAGTAGTCGGGAAGTCTGCTACTGAGGGTGACGTCTTGGATGACGGCAGCAGCCGCTGTCTTGTTGCCTTCCTTAAAGCCATCAGTATAGATGGAGGGGCAATTTGAGAGTTGGTCTTTGATTTGGTTGTGGAGATTGATGAAGAGGTTGGGGTGGGTTTGGGTTTTGTGATGAGTGGAGAGGCCCAGGTGGATAGAAGGGAGGAGGTGGCCGAAGGAGGAAAAGTGGGCCAGGAGAAGGTTCCAAGAGTGGCGGGGTTGATGCCGAGATGGAAGAGGTCTGATTTATACATAAGCTAAAGGAAGGGGATAGGGTTTTAGTCCTATCAAAGCAGGTGGAGAAATTGAGGTACGTATTGAGGTTGTAAACTGGGTTCTAAGTGTTGGTGAGGACTCTAAAAGCATAGGAGAGGCTAAGCTTTCTACATCTAAGTAGAAAGGGGGGTTCGTTGGCTTCAACATGAACAGTGGTGATTAGGGGAGGTCCTGTAGGCACATAGACAAAGCTTGATGGCTTCATTTTGGATAGTGTTGACGTGGTTGAGGTATGAGTTGTGAGCGGCACAGTAGACAATATTGCCGTAGTCAGGCTTGGCATGAATGGTGAGCCTGAAGATTTTGAGGAGAGCATGGCAATTCGCACCCCAAGTGGTGTTGTAGAGGAGGTGGAGAATGTTGAGGGAGCTGTTGCATATTACTTCCAGGTTGGTGATGTGCTGCTTGTAGGAGAGCTTGGGGCCTAGAGTTAAACCCAGGAACTTCGTGTGCTCAACTTTAAGGATGCGATTGCCACTGAGGTTCGGGTTGGGGTAAAGGTTGTTGAAATGACAGAAGTGCATGCAGACTGTCTTGTCTTTGGAGAATTTAAAACCATTATTGTTGCACCAGACTTGCAGCTGGTTGAGGCTGATTTGGAGTCTATTTTCAACAAGAAGAAAGCTAGGGGAAGAGTAGAAGATGGTGAAGTCGTCCACGTAGAGGCGACGTTTGATGTTGGGGCCAAGGTTGTCCACAATATCAATAATGCTCAGATTGAAGAGAGTTGGAGAGAGGATGCTGCCTTGGGGAATGCCATCTTCTTGGGGGTGGGGGTTGGAGGGGGTGGGGGTTGGAGAGGGTGGGGGTTGGAGAGGGTGTGGCCAACACGAACTTGGAAGTGCCTGGGCAAGAGGAAGTTTTGAATAAAGATGGGGAAATTGCCTCTTACGCCGATGGTTTGAAGTTTGCGGATAATGCCACGGATAATGCCATATTTCTAAGTAGTGTCGAAAGCTTTCTCGAGGTCGAAAAAGATGGCAATGAGGTGTTCCTTTTTTGCAAAGGATTCCTGGATAGCGGTGTCAAACGTAATTAACTGGTCTGAGATAATGCGATGTTTCCGGAAGCCGCTTTGGTGAGGGGAGAGAATTCTGTTGGTCTCAAGGAACCAGTTTAGTCTCTGATTAATGATCCTTTCCATAATTTTACAGAGACAGCAGGTGAGGGCGATGGGGCAGTAGCTGGAGGGGTCGGTACTGTCCATCCCCGGTTTAAGGACGGGGTGACAAAAGTTGTCCTCCAGATAGGGGGAAAGTAGTGTGAGGACCAAATGTGGTTGAGAATGGTGAGTAGGGTAGTGGTGGCCTTGTTGGGGAGGGTTTCAGGAACTGGTAGGGGATGTTATCTGGGCCCTTGGAGGTGCAGCCAGCGTCGTGGATGGCTTGGTTTAATTCAGAGAGGGTGAGAGAGGTGTTGTAGCTCTCAGAGTTGTCAGAGGGAAAGGTGATACTCCGGGCTTCATCACTAGCTTTTTTGGTTTTGAAGGCATTGGAGTAGTTGGTCGAGAATAAGGTGTAGCTAAAAGAGGCGGCGAGGTAATAAACGATGTAATTTTTCGCAGTGAGAAGGTCACCATTCCAGAAAAGATGGGATACGGGAGACTTGCCCACCCTGCCGTGGAAGCTATTAACCATTCTCCAAATCTTCTTAGTGGGGGTATTGGTGGTGAGTGAAGAGATGAAGTTGTTCCAAGTGTTGGTTTTACTGTCCTTGATAGTGCGCCTGGCCTTGGCACAGCTGATGCGAAAGAGGTTGAGGTTGTGTGTGGTGGGGCTAGTTTTGAAGTACTGAGGGCTTTTTTCCTGTTCTTGATGCCAGTTTTGCAGTCATCAGAAAACCAGGGGTTGGGGGGATGATTAGGGGTTTGAAGATTTTGGAAATTGAGAATTGAACAGGTGGCGATGTTGATAAGTATATTACTGAAGTTTGACATGGGATCCTCACCCTCAGGGGATGGGGGAGAGGTGTGAGTCACAGAGGGTTTTAAGAAGGGGCCAGTCAGCCTTCTCGAGGTTCCAATTGGGGGTGTGGTCAGTGGGGGTTTGAAGGTTGGAGTGTATAAGAAGAGGGTAATAATCACTACCACAGAGGTCAGCAGTGCCTCTCCAGCTAAAATCAAGGAGGAGGTTGGGGGAACAGATAGACAGGTCAATACAGGTAAGGGAGCCTGTGGCAGGTGAAGGTAGGTCGGGTAGTTAGTGTTGAGCAAAGAGAGGCTGTGCTGTCGAAGAACGTTTTCGATGAGCTTGCCTCTGGAGGTGGTGGTAATAGAGCCCTACAGAGGGTTGTGGGCGTTGAAGTCACCAAGAAGGATGAAGGGGGAGGGGAGCTGAGAGATGAGGTTGTTAAGGCTGGTTGGCTGAATGTTGGCGTTGGAGGGAGATAGGTATTGCATAGAGTGAAAGTTTTGTGGAGGAAGATAGATATACAGATGGCCTAAAGGTCGGTGTGCACATGAACAGGGCTATGTGGGATATCGTGTCTAAAAAGAATGGAGACCCTCCCACAGGCCCTGTCGGCGTCCCCTTGATGTATGTGATAGCAAGCAAAGCTGTTGAGGGAATAATGGTCAGTGGTTTTCAAGAACGTTTCTTGTAGGCAGAAGATGACCGGGTTGAAGGTGGTGACCAGAAGGTCAATTTCTTCAGAATTGGCCTTGGGGTTCCTTTATGTTCTATTGTATCATGTTGTAAATGTTATTCTTTATGTTGCACACCATAAGGAGGCAGGGAGTTATCTTGAGGAGGATCTGTTGGGTCTGAGTTGGTTTATTTTTTCTTTGGATTTGTCCCAGTTTCTTTGGTAATGGTTGGTTTTAAAAGTTGGACGAGAAGTATGTTCGGTAAACCGGACAATCTATTTTCTCTTCCGTGTCATATGTGTGGGTTTGGATGGTGGGCTGTTTGTTGATTAGTTGTTTCTTAGTTTGTTGCTTATTGATGGGATGATTGTTAGCCAGGTTGGCTTGAGTTTGATGGCATTAGAGGTGTTGGGGTAGGGGATGGGGGGAGTGTGAGAGGAGAAGGGAAGGTTTGGGGGAGAAGTGGTGGTGGTGGAGGTGGTTTGGGTAATGGGTGTGGTTGGGTTAATGGCAATGGTGATGGGCTTAGGACTGGGTAAGAAGAGCCAGGTGAGGTCTGTTTGGGTATGTGAGTCAGTTTTACTTGTGTTAGGGGAGATATTGGTGTTAGAGGAGACTGTGTCGAGTAGGATGGTTTAGCGTGGAGTGAAGCAAGAAAATGCTTCCTGGCCTCCTAGTAAGTGATGTTGGGATTAAGGGTTTTAATTTTGGTAATTTATTTTTTTTGAAGCCAGGTGGGGCAGTCTTTTGAGGAGGGATGGTTAGCTGGATGAGTACTGTCGCAATTGGTGCAGTGTGGGGTGCTGGTGCAGGAGGTGCTGTCGTGGTCCAGGGCTCTACAGTTGCCACAGCGCGCTTGGCTGTGGCAGGAGTTTTTTCCATGGCCATACCTCTGGCACTTATGACAACGGAGGGGGTTTAGAATATAAGGGGTGAATGGGATTCTCGGGTAGCCAGCAGTGATGTGGGAGGAAAAAGTTGGTGTGGAAAACGATACGAAGTTAGTATTAGTAGGTGTTTCGGCACCGTCTCTCGAGGACGAGACAACGGGCTTCAGTTACGTTTTGATTAGTAAGTTCTTCTACGAGGTCTTCATCGGTCAGGTCGGCTAGATCTCTGGATCTGACCACACCTTTGCTGTAGTTTAGGGAATGGTGGGGGGTGACTGTAATGTCAATACCGGTGTTGGCTACGGTTTTGGTGGTGAGGAGGGTGGTGGCTTGAGTGTCTCTGGTGCAGTGCACCAGGGGATCGCCAGATCTGAGGATGGAAACTTTGGGGAGGGTACCGACAAGGCCTTGGAGCGTTTTGTGGATTAGAAAAGGGGAAGCTTTTAAAAAAACTATCTTGTTTATTGGTGGCCTGTATTATTAGAATTTTGGGGATTGGAGCTGAATAATGGTCAATAGAGGTAGTAGGTGAGTCATGGGGGCGGGGAGGGGAGGGAGGGTCAAGGCAGAAGCGCTTCGTTATGATAAAAAGAAAAAAACCAAGGGCCGAGAGACCAAGGCAACTAGAAAAAAATCGTGGAACTACTATAGGAGAACCGCTGTACTACTAACGATAAGGCGTGAAAGTCTGGTCAGAACGGAAGGGAAAAAATCAAAGAAACAATCTCACCGAAAACAGAAGCCCATCTACAGAGAGAAAATTCCAAAAAAAAGATATAAAACAAAATTTAGGTGGTAAAGTGCAATAAAACGGAACAAAATAGTTAGAGAGAACAGAAACAGAAGTCACGTCGCTCTCGTTGCACGAGTGTTTTGTTTATTCTTGAACAAAAATTTGTAAGAGGAGTTATTACAGGCCAATATTTTTGCAAAATCTATCACAGAAGTGGCAACTTAAAGGCAGGTTATGTTAGGGGCACCATCTGTAAAGGTTTCAGTGACTGAAATATTGTTCTATGCCTATAGTTTGACTTTTGCAGTCTGAGCAATAACACTATTTTGTTGTCAATGTATAAGATAGTCAGAGCATGTACACACTGACAATAAAATCAAGTATACTACAACTGATTTTCAAATGACAACAAATGATAGCCTAACAATATCAGTACTTTCAAATGATTGAAACGATTACAAATATTTTACTAAAAAAATGGATTTAGCTTCACTTCATACAAAATCTAAATGATAAAAAACATGATACCAATTTACAAGAAAAAGTCATCACCTGATAATGCTTGGTGCTATTATGGTCAGCTAATCTCTTGACTAGCGAGGATAGCTTGTATATATCACTGATTAGCATCTCCACTAAGTCATAGAAACCATCTGATATTCCATAATCTAGCGATGGATTGAACACCATGTCTGGTACCTGGAAATGTAAAAAAAAAAAAAATTGATTAACTGAGATGAGAAGTTGACAGTTATTTACAAGTATTGTGATAAATGACATCAATATTCTTAATTTGCTAATTAATCTTCAAAATAGAGCAAATTTCTATATCTGCAAAAAAAACAACTTTATTTTATATGAGACAGGAAATATTTTCCATGTGATAAAAAAAGAAATGTCAACTATTTAAAAGTTGTTATTGTCATCAATGCTATACTACAAGGAACAGATGTGGACATACTGGCTCAAATGAACTATCTTCCGCAAGAAGACCCAGAGGTATTTTCAAGGTATACATTCCACACTATCATTATCTGATCACCCAAATTCATTCCAGTTTGACTGCACTCTTTACACATACACTCTCTGGTTCAAAAAAGAGAAAATCTAATTTTTTAGAATATTCATCATTAATATGAAACAAACCTGCAGCTCTAATCTGGCCTCGAAAAGAGGTGATGAGCATGTCTTGAGATCTGTGTTGTCCAGCATGTAGTTAAGACTGCACTGGATGCAGCTGAAGAAACCGTCAACCACCATGTCATCTAAGTATTCCACATAGGCCTTCCAGGTATCTGTGCCACCATCTGCTTTAAACAGCTCACGATTTTCCTGGTCAAATCAAATCAAATTTATTCATAAAATATATATTTATAGTCCAGCAAATTTTAGAAAAGTTAAGCAATTTTCCTGAAAAGCATGAAATTTGGCTCACATGTAAAGTTTGACATTCGGAACATTTCTGGATATAGGCCCAACTCAATTTTTTTCCAACATGGCCAACAAATTCAAAATGGCTGCAAGGTGGATTATAATTAACTATATATGAATACTAATGGATATAATAAACATTTTTATGGGATTTAAGATCCATGTGAAACATTTGATATAATCCTAAACTAATCCACAAGTTTAATTGATTGCTTTCCATATGGTGGCAATATGGCTGCCATTTTCAAAATGGCCACCATGCCAACATGTATATTTATATATGAGAATTAAATGTTACACATCTGTATGGTACTAGATTATACTAAATAGCTTTGTCCATGGTGGTATATTTTATTTTCTGTGATATTTGATGCTTCTTATCCAATTTGGCTGCCAAATTCAAGATGGCTGACATATGTCTCATATGATATTGCAGTACAATTTTCATTTGCTAATAAGATATTCAATAAACCACACTTTGGCGCAACATGAAAATAATAGAAAGCCCACAATTCTATTACTGGTTTACAAAATATCTGGTGATCTGTTGGTTCTGGTGCTTTTTGACACACAAAATATTGCATGACTTTAAATAATCTCCACAATCAGAACAACAAAGCAGGTTGGAAAAGAACATTACTTTTGTACATGAAAGTATGGTAAAAAAAACAGTCTTTGTTCAGTCCATTAAAAAGAAATGCGCTTCTCTTGTTTAGTTGACCAAGACCAAAGTCTACAGAAAAACAACAAATTTTATCCT
Organism: Chiridota heheva; assembly: GCA_020152595.1. Classification (NCBI taxonomy): domain Eukaryota; kingdom Metazoa; phylum Echinodermata; class Holothuroidea; order Apodida; family Chiridotidae; genus Chiridota; species Chiridota heheva. The sequence continues at coordinate 212,956 of JAIGNY010001614.1, read as the reverse complement.
TTAAGCAAAATGGTTGACTTTTTTCTCAGTTGTACAACACCGTGACATTGTTGGTAGGAAGTCTTGAATAGCATTCTACTTCAAAACAGTGTAATCATGAGGTTGATGTTATTATCCTTGATGGTGCTGCCATTGAGGACATATTGAAGTTAAGTCTAGTTAGAGCCTTTCAGGAGTATATACTCAACTTATCTTCTTGCCATATCTGCAAACTCAACTAAATACAACACGTAGAGTAGATGGTGTCTGGGATAAGCACCTTCCAGATATTTTGAGGAAGGCAACAAGAATCATGCATGGAAAGGGTACACAAAGGCGTGTAAAACCAAATACGAAACATCCAAGCCACTGGGTAGCCTTTCTAAGGACAGGACTATTTTCTGTACAACCAGTCACACTTCAGTCTGAAAAATGAGGTCATTACTCACTTACTCAGGTAACATGGCGTCTACGAGATAAACTGTGCAAGCAGACATCCCCCATTATTTTTTTTCTTGTGCAATCTTGGTTGTTTAACTCCTTATTTTCAAGTCCCACCATCACACAGTATGGCATCCAACCAACAGGTCCTGCACTCCCCGTCTTACATTTCCCTTCCACAGACTGGTTTCCATTTCAGTAGAGTTCTGGGAAGCCTTATCTTGACCATATGACAAACGTGCCCATATCATCCCAATTCACCAGACGTGACTTCTTCAGGAGGTTAACCGGTTATACATCTAACTTCCCTTTTTTTAATAAGTTGAAACCACTTGATATTGAAAATTCGGCAAAGAAATAGATAATGAAAGGTGTCAAGTCATTTTTTCTCAGTCATGTAGCCAAGTTTCTCCTGCATAAAGGAATGTGGAGAAATCGGCAGATTCAAAAGTTGGTCTTGAGGTTCATATTACTACTCCAGACCTTGGACAGTTGGCCACAAAAAGATGAGGCTCTGCCAATCCTTACCTTTAGCTCATTGGCCAGTCTCACATTCAACAAAACAGTGGACCTTTGCAGTAGCACATCATCTGTGGGTTGTGCCTACAGTATCTCCAATACCCATTGCAATAGATTTGGGTGTTGTAATATGTAGAAGGCCATGGTATGTAGAAGGCACTGGGTTCTTACACAAATTCTTGTTTAAAAACTCATATCCAAATTCTGTGATGATAATCTTGTGGTCCAGAGGACTTCCTGAGGATGATGTCCAAAAAGGAGTGAGGACCACACGCATCCTTGTCGTACCCCTGTTTCAATTCTAAACCAGTCAGTTCCCTCTTTGTCAACAATCACTGCTGCTTCACAATCTTGGTAAATGGCACATATCAGGCAAAGATATTTCTTAGGATTACCATGGTAATATTACCTTAGTAATGAAGAATGTGCTACATAGAGGGATGGTGGATACTACCAGAAATTCATAATTATAACAAAAGTGGGTATCTGGTGACTATGCACGAGTCCATCAGAATTTGAAGACAGAAAACCTGATCGGTAGATCCTCTTCCATGTCTAAACCCTCCTTGGTTCTCACAGAGCTTACTTTCTACAGGATCATGAGTTTTATGAAGGACGACATGCCTAAAAACTTTGCTTGGAATGTAAAAAGGATATGTCAGGGTACTTAATGCAGAGAGATCTGTCACCCTTCTTGTAGACAGTAAATGATAATCTCGTGGTCCAGTCCTTGGGTATCTCTTCCCTCTGCCATATTTCAACTATAAGCCGGTGTAGTTTTGAAACCAATTCTTCTGGCCATACTTTCAGTTTTGCATCATTTTTGCGGCAATTCTATCAAGAACAGAAGCCTTGCTTCTTCTTCTTATTGAGTCTACATCACAACGGCTATATTTGGTTCAGCCATAGCTAAACACATTGTTATGCATTGTCATCATATTCTGCAAGGTCAGCAGCAGCACATATTTCCTCCAAGAGGGGACATTTCAAGAGATGCTGTATTGTGTGGCTCTGTACCGCAGTCACAGTCAACTGAGTCTGATGCATACCCCCATTTATTCAGGGAGACCTTGGAACATCCAACTTAGGCGGTTGAGGCATTTCACTCTAGTCAGGTTGGGTTTGCACCAGCTGAAAGCTTTTCTTTTGCCATCAGCCCCATTGTTACAGGTAATGAAAGGTCAGTAAATCTTTCTTTCCACATGGTAACACAAGTGTAAAGAGGAGGTCACACATTTTAAGACGCTTCTCCTTGGCTTTAGGAGACTCTGAGCTGACATATGTCCATACATAGGATGTTGTTTATTTGTTTCTTGCTGCTGATGCTTTTCTTTCTTGCTAGCTGCTGATCTTCTGTCAGGCGGAGCCATACCAGCTAGAATGTATCGACTACCGGTGTTTGTGGGTTTACGGCAGCCTGTAATTAGCTTGTTTTAAGAGTGGGGTCTATCATCTTAGCTAGAGTGGTTCTTTACTATACTGGGCAGGGATGCTGAGCAACCAAGCAGAGCAATGAAATGCAGGTTCAATGGGATTACACCCCCATATTGTGTTTGCGAGAGTGCTGACAATGATATTATGTGTGCTCACTTTTGCTTTGTTTTCTCAATATGAGTTTTGAAGGCGAGACAATGATCAAGGGTGACTCGAAGTTACACTGGGTGCTCGCAATAATCAAAAGTTGCTTCAGACCAGGTTTTCTGTAGTTAGCTTCATGGTTTCTTAGGTAGAAGGCAAACACATATGTCTTTAATGGATTAACATAAAGGTGGTTCTCTTCATAATATGGTGTGTTTGTTCATCCAAGGTGCTGGTTGATTTGTTTATTTGATGAGGGCTTAACGGCACCACAACAACGAGGGTCAAATTGTGCCTGTAAGGTCAGATCATTCTAGAGGTAGGAAGGAAAGGAAACAGGGGGAGAGTGAAAGAAATACAAAAACAAAGTCGGAAAGCTGTGATCGAGAGAGGTGCATGGGTGTAAAAAACAAAGTAGAGAAATGGGGTGGAAGAGGAGAACTAAATATGATTGTAGAAGGAAGCATGATGAAGAAAGAAGATAATTTTATCCTGAGGGTTTTTCTGGAAGAACTCAGCAATTCAGTTGTGGGGAGCGAGAGAAGCTCTGGGAAGGTTGTACAGGAGGCAAGCAAGGAGAACGTAATGGACTGTGAGGGTGCGATGGCAATTGTTGCAGACGAGTTGGGGGAGCCACTAAGGAGGTGGGAGTGAGTGAGGTGGGTGTGACCTATTCTAAGACGGGCAATATGAACGTTGTCAACACGAGAGAGATTGTTGATGGTGGGTTTGATTGGAATGGTGGGCTAGATGACATGGAGTTTGTTATCAATTTGGGAGTCCTGTGAGGTTTGCCAGTGGTCACGAACAAGGGAAGCGATAAGAGGTTTGATGTCAGAAAGGGTTTTCGTAAAAGGGGTAGGGGGAAGGTTGTTGGCAAGCTTAGCGGCTGCATCAGCCCTCTCATTGCCAGGGATGCCAACATGGCTAGGTATCCAGAAGAAGAAGAAAAATTTCCTGCAGAGGGTGGGCGAAAGGAGTTTCCGGAGGAGGAGGTGGGATGTAAAGTTACCATTAAGATTGAGTAAAGAAGTAAGAACAGCCTTGGAGTCATAGAAAATGGCAAAGTGGCTGAGCAGAGAGTACTCAATAAAGTTGAGGGAGAGGAGGATGGCCTTTGCCTCGGCTGAAAATATGGACGAGTCTGCTACTGAGGGTGATGTCTTGGATGACAGCAGCAGCAGCTGTCTTGTTGCCTTCCTTGGAGCCATCAGTATAGATGGAGGTGTAGTTTGAGAGTTGGTCTTTGATTTAGTTGTGGAAATCGATGAAAAGGTTAAGGTGGGTTTGGGTTTTGTGATGAGTGGAGAGGCCCAGGTGGATAAAGGGAGGAAAAGTGGGCCAGGAGAAGGTGCTGAGAGTGGTGAGGTTGATGCTGATATGGAGGAGGTCTGATTTAATGCATAAGCTAAAAGGAGGAGATAGGGTTTTAGTCCTATCAAAGAGGGTGGAGAAATTAGCGCTGGACAGCATATCTTTCACAACAGTAGCGTTAGTATTTTGTGCAGTGATATCCAGACCATCAGCATATATAAAGCCGCTGGTATCATCATGTCTTCATTTGTATAGATGTTTAAGAGGAGCAGTGCAAGCACACTTTCTAGGGGAAGACCATTCTTTAAGCTATGCCATCTGCTTTGATTATCTTTTAACTCAACAAACAATAGCTTCTTCTCCAGCATACTTTCTATGAGCTCTGCTAGCTGAATGTCCTGTGTCATCTCTAAGATCTTGCTGAGAAGACATATGCGGTTCACGGTGTCATAGCTTTGGTATTGCTCTTGTATGTGTTCCTCACAAAAGTCAAGCTTATTATAAATATGGTTTGGTGGCGGGCAGTTAACAAACTCTTTGAAGTAACTAATCCATTGCTCTTTCACATTCTTGCTGTCTTGGATCACTCAATCTATTCAGATGCTAGCACAGTTTTTGCCAGTCACATTCTTTGCCAATTGATAGAGATTCTTATGGTGGCCTGTCCATGCTCCAGTTTCGTCAGTCTTGTCCAGTTACTGCCGTTTGTCCTTCCTGGCATTTGTTCTGTCCTGCATGTCCAGTTTGCAGTACCTGCCTTGATGAATGTCTTGGCCAAGTAGATCACGGACAGTAGCTTTAGCTTTTTTTCTCACTTTTACCAATATCTCGTTTACCAAAATTTGTTTCTACGACAGCCTACAGTTGATTTGGCACCTGTTTTCACCTGTTTTTGTTCCTACAATATGCAAAATGGTATTATCGAGTTCTTCATGAGAATATACAAGCTTTATGTCTCCATGTACACATAAAGAAGCCAACACTGTATCATTTTTACAAGCCAACTGCAGATGTTCTTGTGGATATCATAGAATAATACTGCATACAGTAGATACAGATGTATCCATATCTTTGTTTGCTCAGACAAATCTCCTTGAACTATGCTTGGTGTTTGACACAGCATTTCAGGTTCTTACCAGCTCATTTTATAACCCAGTGATTCGGTCCAGACAAAACAGCATATGTTTTTGTGTTTCATGCTTTCACTTGTGATAAAACAACATGGGTGGACAGTGTGGGAGACGTTAAATGCTTTCCAGATGTGGTACAAGCTTTGGCTGGCACCGGACAAATCCCTCTTACAGAGCAGGCCCTGATCCATTCCATGCCAACAATAGAGCACTATGTTGTTTTAATGTACAATCAGACAAGTCCTTGCACAAGTGTAGGCAATGCTAGGAAAGAACTGTTTCCACAGAACCGGAGATCCACACAGTTGATTTACCTACAGCCTGGCAGCAGCTGCCTTGTTCCAGCATGTAAAACACGAAGCATATCAAGCTTGACATACTGTACACTCCATAATTATTACCTGATCCATGCCATTGGGGGTGGATTCGAGATATTTCACAACCTCTTTGGTCAATGTTACCTAAGGCATCAAAGTATTGTCAGTAACTTCTTAAGTGTGGCTGCAAAATTGTAAGACGATGTTTAGGAGGATGTAAATGTGTCAAAAGTTGAAATAATATGTACATCATATTGTAAATGCAAAGGAGAATGAGAATGTGAATGTAATTAGGAAGCACATTTCTGTTGAGAAGTGTTTTGTTACAACTTAATAAGTGTTGTGTCCCAGACATTGTTTATATAAAATGCTTAGGTGAACAATAGCACATATAATTATTCATAGTTTTGAAGAAAATTGTTTGTTTCCTGGAACTGTGTGTCAGACAGGTACTCCCTCCTTAATTTCTCCAAAATTTCAGTGTACATCCATAAAAATAACTAACAATATTGTTCTTCTTGATTTTTGCGAAGTACATATTTATAGAAAAATGAATTGGTCGAAGAACACCCAATTTTTTCATAAAGTGACAGCCATTTTGGATACTAAACTCAGCATCCGTCCACTAATACTCAGCTACATAGACTTGTAGACCACATTTAAATCTAGTACAGTAGTTCACTTGTAACATGACTACATTGCATGATCACATGTAATTTAAAACCATATTTGTTGAAACGGTGGCCATTTTGCTAAAATGGTGGCCATATTGGACAAAAAGGTGGCCATTTTGAATTTGGCAGCCATGTTTAAATAGAAAGTTTGGAGAATAGATGTAGAATACAGGTAAAAAATAAAAAAGTGGGTTATATTGATTGCATATAGTTGTTTCTTGGTGTTAACTGCAGTTAATAATGTCAAAATATCAGTCAAAAATTTGTTCAAATAAAGTAAATGCAATTTTGAATTTGCTGCCATATTGGAAACTAGACCTATTATCTGTCCACTAACATGCTAATAATTTGCTACAAGGCTACAACTGATATTAAATACAAAATATCACTTGTAATATAATTTTATTGCATGATCACTTGTAATTTGAATCCGCTTTTTTGTTAAAATGATAGCCATTTTTGCTAAACGGCAGCCATTATCTAATTTGCAGCCATTTTAAAAACTACTAAATATCAAACTTAAGCATGAGGTAGGATATAGAGGAAATATTATTCAGATGACAATATTGATTGCATCTAGTAGATTATTTCTGTTTACTACAGCTCAGAATGTCAAAACATTATTTCACTCAACCGGCAGCCATTTTGAATTTAGCGGCAATCTTGCAAGAAAATGTGTTGGCCCTATATCCAGAATAATTCAGTAGGAAGTTCAACTCTAGAAGTGTACCAATTTTCACACTTTTCAGGAAAGTGCACAATTTGTCCAAAATTCTGCTGAAATCTGCCTATTTGACTAATAGTCCAATAACTGGGGTAGAAAAAATATTTTACTTTCTAGGACCATAGAAAGTCTTGAAAAATATTTATGTGAGTACACCACATCGATAATAACAAAACAGAATGCATAATTCCAACAGGAAAAATCAATCTAATGACCTTTAAAGAATTGCTGATTTCATTGCAAGTAATTTTCTTGTTTCTATTTCTGGCTGGAAGAAAATTTTAATTTTCATCCATTCTCAAATCATTCTTTTTTCTTAGTCTTTTACATCATTTCTCCCTTTTTCTTTGCAATTTTTCCTTTTATTTTTACCCTCCCCTCCCCCCCCCCCCCTTCCCCCTCCTTTATTTTTTTGGAGGCCTGAATGACTAAATGGTGCTTCAGGACTAAATAAACATGTTTCAACTTGAACTTTTCCCTGTGATATTTAGGTAAAGATACATAATTCAAAATAGGATAATAGATTATATGCCCTGCATAAAATATTAAGCTCTATATTAATATTCATCTCTTTAACACAATACACCACAACCCAGGAATTTAGAAATCACTGATATACCACAACCCAGGAAATGAGAAATCACTGATACACCACAACCCAGAAATTAAGAAATCACTGATACACCACAATCCAGGAATTAGGAAATCACTGATATACCACAACCCAGGAAATGAGAAATCACTGATACACCACAACCCAGGAATTGGGATATCACTGATACACCACAACCCAGATATTGAGAAATCACTGATTTACCACAACCCAGGAATTGAGAAATCACTGATACACCACAACCCAGGAATTGAGAAATCACTGATATACCACAACCCAGGAAAACCAAAATTTATCTTTGGGCAGGTATATTTGTTAGATAACCAATTTTAGCCAAACTATGTTTCACAAGTATCACATATTCTTTTGAAAGGAAACAATTCACCTCTTGAACAACTATAAATACAGAGGTCACTGCAGAGAGGACAAGTTGATTTCTGGTTGATTTGTCCAACCCTGCCAAAACCATACAACAAACTTACATTCATAAGAGCATGAATCTTTTCCCCAGAGCTGGTGATGTCCGCATAGCGTTTGGTCAATCTCTCAGTTCTATCGTCTAATGACAACAGTGCAGAAACTTTGAGCTCTTTCCTTTCAAACAGCGGCAGTTTAGTCCATTCTTCCATGATTTTCTTGATGAGTTCAACATTGTCTTTGGTCTTTTGAAGCCTCTTTTCTAAGTCGTATACCTGAAGGCAGAACAAGCATGACGGTTAAAGAGGGAATCTCGTCTCAAGAAATTTGTTTGACCCACCACCAATAAATCTGATACATAATAGTAACATCACTTCTGTGGTGATAATTGATTTACTTGTAGGTAATTGAGTAAATATTGGACCAATCAGAAATGTTGGATTGTATTGCATTGCATTTTTATATCCATGTTAACATGATATCTGGCATTTAAATCAATCATTCAAATAAGACAGATGGGTGTCCATGGAAAACACCTATTTCTTGTCCTCTGAAGTAAAAGCAATACTACTATAACACAATCATTTGTAATGTCAAATGCAAGTTTACAATGCAGTAATTTTTATCTAATGCATTTTTCAGATATATCTAGTACTTGAAGATGTACATTTTTGTTCTGATGAGGTGGTGTGATATGTAATGTATTTGAACTAAATATGAATGAAAGAAAAAGTTGCAAATTGACTTTTTTGTTTACTTAAATTAATTAATTTGCTTCCAGCATCTTTACCAGACATTTCCTTTTAATGGTCTATAAGCATAAAGCAATTTCTATATTGGTTAACACAGTATTAACCTCTTAGCAGCCCAGTTTTTGAATTTCGAAAAATCATTTTTAGTTTTTGAGGTATGAATGATCATTTTCTAATTCGTCAGAATTCATGCACTAGCAGACAGCTCAAAATTAAGCAATTTATTCCTAAATCTCAGTTACTAAAAATGATGGGAAAGCCTTTACCTGCTAGAATGTGATTGGGGATAATGGGATACGGAAAAGACTCAAACATCGCTGCATTATTTCAAAGAATCATAATAAGACGATTAAAAACAAGGCATTTATAAAAGAAAATATCAAGGTCACCATGTTATCACAAAATTTGCATAAAATATTCAAAATAATGCGTGAGATTGAAAAGGCTGTAAAATAATCATGTTTTGCTGATTTCATGAAAGTTTTTGACACTTTCTAATGGTTTTCAATAGGTTGTAAAACAATTTAGCTTATGTTGCCTCGACACTTGTCCCTATATCTTTAATGAACAACAATCAAACAAAATCCATTGTGGACAATAACTAAGCTCGTATCAGAGGTCATTAACCCTTACTCTACCAGCGTCACGGTGACCGTGACAGTTACGATCCCTTTTCCAAAAAATTTTTGGAGTACCTTTCCAAAATCCTACAGAGCTGCAACTAAGTTCATTCAAACCAGATTGAATAGATCTTTCATAATATGGTTATTTTGTTGGGGGGTTAGAGTGAATTTTTTTAAGTAAAATCGTTACAAAAAAGTGCATTTAAAAAAAAAAACGGTGTTTTTTTTTTAAAAGACAAATGTCATACGTGAATATTTTTTCTATTTTTCTTTTTCAGGTAAAGTATAAAGATAGTTTGAATTGTTGGTTGCTACATGATTTTTATGCTTGTATATAGGCCTAGTACCGGTACATTATTTTGATGCCCCAATTTTTGGGACCATGATCTTTTTTCCCTCCCCCTGGCTATGCCACTGTTGTGGTGATTACTAGATCAATAAAACAAACATTATGGACCCCTGTATGTACCCCTGGGCTTCCCGGCTGTAAAAGTCTGTCCCCACGGCTACCACAAAATTGTGGGGCAGGTTAGAAACCACAATAACATTGTTATGCGATAACATGTTATGCGTATGCTTGAAGAGGACGAGCCGCCCGCTACTCCCCAACCCAAGAGGAAGAGGGACAGACCGTTAAAGATGAGCCCAGGCCCCGCTTCCAGGCCTTCCGCTGCAGTCTCGCCACCATCACCACTCAAAGAAAATCCGACTGCAGCGGAAAAAGCTGCCTTCAAAACCAGGGAGGAAGAGCGGAACGCTCGGCTGCAGGAGATACAACCGTCGAAGGTCATCCCTGCAGCCGATAAAGACTACCATCTGTGGGAAGTACTGGTGGAGAGTGACCGGGATCGACACGAGGTCTTCGGTAACTGGTTATGGGAAGACCAAACTAAAGTAAGTTGAATGAATATAATTGCAATTTTTTTTATATTTTTTTGTTCTATTTGCAGCAACAAGGTATAGCAGAAGACTTTACAAATTTGGACCTTTTCGGCAAACATTTCTTATGAATTCCATGTGGAATGAACAGAAGTAAGTGTCTAATAGATAATCAGCATAGTCTATCAACATAAAAGTAGCTGTGAAGCTTGTAATGGCTGAAATTGGGTCAGAAATAAACAAAAAACAATTTCGTGCATAATAAATGAGGTAAATGACCTAATTTGCATATCATTTGCATAATTTCTTATTTTATTTTTTGCAAATGATGATGTAAACATCTTGTTTTTCTGCATTCTATTAGTTTTGGACATCATAGAAGGGAAAAATGCATTTTTTTGGAAACTTTAGTGCCATACACTATTAGATAGATTATTCACAAAATCGGGGGATAATTTTTAGGTCAAAATGTACCAAATTTTTCATATTTGCGTCATTCTTTTTCTTCTGATTCCTAAAAATCCATGAATAGTATCAAGTGAAAGGTCTTTCCAAGGATGATTCAGAAATTCTATCCATATTTTTTTGCTATTTAGCCACAAGGCACAAGCGTGTCATAAAGATAGAATGTTTGGAGACCTAATATGCTAATTCAATGACCAAATTTGCATATTTGAGTTCGGAAATATGCACATTTTTGGAAAGTTCAACATGTTAGCTTTCATAAAAGTCGAACTTGTTTTGGTACAAATGGAACAGAAAGTGCTGAAAAAATCCTCTCTCCAAAAATTTCAGAAATAGCTTATTCTATTTTTAAAAACCTTGGGAGAGTAAGGGTTAATCTTCTGTGCTTTGAATAATTTCTCACAGGCCTCTCACTCCTACTCAACATGTAACTTAATCCCTGCACTCCGACCTCTGTGTGATAAACTTTACAGTAAACTTACAAGAAGTTACATATCTCAAAATAAATTTGGGTGGTTTTGGATTTAAAGTATGTGAGATTTAAGTTAGTTGTGTGGTTGTTTGGGGAATTTTTATTTTCCAAAAATAGCAACAGGTCTCTTTTCCTAGCAGTGTATAGCAAATGTCCATGTAATACAACTTACAATGTCTCTACTGCTCTGGATGTACTCCCAAACCCCATCACTGTTCCAGTTAAGATCATTCTCGGCTTTCTGGAGCTGCTGATCAATGTCTGCAAGTTGGCTTTCAACCAGAGGGAACTCCACTTCCAAGACCGATTCCCGGATCTTGTTGTACCATGCTACTGTCAGGTCCAGATTCGCCACATATTTACGAAGGGTCTCATGTTTCTCATATATTTTAGCAGCACTTTCTGGAATAGATTCATTACCTCTAATATTGAGGTATTTCACTTCTCTTAAAACTGCAACAAGCTGAAAAGTTATAAAGAGATTAGAAAATAAAATATGACATTTCACAACAAAGATATGAGTTGACTTATTGTATCCTATTGTATTACTTGTTGATGTTTTTTGGGGTGGGGAAGAAATTGAATACTAGTCTTACAAATATTTAGGGATTATTACATGTCAGGCTTCTTGTTCATCATTGCACTTGACTGAGTAATGCGACATACTGTTAATTGTCACAGGAATTGCATTAGGTGGAACTGCTGCATGCTACTGGAAGATTTAGATTACGCCAATGATATAGCCTTATTGTCGAGCAAATGGGATCATTTACAAGACAAAACTTCAGGACTGCAAACCAATGCAGGATACAAAGGGCTATCAATGAATAATAGCAAGGCAAAGGTGATGCGAATTAATGCTAGAAGGCAAGATGCTTTTTCAGTGAAGGGAGAAGAGGTGGATGACATTAATGAATTTATTTACTTTAGAAGCCACCCTGACGAAAGATGGCGGAACACTGATTAATATGAGGAGAAAAATAGACAAGGCTAGAAACACTTCCAACACCTTAAACAACATTTGGAAATCTAACAACTACAGCTTAATGACAAAATAAAAAGTATTTCAAACAAATGTTATGTCTGTGCTTCTATATGTATCATGGAGAATGAATGAGGGCGACAATAAAAAAGTAGATACATTCCAACAAAACTGTCTATGCAAAACATCAAAAGTCCGATGGCCAACAGTAATTTCAAATAATGACTAGTATAAAAGACAAAGATGGTACTGACAAGCACAACAATTCATGAGAGAAGATGGAAAGAAATCGGACATATTTTACATATAAATGCCACCAATAATTCAATAATGCCACCAAAAATTTGTCCAAGACACCAGATGGGCGAAGAAAAAGAGGCAGGCCAAAAACAACTTGGAGGCAAATGGTAAAGGAGAGTGAGAGATGCTTGGATGGGGGAGCTGGAACCAAGTCAGTGAAGTGGGAAAAGACAGGAAGAGATGGATCTCTGTGCTGAAGGCCTCAATCTCCACTCGAGGGAGCATTAAGTGATTACATGAGACTTACATGATGTAATTGTTTCTTAGCATTTACACTTCGCAAACTTCACAAGTTAAAATCTTGAATGCAGCATGCAGCTACGAATTTCAAATACTGAATCAAATCTCTTAAGGAAGAATTCTGCAGTGAATGAATAGTCATCAGTCCAAACTGTTTACTTTTCGTTTTATTTGCATAATTTTAGTACAAGGTAAAAGCAATCGTTTTTAAATGCACTTTTATATAATTCTTAATTGTCATCCATTGAATAATTTCTTATAACAAATTATTCTCCAAAAAAAGTAAAAAATGACAAAACCACTTGAAATTAACTTTGCTAGATTTTGTCAATTCTAAGAAACAATCAAACTAAGTATAAGCTGTTGCAGGAAATCAATCAAAATATTTCAAACTCACATGAATAATTCTCACGGAGTTGGAATTAATTATAAAATTTCCCACGGTTCTGAATAAAGGTGTCGAAAATCTTCCTATGAAAAATCGCAACACAAATAATATTAGTGTAGTAACTCATCTTTTAAACTTCCCTCTTTTGCAATTAAAAGTACTTTTCACTACATAATTACATGGGGGACATTTTAAGAGCACATATTTACCACATACTCAGTTATTATTTTTTTTTAATTATAATATAACCGCAGGAACCATAGATATTTTCACGCTCCAGATTCTCTTATAATACATAAGAGAAAAACCTCATTACCTTTGGATCAAAATTCACAGCAATAAGTTTGGTATCTTGATTTCTCAGGATGAGTGGGTAGTTTAGATTGATGGAGCACACTTCATCAACACCTTCAGTCCAAGCATTAAACACTCTTTCTTCATATCTAAAGAACGGAGAGAAATATTTGAAATGTTGAGGCTTGATGATACATGATAACAAAGTTTTCTCTTGGTAAAACAGTAAAATTATAGTATAGTGGTACAAGTTTGGCAAAATGTGTTTCTTGTAATTAGGGTTGGGCGGTTCGTTTGTTTGATGAGGACTTAACGGCACCATGACAACGAGGGTCAAATTGTGCCAGAGAGGTTAGGTCATTCTAGAGGTAGGAAGGAAAGGAAACAGGGGAGAATTAGAGAAATACAAGAACAAAAAGCCAGAAAGCTGTGATCCAGAGAGGAGGTGCATGGGTGAAAAAAAACAAAGTAAAGAGAGGGGGTGAAATAGGAAAATTAAATATGGTTGTAGAGGGAAGCATAATGAAGGAAGGAGATCATTTTATCCAAGGGTTTTTCTGGAAGAACTCAGCAATTGAGTTTTGGGGAGCGAGGGAAGCTCTGGGAAGGTTGTACAGGAGGCAAGCAAGGAGAACGTGATGGACTGTGAGGGTGCAATGCCAATTGTTGCAGAGGGGTTGGAGGGAGCCAATAAGGAGGTGGGAGTGAGTGAGGTGAGTGTGACCTATTCTAAGACGAGTAATATGAACGTTGTCACAGTTTTAGCAATGTTACTTGCATAATTTACACATCTGAGAATGCTTTTAAATATATAATTCTAAACCACATATTACCTTCAGTGGTGAGAAAAGTTGCATTCTCTATATAAAATCATATATTTCTATTACACTGCCTTAATATTGGCCAAAGGTACAACCTTCTGAATCTGGATGATGACAATTGTTGTTGTCCTTTCGCAAAATTCCACCAATTATGGTTCCCAAAAATTCCCAACCCAACAAGGGCTCACTTTGGTCAGCAACCCCCATGAAAGATGGAACACAGTATACCAAATTTATATTCATTCTACTCTTCTGTAAAGCATTTCTTGATTAAATAAAAAATAGATCAATTTACATCAGAATAAACAATAATCAAAAACATATTTGTGCTTCTTAAGGACCATAATTTTACTTACTTTGATAACAATGCCATCATTTCTTCATATTTGGAAAATACAACAGTAGCTTCATCCGTCTGCATGACTCTGAAAATTAAATAAAATATCAAATTAGGAAAGAAAGAAAGATAGGTTTAGAAGAAAGATATTAAAAGAGAAATACAAAGTAACAAAAAAAGGTGTTCTATCACCATGTATGAAAAGGTAATTTACCTCTCTAAGTAGGGAATAGGCCACACCCACCATAGCAACGTGGTGGGGCAAACAATCTCAAATCCGCAATCATGCATTACCAATGCATTGACATTTAGATGTTCATGTGGCCTGACACAAGCTTTGATTCATTTATGGCACTTCCCCATATCTTTAGAGTATTTAGCAACAGGAATAAACAAAATCATGTTTGCTAACCATTCTGGGTAATGTGATTTAGTTTTGCAAAGCCTGTAGCGGGTCCGTAGGTGCAATTTTTGTTCACTATTTTGTATGTCAGTCAGTGTGAACAGAAATTTGTTTTGTGCAGTATATTGCATTGACTGCATGAGTGTGCACCGCTAGCTAGCTGTACGTACCAGTACCACGTAGGATTTTTGCCACACTTAGTTATGCAGATTTTGTTGCTAATCAAATTTGTGCGGTGATTGGTTGAAAAAGCTGTCAATCAACTTACTCAGAGAGGTTAATTGACCCCATGCCCAAAAGTTCTGATAATGTTGTTTAAAGAAAAAAAAATGTTCCAAGGCATTACTACAGACTGTCTTCTGAGATAATTTTACCTTCACCACATGCTAGCTTCCTGCTTGAGGAAAAATATTACCATTTTAACCAGCACCATTTTTCTATTGTACCCAGGGACCAAGACTATTTTGGTGTTTCATAACAAAATTATCATTGCTCACAGACAAAAAAGGTCTTACCATCCAACATAAATTCACACAATAACAATTTCAATTACTGCAACAATCTTACCTGCATGACAATTAAAAGGTCCACCTTTAAACATTGGTAACAGTGGTATAAATCAGTTCTGCACATGACCATGATAAAGGGCAAAATCTTCCCACCAAAATATCTTTCTGCACAAAATATCCTCCACAAAACCACACAAGTTAATAAAAGCTGCAGGTGAACTTTTCGATCCCACTATCATGCTTATATTTAATTACTGAGCTCTACAAGTACACTGATTTTAACATGCCACTTCAAATACTACAATCTACAACATGCATGTACACACAAATTACTTGTTTTTCTCTTTTTATCAAGATATGTTTTCTTCATTAAACAAAGAGATTTTCCAACATTCTTGATTTTAAATATTTCAACAGAAAACCACATAAAAAGTATGAATATCCCAAAGCTACAAAGACTGAATCTTACACGTTTGAAGAGTTCAAATCAAATGCATAGATCTTTACTGTTACATGCATCATTTATGAAATGAAAACTTATCCAGTATAAGCATTTATGAAGAATTCATTTTTTATATTTTGTATAGTTATCTGGTAAATTGGTGTTTAATTCTATTTTTTTCTCAACCTGCACTGTCCTGCAGAATAAATATTTGGAAAGAAATTAATTCCTTTTCCATTGATATTTGTGAGTCTTGGATTTTCCAAAAGTGCCTATCTCTCTTACTCTCTTAATACCCTTTTCATTTCATTATTGTTTCTCATTCTAATAAAATGTTTATATACTCAGTAGAGACATTTATTTGAAGCAGTTCCTAAGTCAAGACTTGACTTTAAATATAAAATGCAAAGAGGTAACAAATGTTCACTCTTTGAATCATTAGCCTAGCTTCAGTGTTGGAGGGCATTTAGAAGTTAATATCAGCTTCATTGAAAAGAGGTATTTTACCAAGGTTAAAGTATGAGAAAAACTCAAGTTGAATGGTGGCTGTAATATCCTAGGATACCCTACCCAGTTGCCTAGGTGTCATCCAAGATGGGATAGTTGTCAAAATTAATCTTTAACCTGCTAGTATTATTTTTTCAACCATTTAGGTACCATGCACATGCGTGAGTGCTGGGATGTAGCCAATATTTTTTTGAGGGAGTCATAGAATGAAAAACAGTTGCTGATGCTGTAAACGTTTTCCCAAAATTATGTCAAAATAAACTGTTGGAAGGCTAAATTTGACTGTAGAGCAGAAAAATAAGTCATTGCCTCAAAATTTGGACCTTTAACAAAATTTCTGGACATTTTCACCTTTTGGGAAGCAGTAGGAGGGGAAGGGGGTGGGGGAGGAGGAGGAGTTGAATGACCAAGTCAACCCAATGGCTACACCCATGGATGGTAAGTATTAATTCCAAAGCCCATAATTTTTGACAATGAAAACAATCACAATTTTCATTTGCTGCCATCGTATCTCATAAGATCTGTTTAAGTGAAAAATAAGACAAAGTAGTAAAAATTGCATCAACAACCAAAGCAAAAATCAATAAAAGCATTAGTTTCCATATGCAAACAGTGGATAACAAGTGTACTTGTTTTAAAATCAATAATAGCTGATATGTGCAAATACAATATTAATTAAAACATCAGTGAACTTCAACATCTACCAATCCAAATCAAGCCCTCTACTTTTAATATTAGCACAGGTGTTCAAGGTATATGCACTAAGAAAAAACGTAGACAGAATGTCAACATGGGCAGAACAAAAACAAACCATAAATTTTCTATCTTACATTATTTCCAGTTTGCTAATTTTACAGGTTATACCTGATAACAAGGACAAATCTAAATCTATTCATGTTATTCCACAAATTACAGCTTTTTGACTGAAGTGGTATGGGTTTGACAAAATGCAGACTTTGGAATATTTCTAATTTAGAGTGAGTTTGTGATTTTGAAGTAAAATAAAATGACTCTCCTTTATGTTTGTTTGTTTGATGAGGGCTTTTAACGGCACCACGACAACATTGGTCAAATTGTGCCTGAGAGGTCAGATCATTCTAGAGGTAGGAAGGAAAGGAAACAGGGGGAAAATGAGAGAAATACAAGAACAAAAAGCCAGAAAGCTGTGATCGAGAGAGGAGGTGCATGGGTGAAAAAAAAACAAAGTAGAGAGAGGGGGTGGAATAGGAGAATTAAATATGGTTGTAGAGGGAAGCTTGATGAAGGAAGGAGATCATTTTATCCAGAGGGTTTTTCTGGAAGAACTCAGCAATTGAGTTGTGGGGAGCGAGAGAAACTCTGGGAAGGTTGTACAGGGGGCAAGCAAGGAGAACGTGGTGGACTGTGAGGGTGCAATGGCAATTGTTGCAGAGTGGTTGGGGGGAGGCAATAAGGAGGTGGGAGTGAGTGAGATGGGTGTGACCTATTCTGAGACGGTAATATAAACGTTGTCGATACGAGAGAGGTTGTTGATGGTGGGTTTGATCGGAATGGTGGGCTGGATGACATGGAGTTTGTTATCGATTTGGGAGTTCAATGAGGTTTGCCAGAGGTCACAAACAAGGAAAACTAAAAGGACATGAGCTTTCAAATATAGGTTTAACAAACCACCCACCCAGGACAAAACAATTTGAGCAGGAAATCAAATACTACATACAGCATACACGTGGGGCAAAAAAACACCCCACGTGCACCAGTGATATACCAATTCAGGGCAATCCCACTTTAATGGGAAATACATATCTCATTTTACAGTGCCTGACAGGCCAGCAAAAGGAAATACAATTTACAAGGCCTGATATGAGTTGAAATCTGATTCGGTTTAACAACATGTCAACAGCATGGTCAGTAGTGCCAGAGAGGTCAACTTAAATAAGAAGTAGCATAATTCGAAGGTAACAGATAAAAAAAAAAAAGGAAAATAAAAGAGAGCTACTAATCGGATTTGAATTTGATCAATGTTACTGCATAATTCTACCACCTGTGCAGACAGAGCAAGTTTGCATATGGTTACTAACCAACCAACAAGAAACCAACATGGACCATTTCAACAAAACAAAATGATTACACATATTCAAGCAACATACATAAAAATAACATAAACATCAATTGTTAGTAGCTTATATATTAACACCCTCTCAAGCAAGAATACAATTAGTAAGTGCACTATTCAACGAAACATTACCTCACCAGCAACCAACATTAAAAGGGATATGGGCATGCTTCACATATAATGATCTTGAAATTTAGATGACTACTATTCAAAATTGGAAGGCCGTCATATTTCCAAACTTTCAGTGAACAAAACTTTTACATACTTCCCAGATCCTGCTGATAAACTTTCATCAGCATACTTTCCCCAGTAATTTTAATGCTGTGTGATGATATAGACATTCACAAAGTTAAAAAATGTAGTACAATAAAAAGTCTTGAAAATATCAAGAGAGT
The DNA here is from genome assembly GCA_020152595.1 of Chiridota heheva. Classification (NCBI taxonomy): domain Eukaryota; kingdom Metazoa; phylum Echinodermata; class Holothuroidea; order Apodida; family Chiridotidae; genus Chiridota; species Chiridota heheva. Next base: position 194,349 of record JAIGNY010001614.1, on the reverse strand, counting down.
TAGGAGCATAGACATGCAAGTAGAAGTTTAGAAATCTTGCATGAGAAAACATTAAGTTTTTGTTTATATTTAAAAAATAACACTAGGTTTTTTATTTTTTTGTCATCCATATCCCTTTAGTATGCCAGGTAGGAACCTAACATCTCAACATTGAAAAGCAAACTATGCAAATGCAAATCTCAAAGTGCAACAGATATACTGTACCTCTTGATTCCAGATCTACAATAAAAAATATGACAGCATAGAGAAATAAAGGTTATTACAGCATGCATATAGTAGGCAGGCAAAGATACTATTTCTTTTAAAGCAGTATTGTGAAATATTAAGAACTTGAACAAAGAACCAAACCCAAAAGATTTTGTGGTTCCAATGCTTTTTTTTCATATGATGATTGATTTGCAAGTTTTGTATTACCTGTCATGTCATTGCATATCATGAAATATTTGTTCCATGATATTTATTAATAAGCCACGGCCAACATGCAGATCAATAAAATAGACGTAACTATTGACAACACTACCATGTGCACAATAATGAACGACATTATCATAACACGTATGATGCAAAATCAGACATACGTGTTTACTCATGTATTATATTAAAAGAAATTTACATTATGCCCTGCCTAGTCATTATATGCATGGCATCACCACCAAACCAATCAGGCACATCTACAGACCATGGGCTATATGTGTACTATATATGACTTGAATCCAGTGTATCGTTCTTTAAATATCGTGATTACAAGCACTTTTCAGCAAAATCATTTTAAGCCCTGCCCACTATGCACATTAATGAAATTCAACAACTATTATATCATGAACATGTACACACTAGCTATTATCATAACTATATCCAATGTGAAAAAAAACAGACATGTGATTGTTAAAATATGAGCATTTCAAGATTTTAACATTAGGCCCCGCCTACTCACTAATATGCAAGATATCACCACCAAAAACAATAGGGCACATCTACATACCATGGGCTATCTGTGTACCAAATATGACATGAATGCAGGGTATCATTCTTAAATAAAGTGTTAACAAACTCTCTTCAGCAAAATCATATTAAGCCCCACCCACTATGCATATTGATAACTTTTAATGTTTTTATACCATGAATACATATATACTAGCTAACATTATAAATGTATCCAATATGAAACAAAACAGACAAGTGGTTGTTAAAATATGAGCATTTCCAAATATTTACAATAAGCCCCGTCTACTCATTAATATGCAAGACATCACCACCAAAACCAATAGGGCACAGCTACGGACCATGGGCTATCTGTGTACCAAATGTGATGTGCATCCACTGGACCGTTCTTGAGATATCATGTTTACAAGCTCTTTTCAGTAGCGTTGTGCAGGATCCCGGTAGTCACATAAGTCCCGGTATCCCAATCCCAATATTGCACAATCTAGTACAAGTAAGGATTTGTAACTACAACCGGGAGTCCCGGGAGTGATAAAAACTATTGAAAAAAACATCTTTCCTGTTTTTTATAAGAAATAATAAGTAAATATATGTTAAAAATCATGTTTTGTGTCTTCTTTTTTAATCTTTTTATGTACACAACAAATTAATCTTACAAAAATTCTGGTCAATTTTGAAATTTGACATGCACCCAGGTCACTTATAACAAACTTTCAACCGTCTGATGGTGAAAAAGACCAAAGTTTCACAAAGTTTTTGGATACCAAATTACGGAATTCTCTTAATCTGAGCAAGTTCTCATGTACAGAAGGTTATTCCACACATTCTTTTTAGTAATTCAATAATCAAAATCCTCAAATAAAAATTTTCATATTTGATTTTTGATCCCACAAGCAAATTCACATGTCAGCAGCAACACACTCATAACACACTAGACCACTACAGTAACATAACACTAGACCCAAGTTCTCAACAACAACAATGAAGTTCCATCTTTATTTTTTCACAAAAACAATTCCTTCAAAAGGATAAAAAGTGTTGTCTGAAATCACAAATTCAACCAAGAAAACTTATGCATAAAAATCAAAATGGAGACTTCACATTCAAGAAGGGCTGACTAACAACTAAGCTGGGGGCGACATTTCGAAAAAATTACAGAACATATTTAAGGTCAAGTGACAGCCCAAATTCTTCCATTTGTTGTGATTCTAGGGAGCACTTTTTCGGGAGTTTTTTTTAAAGTTATGGAGTTTTTTCAGATAGAATTGAGTTTTTCATAGACATTTTAAAGGATTTTTATGCTCTTTGTAAGTACTGTGTTATTTATCCGAGTGTGATCAAGGTATTTAAATACATGTTTAGATGAGAATTTGGCCTTGTGTAGTGACAGTGCAGTAAGAAATATACATTAGGGAAATCCCGGTAGTGGCACCACAAATTCGAAGTTTTACACAATGAACATGTACCACCAAGACCAGCTAACATTACATTTATAGCAAATATGAAACAAAACAGACATGCCGTTGTTAAAATATTAGCATTCACAGATATTTACATTAAGCCCCGCCTACTAATGACATCACCATCAAAAACAATAGGGCACATTTACAAACCATGGGCTATCTGTGTTCCACATATGACGTTAATCCAGTGTACTGTTCTTGAGATATCGCGTTTACGAGCTGGCCGTCACAAACACACATATATACAAACACACACACACGCCATCATGACCGCATAGGTTCCTGATGCTCTCACATCGGAACTAAAAATGCAGCTTAGATTGAGCATGAAGAGTAAGGATATAAATAAAAGTAATGATTCAGATAGTTGATCCTAAGAAAATGATTATTTTGTTTTGTTTCTTTCAAATAACATTTGAACTTCAAAAAAAAACCTAAATTGTTATATCATATCAAAGTTAAAGGTCTATGGACACCTAGAGATTTTTAGCCCACATGAAAGAGCATTAAATTTTAAACACAACAGTCTTTAAATTATTAATGGTATATATAGTTTTTGAATAATGACTGATTAAAATTTTAAGCAATCTGCAGTGAATGCATAATTTATGTTAAATTTGTAATGTATGACCAGGCGGGTGGCGTAAAAAGCTCTACATAATTTTTTATATTTCTTTCCTAAATTTCAGTTTCTGGAAATGATGACAAAGTCTATTCCTGCTATATTTTGGTTAAGGGTATGGTCAACTCTTAAAAAGGTTTGCCTAAAATTCCTTTCCATTTTTCACAAATGTGTGACTAGCAATTAAAAAACAAAGCAAACAGAAACTTCTGCCGTGTCATACATGACAAGAGGAACTTAAAGGGGAACAAAAATTTGCATATTTTGGCCTGAAAATTGAAAATACTCTAAAATAGTCAATTTTTAACCAATTTGGATGATTATTTTGCTATTTTCATCCTTTTTCACGGATTTTAAAGCAATTCAGCATAAGTTGCTGTTAAACGTCTATAGACCTTTAATACGTACCATGTATTAAGCCAGCTTTATAAATCTCTTTTGTTATTTTGTTATAAAGATATACTTACTTTTGAACATATTTTTTAGTGACAATTAATAAATGAATGTAAAAATTGAATTAATTTCAAAAGAATATAAAGTCATAACAATTTAATGAAAATTAATCAGCTTGTAAGCTAATTTTTTGTTCCACCAATTACCCATCACTTTATTCCACTGTAAGCATTGGTAAGCTATTGGAATTTCTCTCTCTCAAAAAATATTTCCTTTAATATTACTATTGTAAATCATATATAACATATATCATGCAGGAAGTTATGAGAAAAAAGATTGGCGAAGATGCGGAAAATGCTGTAAAATATGTTTGAAATTAAAAAAAATACATTGAAAATAAATTTTACAGCTTTAACAAGTTTTATTTAAGAGGCAGAAACTTTCAATGGAACTCATAACAAAAATGTCCAAATTCAAACAAAATTTAGCTTAAAAATACCTTGGCATGTGATATGTATTCTTTCTTAACCCTTACTAAACCATGTGGAGATAATATCGCCGTTTTGAAACTACCTTTTTCTAAAAATAAAATCGGGACCTTACCAAAAACCTATAGGGGTGCAAATAGATTAATTGCAAAGACCTCGGAAAGACTTTCATATTATTGTATTTTTGGGGGTCTATACTCACTTTTTTCGGTAAATTTTGTCCAAATATTGAGAAATTTCACTTTTTGTTTAAAATGTCCCAAAAAATGCTTATTTTTAAAAAAATCACAAAAAATGCTTAGAAAATAGTCTAAGATTTTGTATATATATATATATATATATATATATATATATATATATATATATATATATATATATATATATATATATATATATATATATATATGTAGACAATTCATATAATCTAAATCTAATCAAATTTTGTTCATACCTGGTCATAATTCAAAAATTATTATGTAAATTATTATGTAAAATTTTGTGATTTTTGGACATTTTTTGGTGAAAAATCATGTGATCCACCCCTATATCGTATTGAAAAGTTTCAAACACCATTCTGTAGCGAAAACAATGTGCTTTCACATGGATTGCTGCAATAAAAGATATACCTCCTCGATCATTCCTAACAACGTTTTATAACTAGTCACTCGAATTTTTTTTAGATTTTTTGACATTTACGTTGAGATGACAGAAAAACATGTATCCCGAATCTTGTTTGAAAGTGAAACTGAGGATTAGAAAGAGTCAGAAGGCTATCGCCAGTGATGGAGATCTTTTAGTACCTGGATCCAACCCAGAAGAGGCCCAAAGATTATCAGAACCAGGCAAAATTTTTAAATTTCTAAAATAGCGAGTGCATTTTTTGAACTTCATGCTTACTAACGTTACTTGTTAGTACTAACGTTATAGCATAGCTAACGTTAGTGCGGATCCGTTCAAGATTAAGCAAAAACACTGTAATTTAGCTGGGATTATTTACTTGTAAGGATTATAAACAAGTATATGGGTGACTAAAATCTAACGTGATTAACATGAATTGACCTTTTTATAGTAATTTTGGATGAAACTTTACAGATCAACCTTTAATTTGTAGTGCAACAGTGCTAATATACCTATTTCGCGAATCTCGATACCATGTTGTGAAGTTGTGGCGCAGTGGAGTAGGATTAAAATTTTAAGGGGAAAGGGTCCCATGTTGTGGGAGAGAGACACATGTTGGGGCAAGAGACCCATGTTGGGGGAAAAAGACCAATGGTGGGGGCCAAGCAGTCCCATGTAGGGGAAATTATTTCCTTTGAAGCAATTTGGATCCTGGAAGAGAGCCATATTTTTGGGAGATGGCATTACCCCGGGTCCCCCTCCCAATATAAATAAAACAGACCCGCCCCCATCCCAACCCCTGTATTTTCTTGAAAACACATGAAATTATATTTCTCTTATGGATTTTCCTGTATTTGGATCAATTTGTTGACATTTCATACGCGGTACCAAGTGTCACTGAAGGATACCAAGTTTGGCAACATCAACATGATTACTGATGCTCTGAACCATTTTTGAGTGCCTTTTCATCGATAATTCCAATAGAAATCAACAAAAGTAAGTTTCTACAAAACATTCAGCATAACCTGAATAAATATTAGTATTTTCAAAGCTCCCAATGGCTGAAATTGGCTCATAAACTGAAAATTTCAAGCCTACACATAAAAATTAGGTAAATTAGCTAATTTGCATAACATTTTGGTGTAAACACTTCCTTTTTATATTATATTAGTTTTGTGCATCATGTTTATTGGAACGTATAGTGCCAAATCCTATCAAATAGATCATTGGCAAAATCAGAGGTAAATTTTTAGGTCCAAAAATTTCAAATTGAGGTATGAATTTTTTTCTTGCTCAAAAAAAATTAAAGGTCCTTCTTTCAACAATTCATAAATTCTATGAATAATTTTTTTCCTTCTAATTAGCCACAAGAAAGCAGAATATCACAAAGATAGCAGTTTTAGGACATCTAATAATCTGCATCAATGACCTCATTTGCATAAATTTGCATAATTGATCAGAGAATTATGCAAACCAATGTAAAGTCAAAAGTCTTAGCTTTTATATAACATAAACTTATTACAGTAGAAATGAACATAAATTTGTGAAAAAGCCCCATTTTCAAAAAGTTCCCTAAAATAACATTTGTAATCTCAAATGCTCTGGTAGAGTAAGGGTTAATGCCACATACATCTTCAACCATTCTATTTAAAAATCCATGTTGCTATCAAAAATGAAACTCACGGTTGCTCAACATGCTTAAAGCAGCCCATGGGTCTGTCTATTCTCATACGTAGCTGTTGAGACCATTTTAGAGCCCCAGCTATCTCTGGCATATTCTTATTCAGAGGTGGTGCTCCATCAGAACTATCTATTGCCTTCATTTGTTCATCCAAAATTTCTTTTGCTTTGTCTAGTTGTCCGTTGTAAGTATTTAGGAGAATCGGGTATTTATGCTCAAAGTCTTCCATGATGACTGGTCGATCTAACATAGGACCATAACAGTCAAGCATCTGAAAGAAAAGCACCAATTATTGAGCAGAATAATGTATTTATGCAAATGTGCACACTCAGTTCTCTGAATAGTTACACCAGAACCAATACTGATGCTTTTTTTTCTTTTCATAAGCTGATTGATTTGCAAAATTTGTATTAACTGTCATGTTATTGAATATCATGAAATATTTGTTTCATGATAATTATTCATAAGCCACACCCACCACGCAGATCAATAAAAATGTTGACATTAGCATTTGCACAATAATTAACAACATTATCATGGCAAGTATAATGTAAAAGCAGTTGCTCATCTATTTTATTTCAAGAATTTGTCAGTAAGCCCCTCATACTCATTAATATTAATGACATCACTACCACAACATCAGAACATTATGTACAGACAATGACCCATCTGTTTACCTGATATAGCATCAATCTGATATATTGTACATAAGATACAGTATGGTGTTCACTTCATTTAGCACTTTCACATTAAACCACACCCACCATAGATATTAATGACATCTGCTAATAACATAAGCAAGCACACAATAAGCAACAAAATTATCATGCCCAATATGAGACAAAATGGATATACAGTTAGTTGCTCATTTATCACTTTTTCAAAATTTTTACTTTAGCCCCGCCCACTTATTAATATGCACTATATCACCACCAAAAACAATAGGGCACATCTACAGACCATGTGCTATCTGTGTACCAAATACGACATGAATACAGATTACCATTCTTGAGACACTGTGTTTACAAGCTTTTTTTCAGCAAAATTATATTAAGCCCCGCCCACTACACATATTAATGAAATTCAACATCTTTACATCATGAACATGTACACACCAGTTAACATATATTTTTCCCAATATGAACAAACAGACACGCGGTTATTAAAATATGAATTTCAAGATTTTCACATTAAGCCCCGCCTACTCATTAAAGGACTATAGACATCCAGCAACAAGTCTCCATATATGAAATAGGTATTATATACTGATTACAAAAACGCCTCACTTCCCCAAATCATTTCAAAACACTAAAAATCGATGATATTTTTCTCGCCATATGATTCACTTCTGTAAGAACTGTGAGGTAGGCAATATTTGATGACGTGGGTCAAGAGAATCTATGAAGTGCTCTACTGCGCATCTGTACTGTGCAATAAAACTTACATGAGATCTGCTGTAACTATCAAAAATGTCTATGCTCAAAAGACCTAAAATTTCCTAAACAGACAATTCCAGCACCAAAGAATCCAACGGAAATGATGCAGAAGACATCATAGATCACATTTATGTTGACAATTTGAAAATAATTCTGTATCAGTTTGAGCCTTTAGCTCCCAAAACAGCGTCGGATATACAAGAGACTGACCAAGAGCATTAACTGCAACAAACTCTTCGCTTGCAAAATACAGACTGGCATGTGTTTTGATAAATAACCACCAATAAATCATCATCCACGAACACCCACACCCAGGTATAATATATAGCACAATTACTATTGTGTAAGAAGTAAGTCATATAACAAGAGAAAGGAAGATTTTTTTAATGGAATGTAAATTAGAAAGATGTTCAAAAAATTTTTAATGATCAAAAGATGTAATATTTGCTGGATGTACATAGTCCTTTAATACGCATGACATCACCATCAAAAACAATAGGGCACATCTAAGGACCATAGGCTATTTGTGTACCAACATATGACATACATTCAGTGTAGCTTTCTTGAGATATCGCGTTTATGAGCTGGCCATCACAAACATAAATACAAACATACATTATGGCATAAGGCTACATTGGGCGACATTCCCATGGACTTACACACTAATTTCCTGACCCTCAAATCTAACCCTAACTTTAATATAACCAAAATTTGGGAATGAGGGTTTTAGACCACAGAGAACAAAATAAGTCTATTTGCAACAAATTCAACAACAAAATAATGCTTAGAAATGGTAAAAACTTTGGGCAACATTGACAACAAGTGTGTCACCTAAAGTCGTATATTTCTAGTGAACTTTTGTCGCCTAAAGTAGGCTTACGTCATAGCACACATACATACATATACACACACGCAATCATGACTGCATAGGTTCCTGATGCTATGACATCGGAACCAAAAAGGAAATGAAGCTTGGTTTGCTTTGGTTTGATTTGTTGATGTTTAACGGCACCACGACAGTCAGAGTCAAATATGCCAAGAGGGTGTTAAAAGCTAAGGTGCTTGAGTCCTAACTCAAGCACCTTAGGAAAGAGAGGTGGGATAGAGGGAGGGAGGGAGAGAAGGTGAATAATGGAAAGAATTTAATGTAATAAAAGGAAGATAAGGAAGGTACAGTAGAGAAGGGAAGGAAAGGGAGGTTTAAATCAGGTGGAATAAATTGCTGTTGCGGAGAAAGGTGATGAAGTTGGAGGTAGGAAATGAAGTCTTTGTTAAACATAAGAATCACAAAAAAGATTTGCATAAATTTGACCACGAGAAGAATATATGAATTAAAAGAGAAAACATTGGATTCATACATATATTTAAGTTCAGATATTTGTAAGTGTATGCAATTAAGCTCATTCCTTCCCAAGGACATGATTGGGTAAATTACAAGAGTCAACTACACTCTGCACAATTTAAATCACGTCCTTTAAATCAAAGTGTAGAATTACGATAACAACACCTTTAAAATGTTAATGACAATTACGGCTTCAATTATAATAAGAGTTTAATTGTAATTAATTACACAATTACAACCTGGGCAATTGACCCCAACCCTGCCCAAGGAGTCGCATCAAAACTGAAAGAATTGATGCACACACACACACATGCCTGTCAACTAGAACTGTGAACGTTTAGGAATTTTAGTAAACGTGTACACGCCCAAAAAAACGAGCGTGTATCATGTACACGCGTTAAGTACCGTAATTTTTGGAAATAAACCAAAATTGCTCCAAAACTACGAGGCGAATTTTTAAAACAATTGCGCAATCATTATGGCAAAAGTACCGACTCCATTGCTCAAATAGACGCTGAGTTTTGCTTTTCAAATCGTAAAAAGTTTACTTCTACAGTATGAATTATCATTTTTATGGAAAATATGCATGGAAATTCAGTTTAGAAAGAACAATTAACTTCCTTTCAATGTCATTTAAACTCAACATCACAAAACTTTTTTGTCCTATTCGCTACGGCTTTCAAACTTCTTCTGTGAAAATCTTGCATGCTAGGCCTATGATATACCTCGCCGTAAAACATTTAAAAACTACGCCACCACCACCAGGAAGTTCTGAAATATCTGTCCTCTCGAAAAAATGGCCGCCATCTTTGCGATGCATGCAGAATTTCAGCTCTATTAAAACCTTTTTCAGTTTGTTTATTATGCAATATTTTTTTCTTTCTTGCAAAATTTATTTGACTCATCAGGTAATATTTACATGTAAATGTACTGATTGTCACAATTCAAGTATTTTTCAAGTGTTTTTTGGTCAATTTAACAGCTTGTAAAACGTGCCTTGATTGCATGGGATTTAAAGCCTTATGGCCTAACGTTAGGCCTATTGTTAGTTTCACTATTTACTGCTGCACATTCCCGGTGCATTTTACAAGTTTGATTACTCAGATTTCGGCGAAATCACAGTGCATAATATCCCCATTCATTGGTGATTACTGCGCATTTGTGATTCGCACATTTAAAAAGGATTATGCTAATCGGGTTTACAATTTGTAAAAAGTAATTGATTGGAATTTTGTCAGCCGAATGTGTGTGTGATTTGAATCATGAATATTGATTTTCAAACAGCAAGACAGTATGATGTATGAAAAACGATTACTCACAATGAAGTATTTAGTAAACGTTTAATAATAATAATAATAATCGTAGTGCTTATATAGCGCTTTTAAACTGTCATAGACTTTATCAAAGCGCTTTACAGTTATTACCCTGGTCACTGGGCCTTAACTCTCCTGAAAACTTTCTCACTCCCTGGGGAGTCACAAGCCCGTTTTATCAGCAGCCATATACAGGCGCCGGGCTCCAAACACATAGAACTGTCACTGCCCTCACAGGTACCCATTACAGCTTGGTGGACTGAAGCAATGAAGATAAAGTGTCTTGCTCAAGGACACAACACACTGGCCTGGCCGGGAATCGAACCCAGTACCTTCCACACCAGAGCCCGACGCCTTAACCACTAGGCCACTGTGCTCCTCATTTACAAGATTTGCGAGCGTGTAGCGGGTACACGCTAAACAGTCACAGCTCTACAGTCAACTATTAAGTACTTTGAGGTAAGCAAATTCAGCAAAGGGGTGGCATTTACTTAACTGTCGCTTAAATATATCAGAAACAGATAAAAGGCGGATTGGTGTACCTAACTGTACAGGACAATTATAGAACAATGTATGTTTATAGTAATTTAATAAATAATAATTTTTTAAACATTTTAAAATCTCTTCACTGGACACTTTTTTCCTAATTCTGAAAGGGTCCTTGGGCACCTGTCACAGCTCAAACATCAATAAAAGCAAATACACTTAAACAAGGAAATATCATCCCTGTTTCCTTACCTTAAAGACAGCCTCTAGACCAGAGCAGTCATCAAATCCTTGACACAGGATGGAGCCTAACCTACGGTCCAGGTCAAACACTCTCTTCTCAAAGTTGTCGTAGTCCTCAACAAATTGCTACAAAGAGATTGCACAAAATCATTTTGTAAATAAATCAAATGTCAATTTGGTATGATTGATGCTTTTAAAGTTTCCTCTTCATATGCAGAACAAACAATTCTCATAAAATAAATCTTCACAATTAAAATATTTATGAAACTTTTATAATACAAGTTCTGCATTAGAACTTAATAAGCATATAATAACAAATATCACCAAAGTATGAACCTATAACATCATCATGCACATGCTACATTCATATATCATTACAATGATACATTTTGTTCCTACAAAACTATGTACATGTTAATGGAATTATTTGAACATCAACAAGAACCTATTATTACCATTCACAATAAACCTGCCCCATAACCAAAAATATACAACAAAACTATTTTGCTATGCCAACTTATGGAGTACCACTTCCAATCATCAAACTATGCAACAAGCTAATAATAAAAAAAACATTTCTGATTTTAGTTATTTAAACCAGTTCACTGCTTTCAACTCCTATACACTACTAAGTACTGTAAATGTTCAATGTTCAAATTAAAGCATCATTATCCACAACGGTGTTATATTCAGCGGCAATAAAATGAAAATGCATCTGCGTAAAAATGAGTCTTGAGCCTTTGTTTGAAAACATTGACATTGGAGGAAAGTTTAATATTAAGTGGCAAGGAATTCCATACAGCTGATGCAGCACATGTGAAGAAGCTACGACCAAAAGATTGAAGTTTACATTTTGACGTGTGGAGAAGATGTATACTCCATAAATGTAGATTTCGTGAAGATGATTTAAAGTGAATGAGATCAGCCAGATATTTACATGTAGGTGCAAGTCCATGGATAGATTTGTAGGTTATTAAAAGTAGCTTGGATTCAATTCTGTACCGTAGAGTAAGCCACTGGGGTTTCTTTAATATGGGTAATATAGTCAAACTTATTTGAACAGCTACAATTTTGGCAGCAACATTTTGAGCATGCTGGAGTGGAGCAGCTTGAAAGTTGGGCAGCCCAAATAGTAGAGAAATTCATCCAATTTTGATAAGACTACAGCATGAACAAGTGTTTGACAAGATTCCTTGGTGTGGTAATTTCGGATATGGCCTATTTTACGAAGCTAGAAGTAAATTGATCAACAAGTGTTGGAAATTTGCTGTTTAAAGAAGTATGTATTGTTAAAAGTGACCCCAATATTTCCGGCAGAATCTGTTGGCTTAATAGAAATTGATCCAATGTTAATAGAGTTGAAAGAAACTGAAGAACGGTCATATTTGGAATGAATGAGTAGGACTTCGGTTTTTGAATCATTAAGTTGAAGCTTGTTTTGAGTCGTCCTGTTCTTCATATCAATGACACATTTTTCAGTGGAACTGATTGCTGAAGATGAGTTTGATTTGGTAAAAGACAAATACAGCTGGTTGTTATCAGCATATTGGTTAAACTTCAAATTATGTTTGCAAACTGTACACCCAAAGTTCACTCTAAGTATCCTTACCTCATTCTGGGGGTCAAGTGCATCATAGGTACTTTCCGAGAACACCTTGATGTATTCCAGAAATTCTTGATGAATCTTCTCCACCTGTAGGGCAAGCATCTTACCTTTTATGCCACCCATCTCTGTCTTCTCCAATTTTAAGAACTCTACATATGTCTCAAAAAGTTTCTGAAAAAAGATCAAAATACCATATAAATACTGGTAGCATTCAAATGATAACGTTTAAATGAATTGATACTGATTACCTTGCACAGATGTCAGTCTTGTTTACCTTGCACAGATGTCAGTCGTGTTTACCTTGCACAGATGTCAGTCGTGTTTACCTTGCACAGGTGTCAGTCGTGCTTACCTTGCACAGGTGTCAGTCGTGCTTACCTTGCACAGATGTCAGTCGTGCTTATCTTGCACAGGTGTCAGTCGTGCTTACCTTGCACAGGTGTCAGTCGTGCTTACTTTGCACAGGTGTCAGTCGTGCTTACCTTGCACAGGTGTCAGTCGTGCTTACCTTGCACAGGTGTCAGTCATGCTCACCTTGCACAGGTGTCAGTCGTGCTTACCTTGCACAGGTGTCAGTCGTGCCCACCTTGCACAGGTGTCAGTCATGCTTACCTTGCACAGGTGTCAGTTGTGCTTACCTTGCACAGGTGTCAGTCGTGCCCACCTTGCACAGGTGTCTTTACCTTGCACAGGTTTCAGTCGTGTTTACTTTGCACAGGTGTCAATCATGCTTACCTTGCACAGGTGTCAGTCGTGCTTACCTTGCACAGGTGTCAGTCGTGCTTACCTAGCACAGGTGTCAGTCGTGCTTACCTTGCACAGGTGTCAGTCGTGCTTACCTTGCACAGGTGTCAGTCGTGCTCACCTTGCACAGGTGTCAGTCGTGCTCACCTTGCACAGGCGTCAGTCGTGTTTACCTTGCACAGGCGTCAGCCGTGTTTACCTTGCACAGATGTCAATCTGTTAAAAAAACTGCAACAACAAAAAATTCCATAATGGTACACGGAAATAAAATCTTAAACTAATTGGTGTGACATTTTTAATTGATAACAATCATTTTAAGGAATATTCATTTTATGAATTTCAGGCTGTCATTAATGTTGACTAACAATCGTTTTAACGAATATTCAAGGAATATTGGAGACAAAAAATAATTTATAACTTACAACATCATTTCAAGAAGTTGCTACTTTCTTAGCATCACCCCACACATACCTGAAGGGTTTCAAGTCTTTCATGGAACTTGTCAAGTCTGGTAAAGATCAATGGTGATGCAAACTCCCACAGGATAGGCTCCCTGCCATCTTTGAAATATTCAGGCAGCTTTGCTCGATGTTCTTCATATAGCTCTTTGAAGCAAGTTAATACCTTCAAAGCTGAATGAACTTTGGTTACAGCCTCCTCAGGTTCCAGTTTGAAGATTTCTCCTGGGTCAAGGAAAGTACGTCCCTACAAAGGAAATGTAATAATGCATTTTTAAGTAATAATATCTTGAACTGACTGTTATGATTCATATTTTAAGCAATGTATGCCAAGTTTGTTTAAAAAACTTACTGAAATCATCTAATGGACAATTTTAATTTCTATATCATATATGAACTAATATAGAATGAAGCACACAGACTTAAATATTTGATATAGAAATTTAACATGTGCATAAATTATCTCCAGTTTTCATCAGATATGGCTGCTTCCAGTAGACCAAAGTCCTAACATTGGCCACAAAAGTATGCTCCCTAAATGTTTTAGATATTAAACAGTATGTGTGTCTATGCAATCTTCCCATAAGCAGAAATTTGACAGTAGTACTAACAATCATTATTCATATATCAAGAAATATTTCATATAAATATGAAAAACACTTTTATGCGCAGCCAAATTTTTTGAAAAGTTTATTACTAATTTAATAAACATGGCAGAAAATAAGAAAAGATATTTTTACTTGCTTTTCTCAGATGACAGAAAGAGGGTTGGAGAGACCAATGCTTTTCACATTATTAGTTATGAAAGTTTCTTACCTGCTCTATGAGTGCATTGCAAATTTCCTGCAAAAGAACAATGATCCTAGGAGCTGTGTTGTAGTACTCCGAGTGACTCCATATTAGGCAAATGGTGTGCATCATAGCAGGCAGCCTTGATGGAAGGTCAGGGAAATCAACTTCATCAAAGTCATCGATAGATCTCTGAAGAGGTTTCAAATGGGTGTGGATATCCTGGGCTTCAGTTAAAGCTGTTTTAAAACAAGTGTAAAATCTATTAAATTAAGGATGTTTGGCTTGGGTATCTCACCCTTCATATCAATGGAAGGTACGCAATAGTCACATATGGGGTTAAAGAAATAGTTCTGTGGTCAATCCAGCCCATCTCTTATGGACAGTGAAAGAAACCTTTAAAAATGGTTACATTTTACAGTGCAGCTTATAAATTCAAACTTAATCACTCTATGAGATAGATAGAACATGATAACAGACATTTTACAAATATACCTTTGCATCTGATTGAAGTGACAAAAGAAATCATGGTGCATACCATAAAGGAGCTGGTGCGAAAAGTAAGGGCATTCATTTTTGCTAATTTATGTAGATTTAACTAATAGAGAAGTTGCATTACAGTCTGCTTTTACAAAATTCTCACCCATTCGACGCAAGTGGAAAAAAAAGTAAATGAGAAAACACGTACAAATTATGAGTACCCGGGTCAGGATTTAGTAATATCTATATTCTGTACATTCATTAATTGTAAGACTCAAATTAAATACGCCTTCACTTTTCGGCCGCCCGCTCCTTTAACTACAATATGAAAATTTGGCACATACTTATATAAATTTGAAGATCATGAAGAGGTGAAGAAGTAACAGCTGCTAAAACAACTTTTGGCCCTCGTAGATGGAAACCCCATGTTTGGATATCTGCAAGAACAGAGCTTTTGGTAAAAGAGAGCCAAAGTTGTCCATGATCTACGTGGCCGAGAGTGTCATCGATCCAGGTACTGCGAAATGGGCAAGAAGGTTAACCCTTACTCTACCAGCACTTTTTTTGAAAATGCGCTCGGGAGGCGGGGCCAAAGACGGGGCACGCAAAACGGCAATAATATCGCCGCGTGGTAGAGTAAGGGTTTATCAAGGCGTGATTATTGAAGGGTCCTCTGTCTTCCAGGCAGAAGAGTCGGGCCCCTTCCGCTTTTGGGACCCGCTGGGCCGCCCACCAGGATCATGCTGCCTATATTTTCGGGTTGGCGCATATGTCGCGGGTTGATTAACCCTTACTCTACCAGCACTTTTTTGAAAATGCGCTCGGGAGGCGGGGCCAAAGATGGGGCACCCAAAACGGCAATAATATCGCCGCGTGGTAGAGTAAGGGTTTATCAAGGCGTGATTATTGAAGGGTCCTCTGTCTTCCAGGCAGAAGAGTCGGGCCCCTTCCGCTTTTGGGACCCGCTGGGCCGCCCACCAGGATCATGCTGCCTATATTTTCGGGTTGGCGCATATGTCGCGTGTTGATTAACCCTTACTCTACCAGCACTTTTTTGAAAATGCACTCGGGAGACGGGGCCAAAGACGGGGCACCCAAAACGGCGATAATATCGCCGCGTGGTAGAGTAAGGGTTAAGACAGGTGCCAGGAAGGACAAGCAGCAGTGACTGGACAAGACTGCAGACAAAATGGAGGTTGCAGCCCGGAGAGGCCACCAGAAGATCCTTTATCAACTGGTGAAGAATGTGATTGGCAAGAGCTGTGCTAGCATCCTCAAAGACCGCATTGATGTGAAAGAGCAATGTGCCAATTACTTCTCAAAGAGCTACAGCAGACCACAGGCTGCATAGGATTGGACCTATTGGTGATAAGCTCGACCTTTGTGAAGTACCACCCACAAGAGAAGAAGTTATCAGCACAATAGCAAAGCTGAAAAACAACAAGGCTTCTGGTGGTGATGAAATAGTCGCTGAACTGATGAAGTATGGCCCGGAAGACTACAATCTCAAAACTACACCAGCTTATATGTAAAATTTGACAGAGGGAAGAGGTACCTGAGTACTGGACCAAGAGTTTATTATTCACTGTCTTCAAGAAGGGTGAAAAGTCTCTCTGCAGTAACTACCGTGGCATATCCCTCTTGTCTGTACCAGTCAAAGTCTTTGGGCATATCCTCCTTCACAGATTGCGTGACACTGTAGATAGTAAGCTTCGTGAGAACCAAGGAGGTTTCAGACAAGGACGAGGTAAACCAATCAGATTTTCTGTCTTTGAATTTTGATGGAAAAGTGCATAGAATATCAGCTACACGCTTTTGCTATATTTGTAGATTTCAAGGCAGCCTTTAACAGTATCCATTGTCCCTCTCTGTGGCACATTCTTTATGACCATGGCATTCCTGAGAAATATATTCGCCTGAATGTGCTGTCTACCAAGATTGTGCAGCAGCAGTAACTGTTGACAAAGAGTGAACTGACTGGTTCAAGATTGAAACAGGGGTACAGCAAGGTTGCGTGTGGTTTCCCCTCCTCTTTGGAATACTCATCGACTTCGTCCTCAGGAAGTCATGTGATCAAAATCTTTACGGAAATTGTGTACCAGAATGAAAACGTAAATTATTTGGATCAGACCTTGGCCTCTACCTACCAGACCTGGACTATGCTGATGACATTACACTACTTGATAGAAGCAATAGCATATTCCTATGGTCAATTCAAAGAGCTGGGTGTGAGGTTGGGCTGTCTCAGCACCCAAATCTATTGGAATGGGCATTGGAGACACTGCAGGCACAGCCCCTCTAGATGATGTACCACTGAAGACAGATGATCACTGCTGAGAACTGAGGTCCAATATCATGTCGAATGGAAGGCTAGTCAATGAGCTCAAGATAACGATTGGCAGAGCATCAACTTCCTTTGGCCAACTAAATTACAAATCTACAACACTGTTGTCATCTCCACATTCCTCTATGCAGCAGAGACTTGGGCCTTGACTAAGGAAAAGCGACTTGACACCTTTTGACGCATGTCTTCATCGACTCAAAATCAAGTGGTTCCAACACATCAGAAACGCAGAAATCAGAAGCATAACTGGTCAACCTAGAGCATCTCTTATCTTGAAGAAGTCATGTCTGAAATGGTATGGGCACGTTGTTTGTATGGACCTGGCTAGACTCCCTAGAACTCTGCTGGAATGGAAACCAGAGTCTGTAGGAGGGAAGCGAAAAAGGGGAATATGCAGGACCTTTTAGATGGATGTTGTAATGCGTGATGCTGAGGTGGTGGGAATTGAGAAGAAAGATTTGCAACCTATTGCACAAGATAGAAAAGAATGGGGGCATGTGCTTGCACAATTGACATCGTAGACACCGTCTTACTGTGGAGTGAGTGAGTGAGTGAAGAGGTGAAGTTGTTATAAAAGTAAGTTTTTCAGACATGTGTTTTGGCAATAAATACTTTTGTATATCCACGACAACCTCAATTCATATCCAGGCAGAAATCGTTTCTCTGGTTATGTTCATTTGAGTACCTGCTTTTAACTCAATTTGATTTGTGCACACACAGCGGATGACAAATCATACTTTCGGCCGCCAACGAGAACCAAAAATCTGATCTAGGCAACCGTGACATTTACTTTTTCTTCCCG
The DNA here is from genome assembly GCA_020152595.1 of Chiridota heheva. NCBI lineage: Eukaryota > Metazoa > Echinodermata > Holothuroidea > Apodida > Chiridotidae > Chiridota > Chiridota heheva. The sequence continues at coordinate 176,099 of JAIGNY010001614.1, read as the reverse complement.
GATGGACAACCTGGTTTTCAGCAAAAGTTGCATTACATGTATACAAAAGGTTTCCACAGGCAACCTTTTTTTACTTTCAGGACAACTACAACTTCAGATATTCCTGCCCTGCAGGTAAGTTGATTTTTGGTGGATTTGTCTATCCCTGGCACAATACTTCTCAATTCAGCATAATGTTCAACCATAACAGCAGAAGGCAATGACTTACAGTATTGCATGAGTATCTCTCAAAATGAATTGTCAAACGATACAAACACCAATTCACACATAAATTATTTAATGACAAATCTAACACTACTGTAATGTACGGTTAATAATTAAAACCAAATAGCAACATTTGATCCAACACCAGGTAAAATACATATGTACCAACTGACCTGCTTCAACATCCCTTTCAATACTTTTGAAGGAAGGTAAGTAGCTGCTCTCAGTCCTCTCAAGAAGAAGCTTCATTTTGCGAACTTTTGGATCTCGTAGCTGTAAAATACAATGTTCCAATCCAAACATTTTTATTAGAATGACAAAAAGCAGTAGCGAGGTAATAATATCACCAAAATGTGGCAATTTTGATGGCATAAATTGATGAGCATGAAATTCCCAACATTGCCAAGGAAATGTCTGGCAATAATTCTATCATATTCAGTAATTTATGGAATCAATCATTTTTTGAACTCTCAAGTGTATTTGAAAATCTATAAATGAAATACAACTCCACATGGGAAGCATTAGGTTTAGAGCATTAACAAAGATTTAATAATCTTATGTCTGGGATAATATTTTACCACAATCTATACCACCTAAGATTTTTTCTTCTTCTCAAATCACATGGGACCAAATATGCTAGTTAATGCACATCTTTATCTGTAACAAAACAATGTACCAAAGAAAAAAATGCATTCTACCAAAAAAAGTTTTTTGCATTTATATATTTGAGTTTTTTTTTCTTTTCTCCAGGATTCTTTAAGTCCATCAAGATAACTTACAAGATCTCAACGAAGGTGAACAAAATATTTGTATCTTATGAATCACAACTGGTAATTCATACCTGTTGGAAGATGCAATCCAAGTTCTCACACTTGGCTTTCCAAAACTGGATCTCCACATTTGGACCTGGATTAAGCCCTTCAAGAAGAGGTTGCGCAGAATCTCTCTTAAGAACATCTTTGATCTGGTGAGTCCAGTCAATGATAACTGACTCTATTGCATGTACAAGGCTGCGATCGTATGAATCATTTCTGTAATGGGAAAAGTGTATGACTCGATTTAATTCTTGTTTAAACTTGCTTCTTATGATTGTTGTATTTCATTTGATTTATTTGTTTATTCACAACATTACACAATGCAGTAATTTATTTATGTCAGTTCTATTAATAACTACAAATAACACAATATCATGCAGATGAATTGTTTACTTTCTTCAGGAACTAAATGTTTTCAATTTACATGCAGAAAAGTGTTAGATAAATGAAGAATTTGCGAATTTCAACTACTCTTCTGGCAAATCATGAACAAAATTTGTAGTAAAAAATCATTTTGAAAATTAGATGAAATATAATTGATATCTTGATGTCAGCAAACACATCTGATCAATTGATATTTCTACTCAATTAATATTTCTACCTATAATCAAAGATATTAATTGGACAGGGTTAACAAGATAACAAATATCTCGTAAATCAATTTTTCAATAACATTTAGAGAATAAAGCTGTGACTGTTTGGCATACATGCTAAACATCCGCAAATGCACTAAACGTTTACTAATTTTCAAATTGCAAGTAATCATTTTTCATAGTCAAGTCTTGGCATTGAAAATTCAATATCATTCATGATTCAAGTCACACACACATTCAGCTGACAAAATTCCAATCAATGACTTTTACAAATTGTAAACCTGATTAGCATAATCCTTATAACATGCAAGAATCACAATTGCGCAGTAATCACCTACGAATGGAGATATTTTGCACATCAGAGTAACTCACCGCGAATGTGCAGCAGTAAACAGTGAACTGGCGAAACTAACAATAGGCCATAACGTTAGGCTTGAATCCCACTCAATCAAGACCCGTTTTTATAAGCTCTTAAATCCACCGAAAAACACACGGTCAAAATACTTTAATCTTAACAATCAGTACATTTACATGTAAATATCACCTGATGAGTCATTTAAATTTTGCAAGAAAGAAAAAATACTAAAAAATAAACAAACAAAAAAAGTTATAACAGAGCTAAAATTCTGCGTACTTCGCAAACATGGTGGCCATTTTTTTCAGAGGACTGATATGAGCAATACTCCTAGGGTGGTGGCATAGTTTTGAAATGTTTTATGGCGAGGATTCATAGTATGCAAGATTTTCACAGTGAAAGCCCTAGCGAGTATGGCAACAAAGTTACGCAATTTTGAGATTAAATGACATTGAAAGGAAGTTTTCTGTTCTTTCTAAACTGAATTTCCATGTACATTTTCGACCAAAACAAAAAATGTTTTATACTGTAGAAATAAACTTTTCACAATTTGAAAACAAAAATTCCAGCATCTTTTTGGGCAATGGAGTCAATACTTTTGCCATACTGGTTGCGCCATTTTTTTACTTTGCATCGTAAATTGTAGCAATTTTGGTGTACTCCTAAAAATTACAGTACTAAATGCATGTAAACGATAAATACTCTATTTTTTTGGCGTGTACTGTACACGTTTACTAAAATCCCTAAACGTTTAGTTCTATCAGAGAATGGGTTAGCTAATTTCCTCTCTCTTACTTTTCTTCTTCATTTTCCCCTTGAACTTTATCGGATCCAACTGGAAGAGGAAGGAGGGTCTTGCCCTTCACTTGACCTGCTATAACATAGACGCTACTCTTGAGGTTGTGCACATGACGGAGTACATCTTGTGAAACTACAGCAGGCCATTGTTCATGATTTCTGGGATTTGCTAACAATGGTACAAGTACCTGTGTGAAAAATGTAAAAAAAGCTTTCACTTGCTATGACCTGAAAACCACACAGAGGATACTACATATCAAAGCAATACAACAAATGACTCGTCCATTTAATGTCTAACCCTATAGAGTTTAACTAAGTAAGTTTACTATGCGTTTCTTAGATCATTATTTTTCAATAATTTTTTAGTGTTGGACTAAAATTTCATTTTTTAGGATTTTTAAGACAAAAGGGTAAGAAGAATTATTGTAATCAAATTTTCAAAAATTCATAAAAATGTTCTGTTATTCCAATAACGGAATATAGTTGTATTACAAGAAAAACATTTTGCCAAAAATGTATTGCTATACTAGGACTTTACCAAAATAGCCTGATGATAAGCAAATAATGAAAATATATTTAACAAAACAATAATAATAATAATCATATGAGCATACAGCACAAATCAGCATTAAAAATACTGCCTAAAAATGTGTATCAATTCATTATTTACAGTGTGAAAAATTACTCCTGAGTTAAAGTAAGTTTATTTAGCCATTTTCTTCTCAATACTTTCTGAGGTTTTCATTCTCTTTCTTGTTTTTGACACTTTATAATTAGGCCTCATTTTCAAACAGTTGCAAACAATATAATTGTCAACTTAAATCAAGACTAGGGCCCAAAATTACCAAAATTGTCATGAATTTGAGTATTCAGTTTGATGTCACAATGCGTGCTCAATTGAGTTGTCGGTGAAAACAGACCCTGACACTATTACAGTGTACGTTAAAACAGCCAACTATGGGCAAGAATATTCTTTATTTCACTGTGGTGTACGGATCAATGTTTGACCTAATATTACAAAGAATATTAAGATAAACAAATATTGTGTAAGAGAAAATATATTGTAAGAGAAAATAACTGTGTAAATTATACCAAAATCAGAAATCCTTAATGGTTAGTTAGCGTGCGTAAAATAAGCATTTCATTAAAAGTGCCCGGATGACACATTACTTGAATAAGAGAGAATGTCAGTAAAGTTGGTAACGTTAGGCCTAATTTTTGTTAGAGCTTAAATTTTCTCAAAAACTCTAGACTTTGAAGTTCACTTTGCTTATTTTTGAAATTGATGAGATTGCTTGAAAATACAATAGCTGATAGAATATTGTGAATAAACCTAACGATACTAATGAGCAGTATCTGAAGGAAGCTGTCGGATGTTTAGGCTATAGCCTACACCCTGTAACATTACAACAAGAGGCTCAAGTTCGTGATCCTTCTCTTACTTTGACAAAAAATAACAAACTCATGATTTTACCTGTTATTTGAGAAATTTGTAATAAAACTTGACTAACAATGCATATTTTTCAAATTCTTTCTTCCCATATTATCATTGGTGCACGAACTTAAGGGTTTTTTACCGTAGGCCTAGGCCTATTTGCGGCTTTGCTGAAACAAACAAAATTGTTTGTTTTTTCTGTGAATTTTCAAAGAATTCATTTTCTGACCAAAAAAAAATCCTTTTTTTATAAAGATTTTTTTTTCTTAATTCCTTAGCTGTAACTTCGGGACCACCATGCTATGGTAGGCTAAATCATGTTAAACTAGCCGTAGCCTAGGCCTACATTAACAATAGGCTAAAGTTAACGCAAACTTAAAAACAAATTCAAAATATTTTTCTTCCAGCAGACTTACTTCATCAACAAGTGCTGACAACTGGTCTAAAGGAGCATAAGAAAGATCTCCATATATCAAGTTCGTTTTGAAATTGTCTTTTCCAATTGGATCTTTTCCTTTCTTTATAAAATATATTGCTTTGCTCTGTTTCAGGGCTGCTGGAAATTCATATGATGGTGTGATCAAGCCAGCTGGATTCACAGTGATAACAAGCTGGTGATTATCAGCCTTCTCCAAAAATTCTAGAATAAGAATTTTATTCTCTTCTACCCCTAAGCACTTCGCCCATTTATCTGGTTTTAATTTGTATGTTTTTAATACATAGTCTGACATAAAATCAATCCTCGGATCGGCCACTTCTGTCATTTTTGCAGTTTACACTTGCAAGTTGAACTTGTTTGCAGCGGCAGTTAAAACTAAGTTAAGAGGGTAACGTTAGCCCAAAGCTAGTCAGCACGGCAGGATATTCAAAAATAGGTCTGTGTCCTTAACACTAGGTTTCCGTCTAATTTAATTACGAATCATCACTGCAGTCAGTGTAACACTTGATTTTTGCTAAAGGAGTTTATATCGAAGGTTTTTCGATAATAAAACTTTTCATCCTTCTTTCTAAACCATAAGAAATCCATAAGCATTTCACAAAAGTTAAAGCTTCTTCGCTGTCTTGCAGTTGCAGGTAGGCCCTATCTCCCTCCGTGCAATAAAAATGGCGTCTTAAAAGCTTGCGGTTTTCATGGCAACCATCATTCCAAACATCCAACAAGTGTGCCCAGTTTAGCCAAGGCTTTGAGTTTGAGGATATTGATTGTATATCAGGAATAGGATGTACGAAGCAATCATGGACCCAGTATTTGGTCGAAAGAGTGCTTGTCAAAGGTGTCGGAAGAAACTCGGGGCAAGGGGAAGAAAATCAAGTGAGGGCACGTTTTTGACAGTAATTGAGGGGCACTTTTCATTTTCAAAAAGGGGGTTAGCCTAAACATATGGTTTGAGTATAGACCGAGTATAGGCAGGATTTGGAAGTAAGAGAAACTCCACCCCCCCCCCCCCCCTTCCCCCCTCGGCCTCGCCTGCTGATTTCCAAATGTAGTTTTGCATGGTGCTTTTTTGTAGGCTTAGCGTGATTTTGTTATTCACTCCTTCCCCTCCCCCCCCCCTCCCCTACACACACTTTTCAAATCCCTCCTATGGGTTTGAGATTGGGGAGCCAGGATCAATGTTGCCAATTGCCTATCGGGCGAATAGGTAAAAGACCTACTTTTTAAAACTACTGCTTAGAAAGTTTTTGGGGGCCTGCCTGCCTCCCACCCATCATAGATAACATTATCAAATAAACAAGTGACAAGAGGATTTTTGAGAATTGCAACACCTTAAATTTTCTACGTTTCTTATGGTCTTTCATACACCTTACGTTATAAGAACAAACGTTTAGGCTGACCATAGCTTGTTTTGGTTTTAATGTACGTCACACAAGGTAAAACGAAACTTATTTTGAAGCATAATGCTAGAAAATACCAAACGGAAGCATATACAAATAAATTGCTGACATCTAGAACGATTGCAATTCAATAACTTATGGGTATGAAGGAAAAAATAATGAAAATATTGGAAAAAATATTAAACTCTAACAAGAGGGACATCTGAATGTAAGGTGTCATCTTGACAACATCCACTTAAACTTTGGTGGATGACAAAAAAAAAGGATAATAATAATAATAATAATAATAATAATAATAATAATAATAATGATGATGATGATGATGATGATGATGATGATGATGATGATGATGATGATGATGATGATGATGATGATGATGATGATGATGATGATGATGATGATGATGATGATGATGATGATGATGATGATGATGATGATGATGATGATGATGATGATGATGATGATGATGATGATGATGATGATGATGATGATGATGATGATGATGATGATGATGATGATGATGATGATGATGATGATGATGATGATGATGATGATGATGATGATAATAATGATGATGATGATAATAATAATAATAATAATAATAATAATAATAATAATAATAATAATAATAATAATAATAATAATAATAATATAATAATAACAATAACAATAATAATAATAATAATAATAATAATAATAATAATAATAATAATTATAATAATAACATTAACAATAATAATAATAATAATAATAATATTAATAATAATAATAATTATAATAATAATAATAATAATAATAATAATAATAATAATAATAATAATAATAATAATAATAATAATAATAATAATAATAATAATAATAATAATAATAATAATAATAATAATAATAATAATAATAATAATAATAATAATAATAATAATAATAATAATAATAATAATAATAATAATAATAATAATAATAATAATAATAATAATAATAATAATAATAATAATAATAATAATAATAATAATAATAATAATAATAATAATAATAATAATAATAATAATAATAATAATAATAATAATAATAATAATAATAATAATAATAATAATAATAATAATAATAATAATAATAATAATAATAATAATAATAATAATAATAATAATAATAATAATAATAATAATAATAATAATAATAATAATAATAATAATAATAATAATAATAATAATAATAATAATAACAATAACAATAATAATAATAATAATAATAATAATAATAATAATAATAATAATAATAATAATAATAATAATAATGATAATAATAATAATAATAAAAGATATATATAAATATAAATCAATCAATAAATAAATAAATAAATAAATAAATAAATAAATAAAAAAATACATATACAAATAAATGAATGAATAAATGAATGAATGGATGAATGAATGAATGAATGAATAAATGAATGAATAAATAAATCAGTCAATGAATGAATGAATTAATTAATCAATGAATTAATCAATCAATCAATGAATGAATCAATCAATCAATTAATCAATTAATCAACCATTCAATCAATAAATCAATCAATCAATCATTTAATCAATCAATCAATCATTCCAATCAATCAATCAATGGGCCAAACGTGTAAAGGAAATGTACGTGAACGGTACTAAGCTTCGTTTGTCTGGCGGACTGTGGTGGCAAAGTGATGGTAAACCATTCTCCTTTGAATAATACTCCTTATTTCTTTTTTCGATCATAACCAGTTTACCAGATTTCCTGCAGCTAACCTACCTCCGCAATTGGAGTCATTAATCAATACTTGTCTTACTCCGGCTTATCTTGCTCACTTCAAGATGTTTCCATAAATCTGATGCCACTGCAGGAGCCAGGCTGCCACTAGAGTCACTACTCATGATGTGCACAACTTACAGTCTTTTTCCTCGTCATTTTCTTTCGTCATGTAATCAAGTTTAAGTTTATATAGTTATAGAATCAGCTTACCTGTAAAAATCAAGTTCAAGTTTACATGAATATTTACATGTTCCACAAATATTCACTTTTTACCTGTAAAAATCAAGTTGAAGTTCACATGGATATTTACATGTTCCACGAAGTTACAATTCTTTTTAAGATTATATCAGTTTACCAATAATCAAGCTCAAGTTTACATGGATTTTTCCTTATTTACCCGTGCCAAGAAGTTATGACTCTTTTGATGATTATATCATTTTATCTGTAAGCAACTCCAAGTTTGCATGGTTATTTACATAGTTACATGCTTCAAGATGGTAAGATAATCTTGTTGATTATAATTAAGTTTGCTTGGATTTTTCGTGAGCATTCACTATTGTTTATTAAAATATACCACCTTTTATGCCGACTAGGGGGTTTGTTCATTTTGTCCACTTTGATGACTTGTGGATCTTTTCAGAAACTTTTAATTAGGCTTTTCATGTGAGAGTGTTTTCTTTATTATTTTGTTATTATTTGTATTTTTACTTTTTTTTTAACCTTCAAAACTCCATATATTCTATTATGTTTTTTAGATATATGTCTTTATCAATTTCAATGTTAACCTCCTCCATATCTATTGCCTCATCCAAATATTTACTAGCAATAGCTTGTTTATTTACTATGCGGATAATGTATATGCGCCACACTGTTTTATTGATTAATTTAAAATGACTACCATACAAAATGCCTCTTTCAATACACTGGGCATCAGAGACTGTAAGAAAAGGAAAAAGTATTTTATTTTTTCACAAACATTTTTTGTATATTATTTTTTACAAGAGACTTATTCTACCCACAGTGATATCAATTACTGGAGCAACGAATGGGGTGGCAAGGTTCTGTTTGCACACGGATCCATTGATATTACCGTGGTTTTATGATTTTATTTAAACCCTTATTACATATTTGCACTGATGATATTACGTGTGATGTTAGTTGTAACTCTTTGTTATATAGAGAACACTCCATACCTTTTAATTAATATTTACGCTCCTATATTGATCAACCTATTTTTTCAATAATATTGGCAATATTATTAATAAGTATAGCAATATTAATATAATTGGGGAGATGATTACAACCTTGTTTTCGATTTTGATTTTGATTTTTTTTTAAAGGGAGGGTGGGGGGGTGGGTGGGGGGGGGGTAGGGTAAGTCATTTCAATGCAAGAAATTCTGTGTTAGAACTCATTAGCAGGTTTGACCTTTTAGACATCTGGAGAGAACGGCATCCTAACTATACTTGGCATTCTACTATTGACAAAACTATACATTGCAGGTTTGACTTTTTTTTTTATCTCCAGATGTCTAGTACATCTTGTTGACGATCTGATCATGATATTGTTACCATCAAATTGCTTTCTTTATTGCAACGCGGTCCAAGTACCTGGAAATTTAATTCCTCCTTACTCAAAAATAATGATTACGTACGTAAGTCTTATCAATTAAACCATCACCTCCGTTACTGTTGATTATTCTCACTTGAATGCTTCTTTGTTGTGGGAATTTCTTCAAAATGAATTTCAGATCTGTTACTATTGCTTACTCTAAACGTAAGGCATATGACAGATTAGCTCATGAGCGCAAGGTACTTCAATCTATTTCGTATTATGATTAACTATGTATAACATCTCCCACTGATTCAGACTTATCTGCTTTGAGAGGTTTCAAGAATGTGCTCGATTTGATATGCGATTATAAACTTCAAGGTATTTTTTATTCGTTCCATGGCAAGGTGGGTTGAGGGTGGGGAGAAGAACACCAGGTATTTCCTTAATTCAGAACGTAGAAATAAGGCCTCCAACTGTATTACTAAATTAATAAATGGTACTGATTCGCATGTTATTGATAAGCATGCACTTCTTGATAAAATTGATTTTTTTTTTTATCGTTCACTTTATCCCATATGTCCTGTAAGTGACCCCCTCTACTCATTTAATTCCCGTAACAGTAATAAACATATTTCGACTAAGAATTCGGTTTCTTTAGCGAATGCAAAGATTTCCTTTTTTCTATGCCGTCTAATAAATCCTCGGGTACCGATGATCTATTTTCTGACTTTTATCAATTCTTTTGGGATAAAATTGGGAAATTCGTTGTTAACGCGCTAAATTTTTCTTATAATGATATGTGTTCATCCAAACAACAATCACTGGCAGTGATTTCCTTCATTCTTAAGCCTGGCAAAAACCCATCATTCTTAAAAAACTGGAGACCTATCGCTCCACTTAATACCGATTACAAAATAGCAGCTAAGTCCCTGGCTCATCATTTAAAATGTATTTTAATTTATTTCATCAGTCCAGAGCAGACTGGTTTCCTTAAGGGTAGGTATATCCGGGAAAATATTCCTTTAGTGTTAGATACTATTAGCTATTGTAATCATGATAATTTACCAGCTTCATTAATCTTTATCGATTTTGAGAAAGCGTTCGACTCCTTGGACCATTCATTTATTAACAAGGTACTTTCTTATTTTAATTTTGGACGGGGTTTCATACAATGGGCTTCTACCCTTTATACAAAGGCTACTTCGTGTGTAATCAACAATGGTCATTGTACTAATTAGTTTCAGGTATTACGTAACGTACGACAAGGCTGCCCTCTAGCCCTTATTTATTTATAATTTGTTCTGAAATTCTTTGTATCTATATCAAGCATAACCATTCTATTAAAGGTATACATTTAAGTGATATAAACTTCAAATTTTGTCAATTTTCAAGTCTAAATAATTTTGGCAAAGTTTCCGGTCTCGTAATTAATTTTGATAAATCACACATTTTCCCCCTTGGTTATTACACTGAAATACCGGGCCCCAAATCATCTTTAAAATTATATTCTTAACTTCTCCACTCGTCCTATCTATTATTTAGGTATTTCGTGTACAACTCACCATGACGACTTTTTCCATCTGAATTATCAGCCCAAATTATCCCGCCTTAAGAACATTCTTAATCTATGGTCAACTCGTGACCTTACACCCATAGGTAAAATTACTATCATTAGATAAATCTTTTGCTCTTTCCCAACTAGTTTACTTATTTACAGTTCTTCCAACCCCCGCCCCTTTCTTCTTATTCCTATATCATAGAACTTAACACAATTTTGTATAAGTTCATTTGGAATGGTAAACCACATAAAGTTATAAGTTCTTCACTTATTAATGATTAGATGAGGGCGGGATTTATATGTTACATGTTGAATCTTATAATTCTACTTTAAAGTGTTCTTGGATTCGTCGCTATTGTTCACCTATTTCAAATAATTGGAAGATCTTTTTGGTTTAGCTTTACGTAATTTTGGAAATATGCTTCTATTTAAATGTAATATGAGTTTACACGATTTTTTGAATATTAAGAACTGTTTTGTAAAACAGGTATGTGAAGCTTGGTTCTCTTTTAACTTTAATATGTCGCTTGATCACTAAACAACTCACTTCTAAAAATTGGTAATAAGACATATTTTGTTAAGAATCTTTTAAACGCTGGGGCATTTTGGGTCCGTGATTTTTTCTGCATTGATAGTTCCCTGAAAAGTTATATTGACTTTATAAAAGAGTTCAAGCTTACATCCCTACCGTTCACCCGTTATTTTGGTATTATCTCTTGCATACCTGCCTCTTGGAAAGATAATTTATCTCCCCATGTTGCCAAGTCTGTTAATGTTACCCGTAATGAATCAAATTTATTTCCAATTGCATTTCCAACAGATCAATCTATCATTCTATCGTAAAACAGTACACGAAGTCACCATCCTGTTTTCCTTACGTTACTAACTGGAACAAAATCTTCTTGTTATCCTTAAAAGCTGTTACGAATTATAATCTTCATTATTTCAAATTCCGTTTAATTCACAGGATACTAGGTACCAATGATTTTCTTGAATAAGATAGGTTTATTAGATTCACCCTTGTGCACATTTTGTAATGCCTCAGATGAGACTTTATCTCATCTTCTTTTGGGATTGCCCGATTAATACTTGTTTCTGGAGTGATGCTGTGAGGCTTATTATTGAACCCCCGTTGTTCTTAATGAAGTCATTGTATTCTTTGAACAACTAGATAATATGAGAGCCCCTTTAAATTATTTCCTAATTCATGTTAAAAATACATTTAAAAATGCAGGTGTAGTCTGTTTTACACCAAGCTAATCATTTTTATCGCATTTTGTTATTCAATCTTCAAGTTGGTGGGTATATCAATCGTCATGGCAACCCAAATAGCAACCTCCTATTTATTTTTTATTTAAAGAAACACTAGTATGTAGGCTAAACTACTGCATCCTTTGCACTTATGCTTGCATATGTATTCTATATTCAATTTACTCCTTTTATATGTGGTTGAAGCAGCCCAACAATTCTCTACTTTGACGCTGTGAAATCTATTGCTTTTGTTTAACTTTATAAACAGAGCCATGCTACCTTATTTTTCTTTTTTGTATTGTTCACATTCTCTGACGGTTGATATTCATTGCGTGTCATTGCGTCATATTGTGTTATTTATTCCTTCACCCCTGTTAATGTATATTTTATTGTAAATAGAGGGAGGCAAGGTACATCTGTGTATTTTGCGCTTTCCTTTTATTGGTTTGGTTATCTTCTTCTTTTATGGTTTGTACTATGTTAGCTATGTTTGCAAATTTTTCGCTTAGTTGCGTTTTTAGGCGGCCAGTCAGCCGGCCAGTCATCCGGCCAGTCGGCCGGCCAGTCGGCCGGCCAGTCGGCCGGCCAGTCGGCCGGCCAGTCGGCCGGCCAGTCGGCCGGCCGGTCGGCCGGCCGGTCGGCCGGCCAGCCGGCCAGTCGGCCGGCCGGCCAGTCGGCCGGCCGGCCAGTCGGCCGGCCGGCCAGTCGGCCGGCCAGTCGGCCGGCCAGTCGGCCGGCCAGTCGGCCGTCCAGTCATCCGGCCAGTCATCCGGCCAGTCGGCCGGCCAGTCGGCCGGTCGGCCGGCCGGTCGGCCGGCCAGTCGGCCGGCCAGTCGGCCGGCCAGTCGGCCGGCCAGTCGGCCGGCCAGTCGGCCGGCCGGTCGGCCGGTCGGCCGGCCGGCCGGCCAGTCGGCCGGTGGGCCGGTCGGCCGGCCAGTCGGCCGGCCAGTCGGCCGGCCAGTCGGCCGGCCGGCCGGGCCGGCCAGTCGGCCGGCCAGTCGGCCGGCCAGTCGGCCGGCCAGTCGGCCGGCCAGTCGGCCGGCCAGTCGGCCGGCCAGTCGGCCGGCCAGTCGGCCGGCCAGTCGGCCGGCCAGTCGGCCGGCCAGTCGGCCGGCCAGTCGTCGGCCGGCCGGTCGGCCGGCCAGTCGGCCGGCCAGTCGGCCGGCCGGTCGGCCGGCCAGTCGGCCGGCCGGTCGGCCGGCCGGCCGGCCAGTCGGCCGGCCAGTCGGCCGGCCAGTCGGCCGGCCAGTCGGCCGGTCAGCCGGCCGGCCAGCCGGCCGGTCAGCCGGCCGGTCAGCCGGCCAGTCAGCCGGCCAGCCAGCCGGCCAGTCAGCCGGCCAGCCAGCCAGCCAAACAAATAATATGTTGGGGAACGAATATGATTATTCCTTCCTCCTTCCAAGAAAAAATGTAAGTAGCCTTATATATAAGACCTATATATGTATCCATTGCAACACATATAGGGTACATATGTATTTACAAGAGGTAAGGAAGCATACCAGTATGCATCTATATGTGCGTTGAGGGGTCTTAAACAACAAACACGAATATATTGTCCAGAATTTACTTGCATGTTTTATCTTGGCTGCTTAAAAATTCTGATAGCCTATCAATTTAAATAGTGAACACTTCAGCGGGGATCCGAACGCAAGAAGTAAGAAGCAGGTCCCTAAATGTATCTTATTAAATACTTTTATTCAAAATTGTTATAATATTAACCCTTACTCTATAGACCTTTTCATATTTGATCGGTAATTTCCGGAAACCCAATTTAAATAATGTCACATGGCCGAAATTCACGTGAATTTGGTAAACCAATCAAAAGAGGAGAAAAGCAAAACAGACGACAGAAACCACACGTGAATGATGTTTGTAAACAAAACGCAAACCACCGCGCTAAAATTAAAAGGATGAAGAAAAAAAAAGAACGCTGACAGGCACGAAGATGAGTTAATTTCTTGAACTAAAGGGAGCGTTTGGTACAGCAAGATTGCCACCAATAAACAAATTCAACATGACTTCAATATATTAATTTTTTTATCGTCCAAATTGGACGATATTATATGAAAGCCACTTGGGAAAACAGCTTCGAATTATTCACATCGGGACATGTTCAGGTTAGTAAACTGAATGATAGTCAGATAACATATGACTGTGTAGTGTAACCATTAGTCGGATAACATAAGACTGTACTGTAGCCATATGCAGTATTGCAAGTAGTGTGTAGCACGTAGGGCATACTGAGTGAGATGATTATCTCACTATGTAACCATATGCATCGGCTGTATTGCAAGTAGGCCTAGTGTGTAGCATTTAGGCCTAGTGTGTAGCATGTAGGCCTAGGGAATACTAAATGAGATGTTTATCTCACTAGTAAACTGAAGTTAGGCTAGACTAACTGTAGGCCCTACATGTAACTTGTAAGTCATTATTTGATTTTCATTTAGGAAAATAATCACAAGTTTGTGCCTTAAGAGGCTAACGTAAGGCCTAAGTTAGGCAAAGTGGTTGCCCTAGGCTAGTTATTCGTCTTTGCATTTGCCTACACCCGTTTCCAGGCCTTAAGTTTGAATACTTCCCACTGTCACTTATCTGTTTTTTCTTGTTGGCTGATATTCACTGATTGCTGTTGTTTCTAGGCCTACCGGAAAAAAATGTCCCACTTTGCTTAATAACATACGTGTAACGTTAGATCTATGTGGGTTGTCACAATTAGGCCTAACCTTAGTTAGTGAGATAACATCTCCCTCTGTATGCCCTACATGCTATGCACTACATGCAATGCAGAGTGAGACTCCGTCCTGTCTGTTTTAACGTGGAAATTGCCTCAGTCTTAAAATCGCGACTAACACTTGTCTATTTACGTCACCTGTTACACAGTACTTACGGCACATAAAAATATATAGTTAACTTCTCCTGTTAACCTTGTGAGTAATTAAAACATGCTGGTAATCATAAAATGATCAAAATTGGGTAAAAATTAAGCCAATATTGTTCACTCCTTTCAGTTCAACCTTACGCTCTTGGAACCTTTTTTTATATTTTTTGTTTACAGGGTGCACAACACCGATACGCGTACTAATAAATATAACGCCAGCGAACTGGACACACGCATTCAACATTTACGCTACTCTGGCATGGCTAATTTTCGATAGAATTTGAAATAATTAGGTACATTCACTTCGGTGCACACGATTGTGAGAACGTAACAATTGAGGTAGTTGAAAATTTCTTCCTTTTATGTGTTTTAGTACATAGTTATTGAATGTATTTTTATGTGTCCAAGCTTTTAAGATTAAGAGTTACATACTAGAAGCTTTTTTAGTTATGTAGCTTAACTTTTTCAGGTTAAAATGAATGAGGTAAAAAAGTACAAATTTCTTGGAAAATGTTCGCAAAACAGGAGTGCATTGCAAATATTCTGCGACATGACTATGATGAGTCAATGTAGCGGTTTCCACCGTTATATGAATAGGATGATGTCTGACCCAGTATTCGCAGTCATGTAATGGCTATAACGTATGCTACGGTCAGATGTTTATCTGACTAAACCTTAGTAGGCCTAGGCTTGGCCCTAACTAGCTTGAGAAGTAACTTTAGGATAATAATGCAGTAGACTTAAGTTAGACCTAAACCGTAGTACCGTCGGACGGATGCCAGCTGTGAGTATGGCTACCGTTAGTGATGTCTGTCCATCCGAGGGCTAACCAAATTTTCAACCACCCTAACTAATCCAGGGTGCATTCCATGTAAAACGTACGCCAAAGGTACAAGGTCTTTGCTTTCATACGCTAAGATTTTCAAGCAACCAAGTAGTGAGTTGGTCTTTGAGAAATCTGATACTCTTGCTTAGTATTTTGCTATACTTTCCTCGGTGACAAAACTTGCTTTTAATTTTAAAATAACATGATTAATACTGAGCAAAAAATGAATATGCAGTTTTTGACATATTCTATTTATGATTTATATAAAGTCACTGACACAGGAATACACAAAATATACAGTAGCCTAGCAAAGAAAAAAATATTTCAGCATTATTGCAATTTATTGCTGGCATTGCATTGTTAGTCTAATGCAATCTAGCAGGAGTGTCTTTAAGTGTGAGTGTTTTAAAGTTATAGTACATTCTGCAAGATTTATTGGTATTTTAGGTAAATAACTTGTTGTGTATAGTATGATAGGAAAGAAAATAGGACAACTGTATTTCAAGCTTAAACTTTTTTTTCACACCAGTACGCCAAGGAATTTAGAAAGCTTGTGCTATACCACTACGCCGAAAAGAAGTCAACTCCATGCCAAAAATCTACAGAATTTAGTGCACAAAATGCATCCTTGCCCCTAATGACGTTACCCACCTTAGAAAAGCAGTCAGACAAAATTGTTACGATTACCGATTGTTAATTGAACTTCAATTTCATTTATTAGATGCTTCATAAATTAATTGTACAGATAAAAATAATAATTTATTGAAGTTACTGTTGATTTAATACTGAAGAATTCAATGATCGGACATTACTGGTACACCTGCTTGGGTATTTAGACATGTTAAACAAACTGTAATTGAAATTCGGGTCAGTCGCGGAACTTTCCAGGTGACTACAACTTTGATAGATTTTAATGAAAATTCAAAAAAGCGAAACCAAATATCCTGAATCGAACATCTTACATTGTTTTAAAGGATTGGAGATTAAGTTGGAACATTGATTAGGCCTAGGCCTAGGAAGATGTTTGAATCTGGAGGGGAAGGGGGGGGGGGGGGGTAGGGGCACACAAACTGTCCAACTGGCATATTTTCAAAGTATTTAGCACAGCAGTATAGCTTTATAAGGTCAAACCTCCACCCCATCCCTCCCCCCCACCAGAAAATGTCTCAACTTTTTTTCAGTTCGAAAATTACTGATAGCCCATTTTCAAGTTCTTGTTTAATATACAATAGATATTTTGGTCCAAAATTTGGTAAAATGGAACAATTTCATACTAAAATATACAAAAGCTGGAAAATTTATAGATCATATAAGTCAACCCATTTACCTTTTTCATATTTTTTTAGGTCAAAATTCACTTACCCGCAATATCTTTTAGACAAAGATTCACATTGGCCAAAAACATTTTGTGTCAAGGTTCAACATGGCAAAAAAACATTTGGGTCAAGATTGACCATGGCAAAAAAACATTTGGGTCAAGATTCACCTTTGGTCAATTGTTTTAGGTGAAGATTCACCATAGGGAAAAAAATGATTTCTGGTTATTTTTTACTGTTTAATTAGTCGTATAGTATCATAATGTACCATTTGTTATTCCCCGTTATCTTTTTTTTTGTATGGTAGAATGAAATCTGTTGGAAATAGTATAACTTAAGCACTTATTACTTTTTAGTTCGACGCTGATTCAATGTTAAAATGAAGTACCTCCCCATAAATCTGGAGTTAAAAATTTCATAAAACATTCAGAGCTATTAATTCAATGCGATTTTACTTGACTTTTCAAACTTACTATTAAACAAACCCTATTGCATGAGTTTTTTTCTTTGTACACAATGTTTATCTCCGAAATGATGAATTAGCGAAAAAAATATTAATAAAAGGTCAATGCAAAGCACAAACAAAGAAAATAACATACAAAATGAAGATGATTCTCCGTCATGATGGGACAATCCTCCATACAAACTGTAAATGCCCTGCTGGTGCTGGACTGATGTGTACCTGTAAGCACATTGCAGCAGTTTGCTTCGAAATGGAAGATTTCATTAAAACATTTGTATTACTGGAGGACTTGCCATCATTCATGTACAGGTAAGGAAAATGTTCATTTGAACTTAAAGATAATCATGAGTATTTCCTGTATACAGTTACTGTTATTGAAACCTAATAAAGTTTTGATGAAAACTATAATGAATATAAGGAACCTGCAGTGATGCTGGTGTTCATGTGTGTGTGCTTGCATGTATGTATGCTAGAGCTGTGACCGTTTAGCGTGTACACGCTACACGCTCGCAAATCCTTGTAAACGTTTACTAAATACTTCATTGCGAGTAATCGTTTTTCATAGTCAGTCTTGCTGTTGAAAATCAATATGATCATTCATGATTCAAATCACACACACATTCGACTAACAAAATTCCAATCAATGGCTTTTCACAAACTGTAAACCGGATTAGCATAATCCTTTTTAAATGTGAGAATCACCAATGCGCAGTAATCACCTATGAATGGGGATATTTTGCACTTTGATTTCGCCGAAATGTGAGTAGGCTAACTTGTAAAATGCACCGCAAATGTGCATGTACTGTATGTATGTATGGGTGTATGTATGTGTGTGTCTGTAACAGTAAGCTTATTAACACAATATCTCAAGAACGATACTCTAGGTTAATGTCATATTTGGTACACAGCCTATGATATGTATATGTGCCCTATTGTTTTTGGTAATGTCATACATATTCATGAGTAGGCATGGGCTTAATGTTAAAATCTTGAAATGTTCATATTTTAACAACCACATGTCTGTTTTGTTTCATATTCATTATTATTCATTGCATTTATATTGTTAACTAGTGTATGTGTTTATGGTATAAAAACAATGAAATTCATCAGTATGCATAGAAGACGGGGCCTTATGATTTTCCTAAAACAAGCTTGTTCACACGGTATCTTAAGAGTGATCAACTGCATTTATGTAATATTTGGTACACATACATGTAACCTATGGTCTGTAGATGTCCTCTATTGTTTTTGGTGATGTCATGCATATTAATGAGTAGGCATGGGCCTAATATAAAAATCTTGAAATGTTCATATTTAACAACTACACATGCCTGTTATGTTTCATATTTGGTTTAGTTATGATGTTAGCTGGTGTGTACATGTTCAGAGAACAAAATTGTTGATTTTCATTAACATGTATAGTGGGCAGGGCAGGGGCTTATCATGATTTTGCTGAAAAGAGCTGGTAAACATGATATTCAAAGAATGATAAACTAGATTCATGTCATGTGTGGTACACAGATAGCCCATGATCCACATATGTGCCCTATTGGTTTTGTGGTGATGTGATGCATATCAATGAATAGACAGGGCTTAATGTAAAAATCTTCAAATGCTCATATTTTAACTACATGTCTGTTTTGATTCATAGTTAGTATATTTATGTTGTTAGCTAGTTGTATAAAATTGTTGAATATCATACATGGTGGGCATGTATGGTTTGCTGAAAAGAGATTATTAACACAGCAATTCCAGAACAAACATTGGATACAGGACATGTTGTACCAGATAGCCCATTGTTTCTTGTTGGTTGTGATGTCAGACATATTGCTAAGTGGGGGGGTTAATATAAAATAAAATAATCTTGAAAAGTGAAAATTTATAGCAACCATGTCTCTGTTTGCATCATACTTGCATGTTATTTTCAGTTATTGTGTACATGCTTCTTTTGTCAGCAGGTTATATCACTAATATCTGCGCCTCAATGTGAAAGTACTACAAAAAACTTGAAAACACACCGCAAACATGGTACACTATGTGAGTTATGGTCTGTATATGTGACCTATTGGTTTGATAGTGATGTCATGTAGGTGGGGCTTTATGTAAAATTCTTAAAAGTGAGTGGAAAATGTGCAACCGTATGCATGTTTTGCATCATACAAATGTTGTCAACAGGTTCTATTTCATTGACATGCATGGTGGCTTATGAATATGTGTTTTTTTTAGCATATTTCATGATATGCAATGCCATTTAGTGTAAAACTTAAAAAACAACAAACAACGAAAGAATGCATCGGAACCACCAAACATTTTGGTTTTCTGGTTGCAAAAATCAAACAAAATGGTAAAGAACTAGGAAAAGAAGGCATTTTACAGAATTAAGACTTTTATGGTTAAAGGATGAAGAAGATATGTAAATTTGTCATTAAATCAGTTGGAAATTACAAACTACTGGATTTGATCTGATTTGTTTTAAGTAATCTACCAACTTGCGCTTCTGGAAAAAAAACTAAAGCCATGAAAAAAGCAAAATATTTCATCCCAATCAGGTAAACATTGACCATTTTACAGCATTTCGAATTTTCAAGACCTTATTTTTTTTAAATTATGAAAATTTTATTGAAATTTTGTGATATCACTACAGGAAAACTTATTAATTGTTAATCAATCCTCCAAATTTTCTTGTATGTTAACAGTTGAATATGATGTGGAAAGAGTTGAGTCATAAGCAGGAAGAAGCAGTCTGATGTACTGTATATTGACCTAAATATTGACCTAAATTTAGAATTGAAATTTAAAGGTCCTCTCTATCATACTTCAAACTTTTTGGATACAATAAAAAAGTTGTCAAACTTCTATTAACCACAATTTGGAAACTACAGTTATGTTTAACATAAATTAAAGACCTCTATTCAGAATGACAAAAAGCTCTTTATGGTGCATTACAAATCTTCATCTGTTTAATATACCTTTTAATTGTAGAAAAGCAGCTGGCTTTTGACAATGATTTTGTGATTGGCTATTCCAGAAAATTAATCTTTCAATAGTTCATGTTTAAAATAGAACAAATCCTCTTGGCATACTTCAGGTGCATGCCAAAATTTGTGTATATTGAAATACATTTGAACTTAGAACAACCCTTCAAAGCTATATCCAACTGGTCAAATACCATTTCAATATTGCACATGATTGGATACTGTTTTGTCAAATCTCTGCACTGGCATAGCTTTTTTTTTTTTTAGGGGGGGGGAGGTAAGAAATTGAAGTGAACAGACAAAACGTACCAACATCATGCACAACTTTCAACCAATATATAAAGAAATTGGGGACGATCGCCTGCTTGCTCCCTCCCCTTTCTGGCTATGCCACTTAATCTGTTTATTTGGTGTGAATGTCCTAGACATTGAAAATACTCTGAGTGTTCATTTATGCTTGCAAACATTCAAAATATTTTCCAGTCTAGCTGATGAGTCATGGCATTTGACGAAACATTCATAACAACCATTTCCAGTAGAAAACTCAAATTAAATGAGATCTTTTTGTTTTGCTGAACATCATAACATCAAGTGGAGTTTTTAAAGGTAAGTGTGTAAAATATGTTTACTCCATGGTGGCCATAACTTCTATAATTATTTAGGGAATAAAGTCGATGGTGAACATAAATGTAATTATGACAGATTATGTGTCCCAAAGTGCTCAATTATGCGACATGGGGTCCAGGAACCTGCTTAAACAGTAGGTAGCTCAGTTGGTAGGGCGCATGGCTGAGATGTTGGAGATATTGGGTTCTAGCCTCGATCAGGGCTAACACATTTGTCCACAGCTGTGCAGACAGATACACAGAACATCAAAGCAGAAGAACGTCGTTTCAGCTCCTGTTCCCCATTCAGCTGTTGAGAATGTTCACTGTCCTTCGGAGGGGAGGTTTAGCGGTCAGTCCTGTTGGTGGGACAGTAACATCCTACCTGGCTCTCTGATCACTATTCAAAAAAGAGAAACGTAAAAACACGGTGCTCGTCCACTTCGACCACTATATGAGGCATAATTATTTGACTCCACCGTTTTCTTATTCAACAACTCATTTGCATATAAGTTATTATATGAACTGACACTTTCATACATAGTATGCTCAATCAGGGACTGTGATAGCTAGGATGAGACTTCTTATGGAGCCTATGGGACGTCATGTGAGACATGGGGTGGGATGCCATGTGGGACAGGGTAGAATGCCATGTGGTACATGGTGGGATGCCACGAGTAACACAAAGTGTGACATAGGTTGGGATGCCATAAAGTAGGATGTCATGTGTGACATAAGGTAGGATGCCATGTGTGACAGAGGGTAGGAGGCTATGTGGGACATAGGGTAGGAGGCCATGGGGACGGGATATGATGCCATGTGGGACAGAGGGTGGAATGCCATGTGAGTCATAGGATGGGATGCCCTGTGGGACATGATGGAATGCAATGTTGGACATGGGATGTCATGTGGGACGTGGGGTGGGGTGCCATGTGGGATATATGGTGGAATGCCATGTGGGACATGGGATGGGATGTCATGTGGGACATGGGTTGGGATACCATGTGGGACATGAGGTGGGATGCCATGTGGGGAATGGGTTGGGATGCCATGTGGGACATGGGGTGGGATGCCATGTGGTACATGGGATGCCATGTGGGACGTGGGGTGGGATGCCATGTGGGGAATGGGGTGGGATGCCATGTGGTACATGGGATGCCATGTGGGACTTTTTTTATAATTGGCCGGTTCATATGATATGGGTGTCAATTTGCATGGGCATGCGAGCCATGACAGTATTTACCGTCATTTGAAATTAATTCAAATAATTCTGTAGCTGAAATGCATGTACAATATCATAGAAACAGATTGATATTACGTACGCTGGGGGAGCACCTAAGAAAATGCTGTTAGAACCCACCATAGAACCAACCTAAAAATCATAAGCCGCAACTAATTTAGCCACAATTATCTTTAACGCAAAGTATTTTCCTTGACTACAGTACTTTCCTTAACTACAGTACTTTCCTTTACTACAGTACTTTCCTTTACTACAGTACTTTCCTTTACTACTGTACTTTCCTTTACTACAGTACTTTCCTTTACTACAGTGCTTTCCTTTACTACTATACTTTCCTTTACTACAGTGCTTTCCTTTACTACAGTACTTTCCTTTACTACTGTACTTTCCTTTACTACAGTACTTTCCTTTACTACAGTACTTTCCTTTAGTACAGTGCTTTCCTTTACTACTATACTTTCCTTTACTACAGTGCTTTCCTTTACTACTATACTTTCCTTTACTACAGTACTTTCCTTTACTACTGTACTTTCCTTTACTACAGTACTTTCCTTTACTACAGTACTTTCCTTTACTACAGTACTTTCCTTTACTACTATACTTTCCTTTACTACAGTGCTTTCCTTTACTACAGTACTTTCCTTGACTACTGTACTTTTCTTTACTACAGTACTTTCCTTTACTACAGTACTTTCCTTTACTACAGTGCTTTCCTTTACTACAGTGCTTTCCTTTACTACAGTGCTTTCCTTTACTATAGTACTTTCCTTTACTACAGTACTTTCCTTTACTACAGTACTTTCCTTTACTACAGTACTTTCCTTCACTACAGCACTATCCTTTACTACAGTACTTTTTGCTCAATCACTGAGCTAAAACACATAATACCAATGGATTATCAGCTATTTGGATTTGGTAAACAACTTACAATCAGATACTGTAAGTGTAACTGAAGAGGTGACTGGCACACCATGGAGCTATCACACTTTTTTTTAACTTAGCTAAAGGACTATGGACATCTAGAGGCAACATGGGCTTAAATTGTTTAAATGTGATTAACCATTAAACACCAAATAATTCCATCAAAATTGGATACAAATTGACCAATTTACAGCATTTTTATTTATTTCCTGTTATTGCGCATTGACATCATCATTGACATCAATGGGGGACGGATCTTACGTCACCTTTCGTAAAACCAAATGTTTTTTATTTCAGTCCACTGTTAATTATGTTTGAAATATAGCATTAGATTGAGGGCAATTTTTTGGGAGGGAACTTGGTCATACCCTAAATCATTATTTATCTAGAATAAGACATTCTAAAATTCACAAGTAGCTGAATTTGAAGCACAGAATTTAAAGAATTACATACAGATTTTGAGGTGTGTTCAGACATTCCGCAAAAATTACAAATTTTGAAACTTTGTTCGGTCATAACTTGAAAACTAAATAAGCTTTTCACAAATTCTAAAAACTACTGTAATCCACTCAGATTTTCATGCTCTTTCACATATCCTAAATCTGCTAGATGTCCATAATCCTTAAGTTAACCAAAAAAATGTCCCTTGATCCCTACAGAAACCTCTCTATCATACAAAAAATTATTCAAAGAGACTATAATATGTTTCACAGATAATCCTTAAATAAGAGGATGTAACCAACTGGAGATAAACAAAGGTGACAGGCTGTTTGTAACAACAAGACAAGCAGCTAGCCTTAAACTAATTCCTTTTCAAAGTTTATAACAGTATCCCTCTATCCCTGTTGTAACTAACTTATGACAATTAATCAACAATTTTTTATCTAATAACGTGGCACAAGTAATAAGGAATTAGATGTTTTCTGTTTTGGATCTTTAGTAATTAGAGAGGAATGGTTAATATACATGTATTCTGTGATCTCAAATAAAATGACAACGCCCCATGATACACTTAAAACAACCACAAAGAAAACTTCTCAGGAAAGTTGGATACAAATTCTTTCCAAAGGAGTTGGTGAAAAGCAGAAACTAACATAATTATACTTAACTTTTGGTCTTGTGTTGTTTTTAATCATTGTTGTAAATTTCATGATGTAGGCTTTTCATCAACCCAGCTTTCCCTACTTGTTGAAGAATGTGATAACATTTCACTTCAAGGAATAGGGAAAGAAGGAATAACTTCAGCCGGTTCATTCCAAAAACACCATGTTCACTACAGCAAGTGCTCTGAAATGGTCAAGATATTACCTGTAAACAAAGAAAGAGCGGAATATAATTTTGTCTATTCATTTGATGGGTGTTTTTGAATTTAAGTGCCTTCACTACCTTGTGAATTACACGCTGGAGCCTAGACCTTACTACATGTCAGTTAAACAGCCGCAAATACTGATTAATCCCAAAACACTATCATAATTGTTTAACAGTTGTATGTTGTACTGATTTCTCTCTCATTTACATTTGAAGTGTTCCAACTGACCTTTTTGCCCATATATGGTATAGTATAATTTTTTCGTAAGCACTGGTAATAAATTCCCGACATTTTTTAATTACTTACAAGATTAACAACAATAACAGGAGAAGTTAACTATATGCTGTAGGTACAGTAATTACAGTGTAACAGGTGTCGTAAATAGACAAGACGGTGTAGCGATTTTAGGACCGAGGCGATTTCCACATTAAAACAGATAGGACGGAGTTTCGCTCTGTATTGCATGTAGTGCGTAGCATGTAGGGCATACAGAGGGAGATGTTATCTCACTAGCCTACTGTAGGCTACTATCGTTAGGCTTAGATATTGACAGGGTAAAATTTTGAGTCAGACTTAAAATTCTATACTTAAGATTTTTGCGGGGTATTCATAACCATGCCGATATTTCTCACAACGATAAAAGGCATTGTCAAAAGTTGACCTGCGATCGTCATGGAAAGGCCTAGTTTTTCTATAGCGTAATCAAAATTCATCTACGCTTCTAAGTTCTATGATAAGCCAATGCAACAGTTTCAACGTTATAAGGTATATAGTGTTTTTCTGATTGTGTATAGGCCTAGTACCCATATAGTGGCTAGGCCTATAGCGTAGTCTAGCCATACTATTTGTGATGCCATGTTGACATTGGTGCCTATCGATGTTGCATGGTTTTTTAATAGAGTTAAATATTTTACTGAGTACTATTATATTTTCCCGAGTACTATTCAAATAAAAAAATTATATTAATTTTGTGGAATTTTAGCATGGTGGAAGTCTAGCATGGTGGGCCCAAAATTTGTGCACCCTCAGGGATATATTTTTTTTTCGTTGGCAGCAATTTATATATCTTTTTTTTTCCCCTCAATTTATCCATGATAAAGTTTCAGCAGCCCTTGCAGTGTAACGTTAGGCCTACCACCACTACAAGGTGTAAAAAAAGAAACAAAACATAGTATAGCCAGTTCTATTCAAAATTGAAATATGGAATTTGATGTCACTCACAAAGCTAACGTTGATGTAACGTTAGGCCTAAGTTGTAATGTACATGTATAGTGTAGGCTAGTAAAGTTAGCAACAGAGCAAATCAGAAATCAAATAACGTTAGGCCTATGCACTAAAAATGAAATAACTGACCCAAATGACAGCGAGGGTCCCAGGCCAACTAAACGAATGACAACTTAACCTAACCATAGTTTGCCGTAATTTCTTTTACTTTAAGTTTAACCCGTTTTTGTATGCTGGCGTTGTGTCATTGATTTCTGTGTGTTTACTGATATAGCCTACGGGCGCACGGCCCACCACACCACAGATGTTCCTAGCGTTATGGCAACATGATGATGGTTGCCATAACGCTAGGAACACCTGTGCACCACACCGTACCGTCGTGTGCACTAGGCTAACTTGCTGTGGGTTTAACGTTAGGCTATGGCTAATCCGTTTTTAATGTCATCGCATTTTTCTTGTATCAATGTAAATATGAAATTACTGGAAAGCATGATATGTGGAAATATACCTGGGATGCAATGGATGGGGTTAAGACCAGTATGGGGTCTTTCGTTTCCGGCTAAATCAAAATGCAAGGAACGAATTCTAGCATTTCGAAAGTACCATAGCCTAGGTCTATAGTCCACGACGATTCCAGTCAACTCCAGCACATGAGCCACCGTTTGCATACTGAAGGCTGCTTCCACGGCATGACAAACGGTACTAAAACCGAATATTTTTTTCAGGATATTGTCTTTTATTACAACCTCGTACTATACAATTTTGAGGCAACGAAATGATTTGTTCTAACCTTGCAAGACGTTAATATAATACTATTAGTAGTCAGATTTACCTCACGTTAGTTGTCCCGGGCCGACGCGTCTGCTATTACTAGACTGAAGTGCTGGCCGGCCGGCCGGCTATAAACTTTACGTAGTACCGGCAAGGCCATATGCGCTGAATGCGATCAGCTTAGTCTAGTCATGTTACACGTGTCGTCTGCTTGTCTCCACTAGCGCGTAAATTCCCCGGATTTTGATTGGCTGACCGAATATTCCTCCAGATGCTGATTGGCAGATTTCATTCGTGATGATTCGTGTATTCGGAAAAGTATTATTATACGCACACGCACGATTGTTGTGGTTTGGTTGCTTGATCGGATTGGCCCGTTTTATTCCACCAGCTGGTGATTGGTCAATGTACATATGTCTGGTGATACTGCAAAATTTGATAGAAATGTTTTTTTGTTCAAACTGTGTAGAAATTCGCTTTAGTGGGGCGCGATTTTCTGTCGCGACGCGAATTTTGCTATAATGGGCCTAGAAACGCCCTTTCAATCAATTTTCATTGATCATCTGAATAACCATACGATGACGATCCATCGATGAAAACAAGAGGTCAAAATGTTTCTTTTCCTTTGTTTTATTCAATTTTGTTTAAAAAATCGTATACGCAGCATGGTCCTGGTGAGCGGCCCACTGGGTCATCGAAGCGGAACGAGCCCGACTCTGCTGCTCGGAAGACAGAGAGGACCCTTCAATAATCAGCCTGTGCTTAACCCTTACTTTACCACGCGGCGATATTATCGCCTTTTGGGTCCGCCATCTTCGACCCCACCTCCTAAGCGCGTTGAACAAAAAAGTGCTGGTAGAGTGACTTAAAAATATACGCTCCACTTATTACGGTGGGAAGTTTCCCGAAATCTCTAGTTGACTGGTTGAGGTCAACCCTGTGTGTATGGCCTGAAGTTATAATGTAAAAATGTCTTATCAGAAAATTTTATGGGAATTGAATCTTAAATCATTTTATTGCATAAAAACGATCAAATTCGGTCAATATTACATTAAAATAGTTAAAATTCCTTTTCAGTCCGGTCTTAAAGGCTCCCCATTGCAAGCTTTGTCAATGCATGCAGGCTCCAAAACAAAAGTTCCCCAGTGAAAGCTTTTTTCAATAAGAAAAAAATAATGTGTATGGACCTAAAGCGCGTTATGATTCCCATTCTGATTCTCTTTTATAGGACAATATTTAGATTACCTTTTCAAGGAACCGTTTTTCAATATATGGGCATTTTTCGTTTTTGATAAAGGGCACTAGTTTTGTTTCATCTGGATAAGACACATTTTAAACAATGTACGGGCATTTTTCCTTTTGATAAAGGGCATCTGTAAAGGTTACTTTTTAAGCTCTTCTGCTTTCCCCGCCTCTGATCCCAATATCGATAACCAACTAAATTTTCAGGTGAGACTTGAGAGAATCTTCATTAATCAGTTAATTATTATTTTTAAATGAGTAATTATTCTGGAAAAGAGCTCATAGGAATGTGGCAACGGTACGTACGGTCTTCCTTTCAAAGTGCTAAAAGAACCCCAAGTTTATATAATAGCACACTCTCTAAGGTATCAATGAAAATAAAATTATATCAATGTGGGTAGAATTCTTCCCCAAAATAGTACAATCATGTAGTGAGCTCCACTTTATTTTAAATCTCTAAAGAAGACTTCGTTATGCATATGCGGCGGAATCGGCGAAACAGAGGCACGTCGCACACCCACTTTTCTCAAAAGTTTAAAAAGTGCCCTTTTTAGAGGAAAAGTGCCCTTTATCTGAGGGGAAAATGCCCTTTTTAGAAGGAAAAGTGCGCTTTCAAAGAGGACAAGTATCTTTTTTAGAGAAGAAACCTGCCCTTTCAAACATTGAAAAACTTTAAACTTTTTAAAGACTGTATATCGGATCTTTTCATTAAAGAAAGTAACACAAATATCGTCCTAAAAAGACTAAAATCATGAAATTTCACGCGCTTCGCAAGCATACACTATTCTGAACTTGTATCTTAGACAAAGTTGGGGCCCAACAACCCTAAATGTTTGACTTTTTATACTTAAAAAGCCTTCACCTCTGCCTACTTTTGTTTTCCCAGCTTATAATTTGCAAAAAAGAACTCTTTAAAATAGGGCCTTTCTAGAGTGTGAGAGCCACCCCAAATTTAATTAGTCAGTTAGTGGGGCATCTTGTCATAACATAAACTGACGTACCCTCTCCCATGACCTTTGTAAAGATCAAAAGGTGTCACTTTACAGAGATAATGAAAGTGTTATTCAAAATATTAAAATATATTTAAGTCCCTTTATTATACTTGACCTTTTTATTGCCAGATTGAAAAAAGTAACACAAGCATCAAGCACAATACCACAAATTTCACTTGTGGAGCGCATCTGGTCTAATTCATTTTGATATAACGAGGGATAATTCATTCTCGGCAAAAAAAATAAAAAATGATGGCTGAATAATTCTAAGGCTCCTTATTGCTTTTTACATTATTTTAGGCATTAAATATATTCCGATTCATGACCAATACAATTGGCTAATCATGATATATAAGTTTAAATCCTTCAGATTTCAAAATCTATGATCAATGCATTTTTGCAGAATGTGATATGAAATTGTTCTATTTTATTGAATTTTGGACCGAAATATCTTGAATTTTTGAAGCTGTAAATTAAAAGTAAGAAGGGAAAATGAGTCACCATAAATTACGCACCGATACAAGTTTTGACATTTTCTCGGGAGGGGCGGGGGGGGGGAAGGGTTGACCATATAAACTTATTCTGCTGTGCTACATGCTTTGAAAATACACAGTTGGAAAGTGCCCCTCAGATCCTGTGCCCACCCCCCCCCCCCCTTCCTCAGATCCAAACATCTTCCGCCGCTTCTGTCGTTATATGCCCTCTGTAAATAAGTTTCTGATTGCCTTTTCTTACATTGTTACGTCATGAATATTTGGCGCGCGTTTCTTAAATTTTAAACGTGTTTTGCGCCGTGCGTTCTTGTGCGGATTGTCGTGCGTGTTGTACCTGGGTTTTGTTGTCACGTGTGAGTTGCATTGCGCGGTGTTTTGTTTGTGCGTACACTTCATTCTTAATCAAATTTGTTTTGCTTTTAATTCTAAATCTGTTTCTGGAATTGAATCGCAATATCGATTCACGTGACTGGATGTGAGGTCTTAGTTTAATCATTTTCCATGGATTGCCCAAAACTTTCATTCACTGTATAAATCTCCCAGATTTATTTAGAGGGCGCCAGCCAAAAATTCAAACAAACGCAGATTTGAAGTTTTACATTTCAGAATCCGCCCCTTACTCCATCCTGGTTTTCTGTGCCTGTGGCATTCTAGTAATCGCACGAACGATTACTTGACGCTGACATGTGGTCACTGGAAAGTTTCGAGTTTCCTATTTCATTTCCACGTTACTCTAATGCTAACTCCCTGGTTACTCCACCTCGTACTATCACAAAATTTGTGGTCAAATGATTGCGTAATACATGGTCAACTCGTTGAGAGAATGTCCTTGAAACGGGATAAAAATGACAGTGCCAGTTTCGTTCCGTCCGTATTTCAAGGGGCGCTTTCTTCAAATGAAAACTCTTTTGATTTCTGACACCAAATTCGAAAATCATTTAAAGTGATCTTTTAATTCGTTAAATCTGTCACCAGATTACAGACAGATACAGGTAACCGTGACAAATTCTCTAAATAAACCTGGGAGATGTACACACTCTCCCTTACGATGCCTTCCTCAGAAATGTATCTGTATCCAACGTGCTGTATCAAGTTATATTCTATTATCCTTTAGCTTTGCCCTTGGGCCACCCTTTAACGTTTTAAAGGTAGACGAGTTTTAATTAGGTTTTCTATTGGCAAAATGCTTAAAGATCCTTAAAACCAGCTTGCTTTAACTGTTCAAGTATTATGTTCTTCTTCTGGTGCCCCAGGACCACAGTCTCAGGCGACAACGACGAGTGAACGCACAATTACAATGACGGGGTCGTCGCCTGCGTATTCGGTTATGAAAGGCCTAGTAACAGTGCTATTACGAAACGCTTAATACGACCCGGACGAGAACACAGGTACAATATACGGACAGACATAACATCGACAACCAAATCAAATGTCCATGGCCTTTGATAACCATTTGTGGTGGACTGGCGTGTCTACCCAACCCAGACTTGAAGCCAGGGCCTCGTGGTATGTAGACATGTATGCTAACCGCTACACCACAGTTGGTAGACAACGCTTAGCGCCCTTGTATAGTTTCGCCGGGGGGAAAATGATAATAATAAATTCATCACTTTTGTTACTGTCTAACAAGAGGTTTTCGATACTTATTTATTGAATACTGAGAAAATACGCTTCATTATGACCAAACTCCTTGGTTAAATTTGAACTTTTGCCATTAGTTTGAGGTGGGTGTGGCTGTTGAGGCAGTTCACATGTTAAACATAAAATAAGTAAACAGGTAAATAAACCACAAATAGGACAAGAAAGTCCACGTAAATTATCCGGATTTGTCGCGCAACGTACCGATCTGAAGTTAGCCTCAGATTCGGATTCGGAAAGGCACACAAAGGGTCAAAACCCCTCATTTTCATCAAATGAACCATATAACCTGCCATTTAGGCCCATTTAGAGGATGAATCTGAATCTGAATCTGAATCGGTTAAGTCGGCAAAAATCCCTCAAGAGGACATGAACGCCAACCAAGCGTAAAAAGTACGAGTAAAAAACATTGAAAAAACTAGTTAGCAATACAAGTGTTAGTAAGTTTAGCTTTGAAACAATTGAGATTTAGTGCATGTACAATGTCGGACGGTAAAGCATTCCAATCCTTTAGTGTGTGAGGGAAGAAAGAGTGTTTATATACATTCTTTTTAGCATAGGGAACCTGGAAATTAAGGTCATGATTATTTATTGTATTAGTTCTGACGGTGGGGATAAGTTCATCTTTATTGATGGCGACAAGATTGTTATTGATTTTATATAGCATATGTAGCCGGGTGTTGTATCTTCTTGTTTTAAGCAGGGGCTAATCTAATTTATAAAGCATGTTTTTTACACTAGATTTATAAGAGTAGTCTGCCATACAGAACCTGGCTGCTCTCCTTTGAATAGATTCAAGTTTATCCACATCGCACTGGTGATGGGGTCCCAGACTGCAGATGCGTACTCAAGTACTGGCCTGACTAGAGCTTTATAAGCAGTGGATTTAACGTCGGTGGGACAGTTTGAGAGGTTACGTTTTAATAGGCCAAGTATAGAGTTAGCTTTCTTGGTTATGTTATGTATATGTTTATCCCATCTAAGTTTATTATCAATTTCAACACCTAGGTATGGGTGGGAGTTGACATGTTTTAGTGGCTGGTTGCATAAGGTATAAACAGGTGATTTAAAGCATTTCTTAGAGGAAATTGACAAGATGTAGCATTTAGAGGGGTTGAAATTCATTTGCCATTTGTTTTGCCATTGTTCAAGTTTGTTAAGATCATCTTGGAGGATTAGTTGGTCAGAGGGGTTATCAATTGTTCTGTACACAAGGCAGTCATCAGCAAACAGTCTAAGTGTGCTGTTTATATTATCAGGGATGTCATTTACATATAAGAGGAAAAGTAATGGACCCAAGACAGTACCTTGTAGTACACCGGATACAACCTGTTTAGAATCAGAGATTTCACCATCGCAAACAACATGCTGGATGCGGTTGTTGAGGAATGATGCAAACCAGGCCAGAAGATTTCCATCAATGCCATAGGCTGAAAGTTTGGATAACAGGCGCTGGTGTGGGACTTTATCAAAGGCTTTTGAGAAGTCAAGAATAGCCATAGAGACGTTACTGTTTTGGTCAATTTGTTTAGAGATATCATTTATTGTTAAGAGGAGTTGTGTTTCAGTCGATCTTTTTGCACGGAAGCCATGTTGTAAATCAGTTAAGATATTATGCTCATCAAGGAATTTCATCACATGTGAGTGGATTATATGCTCAAGGATTTTACTACAAACGCAGGTGAGGGAAATAGGTCTATAATTAGCTGGGTTTTGTTTATCACCTTTTTTAAAAACGCTACATATGTTTGCTTCTTTCCATTTGTTAGAGATAGTACCATTATCGACAGAGGTTTGAAAGAGATCAGTAAGAATTTCATAGAGGTCATCAGCGTGTGTTTTTAGAAACCAGGCTTTGTTGGGGTCTAGGTTATGCAATTGCTTTTTGACACCTTCTGGGGTAATTATTAGTTGGTTTATTTTGCTGTTGGTTAGTGGTTTAGTTACAGGAATTTGGGAGGTGTTTTCTTCTGTGAAAACACTGAAAAACTGGTCATTTAGAATGTTAGCGTTAGTTTTACTGTCACTGCAGAGTTTACCATTATTTAGTAGATCAGACACACCTACAGAGTTACTTCTTAATCTTTTGATATAGGACCAGAATACCTTTGGGTTTTCGTTAAGTGAGTTTTTAAGTTTATCACAGATGAAGGTGTTTATAGCTTCTTAGAGGTTTTTATGGACAGCCTTTCTAAAGCTTTTATAGGTAGTTCAGTCATTGGCTTGTTGATTAGTCTTAGCTTTTTTAAACAGTTTATGTTTTTTCCTGCAGAGACGGCGTTGGATATGGGTAAACCAGGGCAGATTTAGTTTAGTTGAGGTGAATTTGTGAGGCGTGTTTTTATCAATAATCAATTTAATTTCCTGTTCAAAGAAATTCCATTTTTCATCAACATCAATGGAGTTATTGAATTGAGTATAATATTGCAGTTTAAATTTGGTCAGGTCTTCTTTTACTCGTTCTATGTTAGCTTTTTTCTTTAAATATATTTTACGTTTAGGTAACTTTTTACGAGGAGGGGAGACATTTAGGGTCAATTCAACAACATCATGGTCACTTATACCGGGAATGACATTAGCTGAGGTAACAGCTGGTGAATTGTTAGTAAAAACAAGATCAAGGATGTTGTTATCTCTGGTGGGTGACTGCACCATTTGAGTGAGATTGAATGAATTGGTCACTTCAAGAAGAATTTTGGCTGCTTCGGAGGACGCGTTAGTTCCTGAAATAATGTTTTGACTACAGTCAATATTAGGTTGGTTGAAATCACCAGCAAGAATAACATTGTTTTTGTCAGCATTTTTACCAAGCTTTTGGAGGGATTTTTTCAACTCAAGTAGGCTAGTGAGATCATTGTGACTGGGTCTGTAAAATGTTCCTATATACATGCTCTTTTCCTTAGGAAATTGGAATTTGGTCCAGATAATTTCGCAGTCAGAGTCTAATTTAGTGAGCTCAGTGAAAACCAGGTCATTTTGTATTGCCTGTAGTACACCACCATAAGTATTTGAATTTTTTATCTTTGCGAACGACTGTATAGTTGTCCGGGAAAATTTCAGCGCTGGTAATTTCGGAATTAAGCCAGGTTTCAGTGCCAATAATGACATCTGGGTCTTTTTCTTTGATAAGACTTTTCACGGAGGCCGTCTTGTTTCGAACACTCTGAAAGTTGATAACAAGAAGTTTTAGAACCTACCTTTTTTTCCCTTTTGGGATTTGTTTTTAATTTGACATCGGGATGGTGGTTGGATCCCGAGTCAAGGCCAGAAGAACAATTTTGAAGTGGTTCATATGAGTTAGTACAGTTGATGGAATTGTTAGTTGAGAAGAAAGAATCAGAGAAGTTCATGAAGTCACAAGTGTCACAAACCCAGGTACAGCTAGAATGCATGAGATCGCTGTATTTTGAGTCGTCAATGCTACAGCACTTAGTGTGGATCCATAGATCACAATTGTCACACTGTACTGCTTTTTCGGATCTTCTACATTGGAGTCCACACAGGCCACAAGGTGCCAAACATTCCAAACAAAACCAATCATCAGATGATGATGCTAGAGTATTGTAAGCTGCATTACTAATGCCTGCACACTTACTATGAACCCACGAGTCACAATCATCACAACAAATACCTTTCTGGTTATTTTTAACAGATTTGTTGCATTGTTTGCAAGGATATTTTGGGAAGGGTCCAGGATTGCTTTCAATATCACCAGAAAGAGTAAGGAGTAAAAGGAGTAATTTTCTCCTGCGTGAGTTGAATTTTGTCAATTTCCAACTTGATTTGTACGAATGTAATTGCCCATCGATACAAAGGTAAGTTGCAAGTGAGTGATTTGAATAATCACTAGAGCCAAACAAGACATGGTAACCAGTTCCTGGGGCGTTTAGAGGCAAATTTGATGCCTGGGATGAATGAGGTTGCGACGAATACAAGAAGTTTAGAGAGTCTGAGACTCGGGAGTATGTTAACAAGAACAGTACAGAGGAGATGGGGTTGTGAGTGAGAATGAACATGATTGATGGCAAGAAAAATGAATATACTTGACAAACAGGAAATACAGACAGGTAGAGCAAATAAACACTGTAATACAGAATAAAATATGAATGGAATGACGTATAGAGAACAAACAATAAACTTACTCAGGTCTCAGGATTAATAATGTTCCGATCACCGAATAAAAAAAAACGTGGAAATGGTAATACTACAAATAGATGCTTGACGGCTTCAATGGAAATGGGACCTATATGAAATAACTCATCTGATCTTAAGGTCCAGTGTGTATATGCGTCCACGAGATAGTTTAGGAGCCTCATGGCACCCAAAGGGCCGAAAACCCTGCCATTTGGGCCATGAAAAGATTCATATAATGTTAAAAATTGAAGATTTCTCGAGAAGCAGCAACTTTTGATGGAAATCTTATTTATCAGTGCAAATGTGTGCCCCCCCCCCCTC
The DNA here is from genome assembly GCA_020152595.1 of Chiridota heheva. Lineage (NCBI taxonomy): Eukaryota > Metazoa > Echinodermata > Holothuroidea > Apodida > Chiridotidae > Chiridota > Chiridota heheva. The sequence goes on along the minus strand of JAIGNY010001614.1, from coordinate 140,573 downwards.
CCCTTCCTTTACACACACACACACACACACACACACACATTAGAGGTGAATCTTCCTACGCCTCTTGAAAAAAGAGTGGCTTAACCAGTTTGAGCATCCACCGGGGTCAAAAGTATCTCAGATTTGAAGTGGTCATTCAATCACCAAAGTCTAAAGAGTCATTTCTTTTATCAGCTACTGTACGTAGGCCAATTCTGCCCACTCGGTATTGTGAATATGTAAGAAGATCCTAAGAGGAGGTAAAAAAAAAAGGGGGGAAAAGAAAAGAAGAAAATGACTTTTTTGAAAATTAATGGCAGCACTGCGCCAAACACATCAAAGTACATGTAAATGGAATGCCGGTGTACCCGGTACTGGGTACTTCATGGTTGAACAAAACAGTCCGGATATGACAGTCTGACGTCGAGTCCTGAGGCTGAATCAGAATCTATATCTGAGGCAAACTTCAGGTCGGTAACGCAACGCGTGTCAAATAGCGCAATTTGAAAACAAAAATAGTGAACATTTAAGAAACTTAATTTTAAACCTATTCCCAATCTTATTTTAAAATAACTTCTTTTCTCCAGTAAATCGTACTTTTTGTTGTATTTAAATGAAACAAACGTGAATATGACATGAAAATTGACCAAGGCAGACTTCAGTTTGCGTCATCCGAATTTTTCCCATTTTTTCAAAACTGACTGAATTGCACGTAGCCCATGCGTATAGGTTAGTACACAACAAGTTTTCTCGCTCGGTTATTTGTAGGCGGAAGATAAATTGTTTTTGTTTGCCGATTATTCCCCACTCCCCTTTCAAAACGGTAGGTATTTTAATCAGGTTATTTGTCGTATTGTTATTTACGTTAAATTTCTTGTTAATTGTATTTATTTATGTTATCAGACTTTCTGATTGGGGGGCATGCAAACGTAAGGTAACTATTTAATAAAAGTAGTTCCGCGATTATATTAATGCAATAGTACTAGCACAGTATGTAGCATGGGGGAACCTAATTTCGTGCACTTAAGAAAGAAATGGTGAAAAAAAACACCGAGAAGTTACCGTTAAAAATTCTTTAAAGATGTCACTAAACTTTTCATCTTTGTAAAGGTGATGAATAAAAAAAAACTTTTTCATCATCTTTGTAACGGTGATGAATAAAAAAAAACTTTTTCATACAAAAGTCCAGCGATAACAAATTATAACAAAACTCGAGCCTGTTCTTTCAAGTTTTGAGGGTCTCCTTATTATGTGCATCTAATGGTGCACTTTGGTTTTTGCTTTTATACATTAGAAAAACTTTAAGATCCTTTAAAACAGTATGCAAAATGTTGTTTTCAAGCACTTAACGTATATAAAACATTGAAACGTCAACAAAAAAAAGGGATCAAAAATGAATTCAATTCTTTACAATGGCGGCATAAGATTAACAAGCAATCGCAAAAAAACACATTCTGCATAGTTAATTTTTAGTGAAATCTGGTGAAAAGAATCTACCTACATGTAGACCTTTCATTTGTTTCTTTATTCTCTTTTTTGTGCATTAACATTCACATATTATTCATTTGAATAAGAAAATATAAGTTTTTCACACCCTATCGCTGGACGTAAATGAACTTTTGTAACGTCATAGCCTTAGGCTTAAGTTTAGAGTTTAAGCCCTTAAAAATGTATCAGTTTTGAACCCGATGTAACCTTTGTTTATACCTTTTTTTATATAGCTTAGACCATCATTACCAAATAAAAGGTCCTTTATCCTAATGTCAGTGACAGCAGATGGATGTGTGTGTTCGAGTGAGAAGGAAAAATTGCCGTTTTAAAATAACATACAGTAACAAGATTACGGGCTAAGAATGGTTAGTCACCATATAAATAGCCCAAACTAACCACCACCACAAAAAACAAAAAAAACAATTAAAGATGCCCAGAGTTAATAAAGAACTTACCAATGTTGACCTTGAAATTGTGAAGAGAATTGGAGCTAAATACCCACTCAGACAAACCATTGCACTTATTAACAACTCTTTGCGAAAAGCTTAAATGCTGAATATCTATCTGTGAGAACTCTTTGGTCAACCTCAAACTGTTACCACGTGTCACATGAGGATTAGCTGAAACATGCAAGAAATAACAGGAAGTCAAAGTAGAACTACCTGATAGGAATTTAAAAACCTGATTCATATCGCCACGTACTCTTCTCAACTCAAGTGTGGTCAAACCAAGATTTTGCAAGCTAGATTCATAAGAGAGATTCCTTACTTTGGGAATAAGTCTAGTGGCTTTTCGCTGAACCTGCTCCAAAATGAACTTAAAAAAGGAACTCCAAACCTGAATAGCATACTCAAGGTTAGGCCTGACTAATTGCTCATACAAATTAAGAACATCCTCTCTAACAAGAAAACACATTTTTTTCTAATCAAACCAAGCATCGTATTTGCCCTTGCAGCTGCTAAAGCACACTGTTTAGAAGGCTTCAGATTGCTAGTAAAGACAACACCTAGATTCCTTTCTTGATCAACACAACCAAGATTTGAACCATTCATGCAGTAATCAAAAGCCAAATTGTTCTGACCAAAATGAATAACTTTGCATTTATGAACATTGAATGACATCTGCCATGTCTGAGACCAAGAAACTAACTTATACAGATCAGTTAGCAAAAGTGAAGAATCCCTAGCATCATCAACAATCCTGTACAGCTTAGTGTCATCAGCAAATTTACGAATCCTGGAGCCAAGGGAAACATCAATATCATTAATGAAGATTAAGAAACAAAGCGGACCCAATACAGAACCCTGAGGAATACCACTTGTAACCTTCTTCCATGAAGATACTTCACCATTAACAACAACTCTTTGTGACCTGTCAACTAACCAAGAATATATCCAACTGGCACACTTTCCACACCAAGTGATCTTATTTTAATCATGAGCCTGTCTAATGGAACCTTATCAAATGTTTAAAAAAAATCTAAATAGATAACATCCACATTATGACCAGAATCAACTTGTTTAGTAACATCAAGAAACTGCAATAGATTAGAAACACAAGACCTCTTCGGTAAGAACCCATGCTGGGACAAATTCAGCAAATCATTGACCAGTAAATGATCTAGTACAACATCCTTAACAATGGATTCCATGACCTTGCACACTAGTAAAACTCACTGGCCTATAGTTACAAGGCAAACTGTGGTCACCCTTTTTAAAAATTGGAGTGACGTTAGCAATTCTCCAATCACTAGGAACAACACCAATATCAAAGCACTTTGAATAGATAATACTCAGGGGAACAGAAAGAACATCAGAACACTCACATAAGACAGCAGGATGTATACCATCTGGACCGGGTGCTTTATTTGAATTCAAACCCTTCAACTTCTTAGACACAACATCAAGTGAAAAATCAATATTCTTAATGGACACTGGAGAGTGCACACTAAGATAATCCACAACATCACCAGCAAAAAACAGACACAAAGTAGTCATTCAAAACCACAGCCATATCCTTACCACTATTGATAGTAACACCATCATTACCCTGAAGGGGACCAACAACCTTGGTTTTTTGCTTTAAGGAAACATATGAATGAAACGACTTAGGATTAATCGTAACCTCTTTGGGCAAACGTTTTTGAAAAAGCACTTTAGTATCTCTTCTCAAACCCTTCGTGAAGTTTCATGATCCTTATACCTAGTAGGACACCACTACTTTTATAACAACGCCACAACTTCTTCTTTTTCCGAACAGCCTGCAAAACCTCCCAAGACATCCACACTGGCCGATTACACCTACAGACTTTCTTTAATGGGACAAACCTATTTACACCCTCCAAAACTATAGTTTAGAAAACATCCCATGCTTTAGAAGGATCTAATTCACGGAGCAAAGAAGTCCAATCGAATGACAAATTTGTTTCTTGTTTTTGTTTCATTGGCTCAACTGGACCAGTAATTCTTAAAAGGAAAATATCTATTAGGATGTGAGTTATATTGAAATTTGGAAATATTGGTTTCCTTTACCCCAGGAAGCATCATTTTCACAATTTTGAATGTAAAGTTTTAGCTCGTAATTCGATTCTTTGAAATTGATTGCTAAACTACAGTAGGTGGAATCGAACATATTACCTAGTGCACGAAATTAGGGGGTGCACGAAATTAGGTTTAGTTCTATACTGTAGTTATCCCTCCGTACGGTTGAGGCTTGCATCGCAAATGATTCATTTCCGGAGAAATTTTTTACTAAGATTTCACAGAGATTCGACACTAGAATTTGTATAAAAACTGGTTTTTGTGTACAATTTTAGCACCCGGTTACGTTAGTAAGATTTACTTTTCCCCATTGGGGGGCAGGGCGGACCGCAGGGTGGACCCCGGGGGAAGGATGGGCCCGGGGGAAGGGCGGGCCGCCCCTGTAAAACATCAAAGCTAAGGGTCTGCAGTGATTGTTATTTCTGATGTACGGCCTGACGGAGTTATTCAAGTCCTATGCAGCTTCGTGGTCCATTTCACTCTAACTGAGTTATGATGCTCCGCTACATTTTCTGGCATAAAACTCTTCTTTTAAATTACCTGGTCTTTTGTGTGTCCGGTACAAACTTCACGATGTAGAGTGTGAAAAACGGACATCTTCGAGGAATCCCATTTTATTTGGGTCTTAAAGGAATATATTTTCACAATTTTTAGCTGAAGAAAACCTAAAAAGAAGTTGAAGAATTGTTTGAGTGCAAAGTAAAATGTAGCGGAGCAGCGTAACTCAGCTAGAATGAAATGTATGACGTAGCTGCATAGGACTTGAATAACTCCGTCAGGCCGTAAGTGAGAAACAACAACAACCAGTAAGCGCCAGCCAACAAAAAACAGATCAGTGGGGAAGTGAAAGGCCTGCAATGGGGTAAATGATGAATAACTTAGAGCATATCTGTCATGTCCGTACCTTCGTAAGTAGGTCTCACATTAGATGATAGAAAGTTGTTTTTTTGTTTTTTTGTAGATAGGATCGCTAACTTTAACAACCCACTGTACACATAACAATTGTCCCATACTAAATACCCATGTACAGAGGGCATGTGACTAATAATTACCCCAAGTCATGGAACTTGAGTCTTAAATTTTGCAAGAAATATTCCTTTCAAAACTATTTTTTTTTTATGAGAGAAAAAGGAGATAATGTGAGACAATTCTTGAATGACATTCCAGTTGTTTTTACAAACAAATTCAATTTCCAACTAGGCCTAGGCCCCTAGGTCTATTTACATTTTTCATCAACAAATCTGAAATTTGGGGTTTAGATATGTGTTGCAAAAATGAAGTGATTATTATTTATTTAATATTGAATGAGTATATATGTTATTGAATTTGATCTAGTTATTCATCATATACCTCATTCCCGGCCTTTTACTTCCCCACTGATCTGTTTTTTCTTGTTGGCTGACGTTCACTGATTGTTGTTGTTTCTGATTTGCGGCCTGACAGAGTTATTCAAGTCCTATGCAGCTACATGATACATATCATTCTTACTGAGTTACGACGCTCTGCTACATTTTCCAGCATGCAACTCTTCTTTCAAATTACCTGCCCAATTCTTTAACTTCTGTTTATGTTTTCTTCAGCTGAAATTGTGAAAATATATTCCTTTAACACCAAAATCAGATAATTTTTCGAAGATGTCCGTGTTTCGCACTCTACATCGTGAAGTTTGTACTGAGGATGTCAAAGTTCAAAAATGATAATCATGTGACTACCACCTGATAATAATTGCTAAGGCATTTGCAATTTCTATGCGGGGGGGTCCTTTTTAGATTTTTGTCAGATCATGTAAATGCAAGTAGAAGAATAATTTGAATTATGCAAAGAAATGCAACTATTTATCATTCATTTTCGTTAAAAAAGCTCTTAAAAAGGTTGAATAATTATTATGCTGATTTAAAGACAACACATAGATACCGCACACATAATTTTTTTCCATCCGTTAGTACAATGAATTGAAGAAGCCCCGAGTACAAATGTGCAGGCGTGACACTCAACAAAAGTTTTGAAACATGGCGAACAACCATTTATTGGTGGAAAATACCCAACTCTCTCGTTAAAACTTGCTGATTAAAAACTGTCCCAAAGCTAACTCACAGAAGAGGTGAAAACCCATCACACTGTGCAGAAAGAACGTAAGTTTATTGCATTTAGAGAAATATGGGTTGCTTAAGTGTGAGTCTAGTCGGAAACACGATATCTGCAACAACCTACATACACAAAACAAATATCCCAGTGATAACATACGTGTACATGGGTTGTGACAATAACTAAATATGATCTAGGTTCAAACTAGTGCTGTCCTAAAATGGCTGTATTATGTATTGATTATCATGAAGAAAAGTATCGCGATATATTGTTTTATCAGAAAACTGACTCACAACACAAATTGTTAATTTTAGTACTTGTATAGGGCTCGCCCGAAATAAAAATCCATAGGGGCACTATTATAATATGGTAAATAGGAGAAAACATGATTTTTCATGATTTTGACAAAAAATGCACATACATTAACTGAAAACTCCCACAAATGTAATTATTGGCCAATTTGTCATGATATTTCAGCAAAAGAACAAAATTTTGCACCCTGGAATGGCTAAGAACGAGGTATTTTTGTAGGAAAATGACGTTGACATTGTCAAAAATGACATTTTCACTTATGAGACACTTTCAAGGCCTCATTTTTCCGCAAAAGTACCTTATTTTCAGCCATTCCAGAGAGTGGATTTTTTTTCTTGCTGAAATATCATGACAAATCAGATAATAATTAGATTTCTGAGTTTTCAGTTGAGGTACAGTATGTGCAATTTTTGTGGAATTCATGAATTCTCCTATTGACCGTAACGATAGTGCCCCTATGGATTTTAATTTCGGGTGAGCTCTATACTTATGCATGCATAGGAATGATAAATGCAAGAAACATTGATTTCCAACATGATCACATGACTATTACTTTCTAGATTTTATCACACATCGCATGCACATGTTTGGTAAGTCAGCCAACATGACCATGAATCATCGAAGTGAGAGGCATTTTCTGGGCCAATTTTTCATTCTTTTTGCCAACTTTACATTGCAGCATGCCAGTGTGGAGCACCATTTTAAATTATTTTTTGTTTCACAATATGTTTGCACGTTTTTAAAGTTGATTCAGAAATGATCATGGCCTAAACTTGCATTTCATATTTACTACCGTAACGTTAGTACTGTAACATATGAAGTAGCCTAGCCTAGTTGCATAAAAATTTCTTAGTTCAGTATTAGTTTTTGGTATCACGCTATGTGATATGAGGCATATTTCATGTCGTGGGAAAGGAAGTAATCGTGATAATTGACAATCGCAATAATCGACATATCATGACAGCACATTGCAAACAAACAGCTGTTTTCAAATCTAACATTCCAGTTTGCGCATTTGGATTCATAAAGTCAAAGTGAGAGACTTTAATTGTCAGCTGAGCATATGACTGAAAGATTGCAGGTTCAAGGCCAACAATGATTAAATCTGTAATATTTCCACAGGTAGGGCAGGTATGCAGAACGATACACTAACATCAATGATCAAGTTTAGAAATTTGTCTTCTATGACTCATCTCATTCTCCTCCACTCCACACAGCCTTTGGGAAAAGTATATATATATATATATATATATATATATATATATATATATATATATATATATATCATATATATATATATATATATATATATATATGTATATATATATATATATATATATATATATATATATATATATATATATATATATATATATATATATATATATATATATATATATATATATATATATATATATATATATATATATATATATATATATATATATATATATATATATATATATATATATATATATATATGTAATATAATATATATGTATATATATATACTTTAAGTTATACCTCACCTTCCATGCTATTAATTACAATCTGGTCACATGACCTGATTCTAACACACTTCTAACTGACCCTAAAAACGTAGTTACCAGCCAAGCTCTGACCTCCATAATACCTCTACTAACCCTCAATCTTTTTAGCGCGTTGTTTGCTACAACATCGCCGAAACTGGTCATTTTTGGTTTGCATGCGTAGCATTATGCGAACCTATGTAATGGCAATTACGTCCGTCCGGCCGTCCACAAATTTGTCCTGAGATTTAGTTTTTTGAGAATTCCTCAAAAATGTTAAAGTTTCTTCAGAGTTCCTCAGAAAAAGTGTTGAAGAGACTGGAGGGGGGTCTCTCCGACGTCCTATTTACAGGAAAGCTAATCTCTTCTTTTTATCTCCACAGAGTTACTCAGTGGTTTGTGTTTTCCACTCTACCCCGGCGCTTGTAAAGTTTTTACGTTGGATGCGTTTTCTCGGGTTTGAAAAAAAAATTTAGATAGAGATTTTTTCTGTTAAATATTTTTTTGATGTAGTTAGTTGCTATGCCTTGTCTCTCTTTTAGCGTGATCGTAGGATCATAGGTACATCCCCCGTAGGAGCATTTTGGTGTATTTGTTTATGTACGCATTCATATATGTATGTTTTTCTCTTTTCAGAAATTATACTGATAATGATTAGCTCAGTGGCCTCCCGAGTGGACGTCACCTGGAGTTGAAAAAGAGAGAAAAGATAAATCCTTTCACGTGGCGTCCCCCTTTTCGACAAGGCAAAACTGAGTCGGGGCGGGCGTCAAAAAAAAAAGAAGAGAGAGATAAGTGAAAAAAGATAAACCTTTAGAGTTAGAAAGAGAAGGTAAGAGAGAGATAAACCCTTTGGGTACCGCTGTGGTCCATGGTTCCGAGATAAGGACCGGTAAGATCACGTAAAGGCGACGCCCAAAGGGGCTGTACGGGAGTCATAAGTGATTTCACGGGTCCTTTCTGGTCCGTACGGCTCCGGTGAACGGAGACTTATGGATGCACAGCTCGTGTTTACGGCTCCATACGGGTCCTTTGGACAGTGCCGTGCGACTCCACGGCCCATGTTTACGGGTCCGCACAGTTCCATTGGACGGTTCTACGGCCCGTGTTTACGGGTCGGTACGATTCCATTGGACTGTTTTATACAGCTCCACAGCTTGTGTTTACGGTTTCGTTGGACGGTTCCATTGGGCGATTCCATACGGCCCATGTTTACGGTTTCATTGGACGGTTCAATACGGTTCCATGGCCTGTGTTTACAGGTCTGTACGGTTTTATTTGACGGTTCCATACGGCTCCACGGCCTGTGTTTACGGGTCAATATGGTTCCATTGGACAGTTCTACGGCCCGTGTTTAGGGGTCCGTACGGTTCAATTGGACAGTTCCATACGGCTCCACGGCCCGTGTTTACGGGTCCGTACGGTTCCATTGGACGGTTCCACGCCCATGTTTACGGGTCCATACGGTTTCATTGGACGGCTCCACGGCCCGTGTTTACAGGTCCCTACGGGTCCATTGAACAGTTCCATACGGCTCCACGGCCCGTGTTTGCGGGTCCATTAGACGGCCAGACGGTTCTATACGGCTCCGTGACCCACGGCTCCGGTGATCGGATACGTACGGCTTCATAGTTTTGTAACGGGATAACGTACACCGTACGATTAACTCGGTAATACACCCACTAGCTACGAAGCTATGTGGTCAGGTGACAATCTTCGCAAGAAGTATAGCACCACGAGAGCTATTTCCTTCTTGCTCCCATAGCCATTAGCTACGTTGTTTTACGACCAGGTGAACGTCATTAATAAAATTGTCCGCGTTGAACGTTACAGTTCCGCAGTTATTTTCACCAGTATTATAGGCACGGACGACAGGTCCTTGAGTGTCGGTACGTTATGCACCCAAGAGTTCTCGCTATGCATAGCGTGCAAACACTTCTCGAGACCGTAGAGTTCCGTATGGCTTCAGAGTTTTTGCAACGGGATAACGTACACCGTACGATGAACTCGGAAATAGATCTGCTAGCTAAGAAGCTACATAGTTGGGTGATAAGTGACAATCTTCATGAGAAGTATAACATCAGGAGAGCTACTTTCTTCTTGTCTCTGTAGCCATTAGCTACGCAGTTCCACGGTCGTGCGAACTGCCTCAATAAGATTTTCCGCGTTGAACGTTACAGTTTCGCAATATAACCAGTGAACGGGTCCGTAGGGCTACAGAGTTTTGTAATGGGATAACGTACGCTATACGATAAACCCGGAAATAGACCCGCTAGCTACGAAGCTACGGGGTCAGATGTTAAGTGACAATCTTCACAAGAAGTATAACATCACAAGTGCTATTTTCTTCTTGTTTCTGTAGCCATTGGCTACGCAGTTCTGCGACTGTGCGAAGTGCCTCAGTAAGATTCTTTGCATTGAACGTTACAGTTCCGCTATTTTTTTCATCTATATCATGGACACGGAGAACAGGTCCTGAGTGGCGATGCGTTTCGCGCCTTAGATGTCCCGCGATGTGTCATGTGTAAACGCTGCTTTAAGCTACGCTCCAGTGATATCGAAGAGATCAAACCCGTGTACACCACTGAGGACCCCGGTTTCGCAAAGGGACTGGTAGGCCCACAGGAGGCGGTGCCCTAAGGGGTTTGACGTAAGTTAGTTACCTTTTTTACGGCTCATTGTAGAGCCATTGGATTACTTGCAAGGGTCCATTAGGGTCCGTACGGCTCCAATGATCGGTTCCATACGGCCCCACGGCTTGTTTTCACGGCCCTGTAAGGGTCCGTAAAACAGCTCTGCGGCTCCGTACGGGTCATGGGACGGCTCCGTACAGGTCCGTACAGTAAGAAGAGAGAAACATTTGGGTCCGTACTGCTCCGATGATAGGTTCCATACAGCCTAACGGCCCCGTAAGGGTCCGTAACATAGCCCTACTGGTCATAGGACGGCCCTGTGTGGGTCCGTACAGTTTCGTTATCAACAGCTTTGGTTCCATACGGCTCTGGCGTTAGGGTCCGTTTGGCTCCATAGTTCTGTAGCGGGGTAACGTACAACGTACGTCGTACCCAATAGTAGACCCTTAAGCTATAAAGCTACATGGTCAGGTGATAAATAACAATTTTATGGGAGCTATTTTCTTCTTGCTGCCGTGGCCGTCAGCTACGCCCACGTTCACGTCCATAGCATCACGCGAGCTCTTTTCTCTGTCTCATGTAATTCCACGACCGTTCGAACTACACTGACTATGATTTTCGCATAGAACGTCCTGCTCAAATTATATAGTTATCAACGCCCGTACATCATATGGTAAACCCGGGAGTACCACAACTTTACGTACCCTCTGAACAGCTCCGTACCAGTACCTACGGCTCCAGAACATGAGTTCACGAGTCCAGGACACGGCTTTACAGGTCCACACAGTTCCGTAGCTACACGGCTTCGGTGTATGGGCTGTTATGCCCCCCACAGGACCTACACGGGATAACGTACAACGTATGTTAAACCCGGGTAACGGAACTTTGGGATAATTTGACCGATAGCCGCGTACTACAGAGTTCCGCGGTCAACGTTCTTACCAGGACGCTTTTAACGTTTGACGGCAGTCCCCCACACGTAGCCACCGGCTACGCTGCTCCGTAGTAAACAGATACAAACGGGGTTAACGGCATACACCAACAGCGACCAGTAGCCATGAGCTACAGAGTTCTGTGGCGGTTATTCTTACCGGGACATGTACTAAGTACGATGGTAATCCCCTCTTCCCCACGCAGCTACCAGTTTCGTAGCTCTGTGATGAAACAAACAAGAGTTTACGGCTCGTATAGCTTGCGTTGCAAGTGAACTCTTCCGTATTCCATACGGATCCAGTATATTTTTACCTATTCACAATAGGAATGCGCACTGAATACAACTGTACTCCCTTAGGCGTAGCCACTTACTCAGTGGGCCCGTAGTGAATGGAAGTATACTGAGGTAACAACTCATGTAACAGATGTAGTACGTTATTGCTATCGTAGACCCAGACGGTTCCTTCATACTGATAGCTATTACGTTAGGGACACGTACCAGTATTAGTTGTCCCCCTCGCGTAGCCACTAGCTTTTTGCTCCGTGGTGAACAGAGGCAAACTTGGCGGACGACTAATGGAATTTAATTGTCATGTTGACGCCTTTGTAGACCCATAACGGCTCTAAACTACTTAACGGGGATGCGTACTGAGTACGGCGTTAGTTCCTCCCAGTAGCCACGTGCTTCTCAGCTCCGTGGTGAAGGTTGTTTAACGGAATTAACGGCCCGTGTAGTTTACACAGGATGTCAACTCTTTTGTGATTTCTACCCCAGTGCTGGGATTAACGACTCATACAGCTGACGTAGTATGTTTACACCCCATGTCAAAATTAACTCCATGAAGGATACCTTTCTTGACATAGATGGCCTTTTGATAGACAACCTCACGATCGTGGTAGCTATTAAAAAAAAACCAACGGCATGTATGTTCATTCTATACTTTAATATCTTTTTAAAGCAGCTCAATGCGGCTTGCGGCTTTACGGCCTGTTACTTAACTACCCATACAGTTGTACGGTATAAGTTTAAGACACCCGTAGCCATAGGCTCCGCGGTTCCGAGGTTTTTACTATACATAGTACGCTAACACCTCTTTAATCAACTTCATAGACAAGTTTCGCTGTCGATAGAAGTGGCCTAGAATTACGCGGTTCCGCAACTGCTACACTTTTCAGACACCGCTTCGGAGCCGTCGACTATGTTGTACGGCTCCGCGGTCTTACGACCCAAAACCGTCTCACAGTTATTTAGCCTTACATTTTGTATACGTTTGATATTAACGGCCTGCTTTTTAATCGCTAGCCATTGGTTTAGTTCAGTAAAGTCTAAACGAACTTTGCTCAGGGTCAGCAGTCTTTTCTGGACTGAAGATGGTATTATTCGGTACCTCCGCTTTACACGTTTAGTCGGTGGTGGTGCGGACGCTTCCACCTGTTGTGAGGAACGAAGTTTCTACCTGTCAGACTTTCACCGTCAGTGCCGACGGATGGGTCTTGATCGAGGTAGGGACACATTTCTTGAAACCCCCTTTGATAGAAACTTGGACAGGTACTTGGCCTTCTTGTACGGGCAGAATGCCGGGCTTTTTCACTTTTTACCGCTAGTGCTGAGCAAGACAGTTCAGATTCGCACCGACTTTACACCACTACTGTAGTCTCCTTTTCAGACGGATAAGAACGGACTCCAAGAGTTTCTGGAATCCTTTCTCTCGTCTCGGCACAGGACGAACTATGCCTGCCTTACGGCCGCTCGCCTCGGGCTACGAGTACACGATCACACTCGTCTCCCTTCAGTAGAACCCTCGCATGTTGGGCGTGCTTCCCTTAGGTGACCAGAGTGATCAGGACCTTTTTCGGTCTCCCAGATGTAGGTCTGTCCGCATCCGTGGATGATCGCAAGCTATCTTTTCTTTGTGTCCTTTCTCCTGACTCACAGGTTTCAGGGTCAACGCATTTATCTTCAAAAAGAACTCACTATGTGAGTTACGTTTTCCGCCTTTCACGCTAGTACCGAGTATGCTAAGCTGGGCAACGTACAACCGATTGCCTCTACTTTGCCCAGCTAACTGCAGTCCCCTCAGCTGCTCAAAACCTTGTTGGCTTTACGTACAAGCCTCAAGTCAGGGACGACTTTGTCTTTTCCCGGGTTCCGGCAAACTGCATCTCAGTCCCAGAGCGCTTCATTTGATGGTGTGGCCTTGGTCCGCCTTTCCTCGACGTAGCAAGGCCTTTCTGAGGAGTTGTTCATCCCCCTCCCCGTTTTAAAGGTGGGCCGTCTCTCAGACTTGGTTCAGTCACGGGCTCTGGGATAGCTTGCAGCTATCCATCGAGGTTTTCCAGTTGGGTCTACGGTCTTTGACACGCGACCACTGGCAAGTTTCACGGAGATCTCATCGTAGTGTGTCACGCGACATTTTCCTCCGATGGATCGTCCAGTAGCTTTTTTTTACAGTAGTCAAAACTGTTCATGGAACTGCCGAGGTATGCGCTCGGGTTGGAGGCTTAGCCCCTTTCACGGGATTTTTCGTGCCGCCGTTCGGGAAAACGCTTATCACGGGTTTTTTTTCTTGTTTTTGTCAGACTTACTTTGCGATGTTCGTGTTATCCTGCTAGCTTTTGCTCTTACGCAGTTATGCGCTAACGAATTTTTCCCTGGTCAGGGATTTCTTCAATTCGTTTTAGCTAGTACACGCTTCGTTCCCAATCGTATTTTACTAGCCGGTTTCGTCTCGTGGACAAATCTGGTGAGTTTTGTGGCGTTTTTTTGTAGACACTCTTCTGATATTCATATTGTGTCCAAACGCTTTTCCGGTTGGCATGTTTTTCTGGGTTTCTAACTCAGGTTCATGCAATGTTTGCCTCAGTTACTGTTTCCGAATGGTGCCTTGTTCAGTTTGACTGTAACTAGAAGTGGTTTACTATGTTTTAGTTCTTCCCACTCTGAGGTCTTTCATTCTTAAGAGGAGAAGGAATTTTGTCCTTTAAACGGGATTCGATTAGTGTGAGTTTTCGTACCAGCCATTAAAAAAAGAAATGTGCTGTGACCTAAACTCCTTTCCTTCCTATCCTCGGTTGCAATCAGATTGCATATTTATAGCATGGAAGGTAAGGTATAACGTGAAGTAAATTTACCCCGCTAAGCGTAGCGGGGATATTTACGAGAGTTATACTTACCTTCCATGCATCCCGCCCGCCTCCCCTCTCGTTCAGGCCTCAGTGGAATGTTGAGTGAGGATTAGTAGAGGTATTATGGAAGTCAGGGCTTGGCTGGTAACTACGTTTTTAGGGTCGGTTAAAAGTGCGTTAGAATCAGGTCATGTGACTAGATTGCATATTGATAGCATGGAAGGTAAGTTTAACTCTCGTAAACATCCCCGCTATGCTTAGCGAGGTAAATATATATATATATATATATATATATATATATATATATATATATATATATATATATATATATATATATATATATATATATATATATATATATATATATATATATATATATATATATATATATATATATATATATATATATATATATATATATATATATATATATATATATATATATATATATATATATATATATATATATATATATATATATATATATATATATATATATATATATATATATATATATATATATATATATATATATATATATATATATATATATATATATATATATATATATATATATATATTTATATATATATATATATATATAAGGTGCATTCAACATAATTGAATAGTAAATCCACGTGTTGATCCATAAAAGTAAAAACAAAATACAGGAAGATGATGATGTCTATTGAATCAACTTTATTTTAAAATCACAAAATTTTCGGACACGCCTGTGTCCTTCTTCAGTGTGAATTACAATACTCATGATAACTTTGAACATAAACATACTCAAACAGTGTAGGAGCGCGAAAGTAAATGCGCGTGTGAATGCGTGTGTGCTGTGCGTGGTAGTAAGCGTACTATCTGGGACCGTCGTGTGGAGCGTGGAAAGAGATCATGATCTTTTTGTGATTTTAAAATAAAGTTGATTCAATAGACATCATCATCTTCCTGTATTTTGTTTATATATATATATATATATACATATATATATATATATATACATATATATATACATATATATTTATATATATATATATATATATATACATATATATATATATATATATATATATATATATATATATATATATATATATATATATATATATATATATATATATATATATATATATATATATATATATATATATATATATATATATATTATATATATATATATATGATATATATATATATATCATATATATATATATTTATATATTCATATATTTATATATTTATATATATATAATATATATATATATATATATATACATATATATATATATTCATATATTCATATATTTATATATTTATATATATATATATATATATATATATATATATATATATATATATATATTCATATATATATATATATGATTGAAGATTACATGGCAATGACATAAAAAGCCTTATACATAAAAATGATTCTTTTAAGTTAAATAATCTGAAACAAAAGTCAATAATCTCATTCTATAGAATAATTGAGAAGTGTGATCAAGATAATTTGCCTTACAAACAATTCCTTTCTACCTCTGGAATGATCTAACCTCTCAGGCACAATTTGACCCTCACTGTCATGCCGTTAAGCCCACAACAAACAACATCAAACAAATAATTCTAATAGCTCTTTTTTATTTTTAGAATAAGGATAATATATTTGAATAATATGTATTACCCCAGACTTCAGCACAATATGAAATTTATGGTAGAAAAGAGTGCAGTATATTAAATGGCTGGAACCATAAAGTACTGCTATACTTTTAGATACTTTACTTGACACATGAAATGCAGTCCTTCCAATTAAACTTATCATCAATTATCACACCTAAATATTTTGTGACATTGACCTTTTCAATGTTAGCATCATTAATTGTAACAAATAGATTTGTTTTTAATTTATAATTTGTGAATAACATTTGTTTTACTCACATTAAGTGACAGTTTATTGACATTAAACCATTGATGAAGTTTTATCAATTCACTGTTAACCTGTCAACATAAAATGTCAACGTCACTTTTAAAACAAAATATATTTGTATCATCCCCAATAGTATAAATTTTAGTATGTCTGATACATTACATATATCATTAATATAGGTAATGAATAATTTAGGGCCAAGGATTGACCCTTGGGGAATATCACAAACTATACTATAAAGCTCTGAATTTACATCATTTAGCTGTACATATTGTTTCCTATGACTTATATAATTATCAATCCAGGTATACACAGTACCACAAATTCCATAATGCTAGAACTTCTTTAATAATATATTATGGTTGATTGTGTTAAAAGCTTTCTTAAGATCAATAAAAACCAGCAGTTGTCTTCCTATTGTCTAGCGAAGTTGTGATTTCCTCTAGTAATTCTAATATAGCCATTGAAGTAGATCTACCTGATCTAAAACCATATTGGCTTTCACTCAGTATATGGTGTTGGTCAATAAAATTGTCTAATCTATTATCAAAAAGTTTTTCTAAAATTGTAGAAAATTGAGGCAAAAGAGAAACTGGCCTATAATTTGTGAAGGTCTTCTTTTTACCAGACTTAAAAATGGGTATAACCTTAGCTGTTTTCAAACCATCAGGAAAAGTTCCAGTTACAAATGATCTGTTAGAAATCAAAATTAAAGGTTTAGCAATATCATTAATGACCTTTTTAACCATCGACATACTGATACCATTACAATCAGTTAAAGGTTTATTACTCAAATTATTAACTATATCTAATATTTCACCCTTATCTGCATTCTTCCAAAATAAAGAATGACAATTAGCCTGTTCAAGATAATCATCAATGGAAACACCGTCAATGTCTGGTATTTTTGGCTGCTACATGCAAGTCTGGCCCAACATTCACAAAGAAGTCATTAAAATCATTTGCAATCGCTTTTTTTTTGTCTTTAATAATTTTGTTATTATGCATAAATGAATCTGGAAAGTCAGAGAAAGGCCCCTTCAAAATTTCCATGTTTCTTTAAATGTTGTTGCTATGTTTATCCAGTAATTTAGAGTAGTATTCCCTCTCACAGTATCTTAGAACAGTAGTTAAATTATTTATATATATTTCATACCTTTGTTCATTATCATGGGTTTTATTCTTCAGAGACTTAATATACAAACATTTTTGCTTTCTACATGCATTTGTCAAGCCTCTGCTAAGCCAAGGCTTATCCCTTTTTCCATCACTGATACAAATTTTCTTAACTGGACAACAATCATTATATAATTTAGTATTAAGTATTGATAAAATGATTGTGGGATACATTGACATCATTTGCTGCAAAGACAGCATCCAATTTCTTCTCCTGTCTCAAGTTTTTCTTTAAAAAGTGATAGAGATTCCTCATCTCTTCTTCTCAAATACATATATTTCTTAACCTCTTTCTTCTGCAAATGATAAGTACTTATGTTAAAAATAGGAAGAAGACCACTTTTTATATGAGAGTACATATCATTTTTTTAAATATTATATATTAAGGAAGCTGAATGACTTGTTATTTGAGTAGGCCTATCAATACATGAAAAGAGGCTCAAACTAAATAATGAACTTAAGAAGATCCCTTGTGTTTATCACAGTTCAACAGATTTACATTGAAATCACTACATAAGTAAATAAAATATCTGACTTCTTACAGTATGTCTATACATCCTTTCTATTACATCAATGGTGGTCTGTATATTACTATCAGGTTGCCTATAGAGGCAGCTGGTGACAGCTGTTTCCTTGTGCAGTAATGACAACTCCACTGAGATACATTCAAGAACATTTTCTACCACATTTGTTTAATGATCTAAAACCCTTAAAACTTAATATTCTTATTGATGTATATGGCTACACTTCTATCACTTCTATTAATGTGGTCTTGGCGATAGAATTCATAAACTGGTAGTTGAAACAAATCAGAATTGTTACATAAATCAAACCAAGTTTCACTTATTATTATTATATCAAATTTAAACCCCATAACTGTTAAATAATCATCTATTTTCCAAAAATTAGCATGGAGGCTTCTGCAATTAAAGTGTATAACAGATAGACCTTGCTCATCTTTCACTACGTTATGGAATTAAGTGTCAGTATAATACTTGCAGTCTTATGTTAACACTGCTATAAAAAATAATGTCTGGGTCAATGTCATTCTCAAAATCATGATTATGGTGATCATTATAAATAAATATTTAAAAGTTAAAAGCAGAACACTCATTGTATAATTCAAATAAATCTACACTCATATTAATACCAGAATTCAACCAAAAGAAATCCTCATCATTTAAGCTGTTTAACGGAAATGCTTCTACACAATTTTTACAAAACCAATTGGTGTTATCTCTACCAAGGACTTTAAATTGGTTCTTTGATAGTCCAGCGCACTTACGGTGGACTCACAACAAACAAAGCGATCATTCTATAGCATCATTCAATACAATATTATAACATATAGTACATGGGAAAAAGTCTGCAAGACCCATTAATCATTATGTATTATTGTCTTATAAGTATAATGCACCATAACAGAAATAATATTGATTTCCAAAATTTCAATAGAAATGGCATGGATACTTTTATACATGGAGATACAGTTTTTAAAATCAGACTCACTTTTGATAAGATATATTCTAGCTACCTCTGGTGTGCCCATAGTTCTTATGAACACTTTACAGTTCCTTGTCCGTGTTGATGTGATTTTTCCTCGTTTTCTTAAAGTTCTAGCTGTCCGTTCCAAGTCACTTTTTCGTTTGGTAAGGTGTTCGTTTTTAAATACATTGTCCCCTTTAACTTCTTCGCTCTTTTCAAATTTTCTACCTTCTTTTTTTCTGTTTACAAATCTAATAATGATATTTTCTGTCTGGTTTACTAGATGTATTCTTTTCCAAGGTATGCCAGACACTGTCATCTGTTGGCTTGATGTTTGTTTCTAGCTTGGTATTCATGTAGTCAAGCACCTGCTTCTCCAGGGTATCCAATTCTTCCTGAGGGGCATTTTCTCCTCTGGTATCTGCATCACGTGGGGAACCACCAGTTATTATCAGATTGTCCTTCGGGGTATATTGTTGAGGTCTTCAATGTGATCCTCTAAGGCTTTGATCTGTTTATCTTTTACCACAATAATTGATTGGAGCTTGGTGACAGGGCAAGTATTTAGGTGATTTCTTTTTTGGATTTGGAAAGTTCATCCATCTTGTCACTCATGTATTCTATTGATTTTTTTGTATTTGGTAAGTCATCTGGATTTATCACAGTCTGTGACTGATTTGGACCTGGTTTTTAGTGGTTGTGCCATAACGCTAACGTTAGCTATGTGATACTATTAAACACAAATGTCAAAATAAATCAAAGAAAAGCAACTGAACAGCAACATAAAGTTTATAATAAAAGGTAAACTGAGATTGACAAGCAGTTATTAATGATTATTAAACGGCGAAAAAACTGAAACAACTGCAAGCAGACAGAAAATCGTGGAATTGGGTTATGGAGGCGTGTACATTGCCGTATGATTGTACATTTTATCTCTTCAAATCGTTAAAAGTAATATTAGATTCCTCCCAATACTTCATGGCTTTCACTGTTTGTCAAATAAAAACATACCATGATTCAGTAAAAATATTCACAACTTGATAAGTTATGGATATTTCTAAAAATTTCTTAACCGGAAGGAGCACTGTTCTTCTCTCCCCCTGCCATTTCCATTGCTTTTATGATAAATATATAGTAATTATATAATCTGCTCTTTTATTGAATCCTAAGTTTGATGTTTTCATGCAGCATATATTCACTTGAATGGCAGAGATGGCAGATGAGAAGAAGGAAAAGCACTTTGCAGCTCTGATTTTGGCTCGTGGTGGTAGCAAAGGCATTCCATTAAAGAATATAAAGCAACTGGCAGGCTTACCTCTTATTGCATGGAGTCTCAGGGCTCTGATTGATTCTGGTGGTAAGAATAAATGGTAAAATCCTAGTATAGCGGTACAATTGTGGCAAAATGTGTTTCTTGTTATAGAACTTTACTCCATTATTAAAATAACTGAAGATTTTCTGATGATTTTGTAAAGTTGATTTAAATAATCAAAACTGAAAATATTCTTGTTAAATTTTTGTGTTAAAAATGAAATTTTAGTCTCAACGATCAAAAAATTAATGACAATTAAAAATGATCTAAGAAATGTAAAGTAAACTTACTTCATGAAACTTATATAGCAATTTACCGCTATTCTAGGATTGTTCCAAATAATTGTTTTATATAAGATTGTTTTGATTTTCTTTCAGGCCTGATAGGAATTGTAATTTTTTTCAGCACACAATTTATTGTTAATTATGGTACATTCCAATGCAATATCTCAATTGATTTGGGGCAGTATTCCTTCTTAAACATTCCTGCCCCTCAATAACCCTAAAATATTGAAAAGGTGCTGCATCTCTTAAACCAGTTTCTCTTTTTGGGGGACTTAAGCAGTTTGTATGGTTTGATCAAAAAATGCTTATTCAATTCAGTTCAAAGGTCAATTAGATTGGTAATGTACTGTTCTTTGAATGATAAAATATCTGAGGTGAGTATGAAAATGAGCAAATATTTACCAAGGATGTTGTCAAAATTATAATAAGGATGTTAATTTGTTTTGCTTTTAAAACTGCTTCTTTTACTGAATTTTGGAAAGGATGTCTATCATCTTATCAATGAAATGTAGCAATGTAGACATACTGTACGCTGAACATCAAAGTGGAAATACTGTATGTCATCTACAGCTACTCTTTATCCAACCTTTTGAGAAGTGAACAACGGTAGGATGACACTCACCGTCCTTTGGGGGAGAATGTTAAATGGTGATCTTGGTGGCAAGGGAGTCACCCCCTGTCTATTCTCTGAACATTCGAGAAGCGAAGTATGCAAATGCTGTTCATTCAATTTCTGTCCCGGTTTGAAGATTCAAGTTTCGTTTCTATAGAGTCATCCGCCTGTTGAATGACTCGTAAATTGAAAGGAGAAGAATAATGTAAAATCCCCCAAGGGTTTATGCTCGACTGCATGCAGCCAACACTGTTGCAAGTCAGTAAACCAACCAAGTGTTAATATCCGGCTCTAATCCTTTATGCTGAGCACCAATCTACATTGGGCAGCTGATATCATTTACAGTATTTAGTGGTTGGTTTGACCATGGAGCTATTAACTTAATAGCTCCATGGTTTGACCCTGTTGGGTTTTTAATCCACAAATTTGTGGCTGGAACCAAACAATCATCAGACCAAAGGAAATGCAGATGAATTTGATTTGTTTGTATCAACTCATTGTTAACTTTGTTTATTGATTGGTTAGGGCACTTCCTGGCTGTACACAGAAACCTGTAATATATATTGTTTAATACATCAAAAGAAACGAAAATATATTACATGGAATTCATTGCTTCGTCAAGAAATTAATAAATTTCAAAGTATTTTTTGAGTAAAATTTGTTTAATGTTAACCACTTTATTATTTACGTGAATTTTTAAGCAAATATTTATTACTACTACCCCTGACATTGGCGTTGGCTTTGGCGTCTGCTTCAAGTTTTTGGAAGAGTTTCTTTGTTTTGTTAAAGCTGTTGCTTAAAGCTTTTAGAGGAGTTTGTTTGTTATCAGAATGACATTTCTGACATAAATAGCAATTAAAATATTTGTCTTGGTATATAAAAAAAATCCATCAATAGAGTCCTGCCTCAAAAGAATTCGAAATTAAGTGTCTTGGATGTGAAAAGAAATATAAACAGTAATTGGAATGTTGGGTAGAAGATGACATGATAGTGAGTAGATAAAGGAATTGGGATGAGGGTGGGACAGAAAGTGGGATGGTATGTTGGACAGGGTAGGTGCTTTACTAATGCTTTACACTTGCACATTTTTCATGCTGCTTGTCACACATATTTTCTTTTATTGGAAGCTTGAATACAATTCAGAATGTAATTCTGGGAATGTGTTGAATTTGGGGATGGTACAGGTTAGGGAGATGGGTTTGGCCCGAGTTCTATAATGAAAACTAACATACAAAATTGTGTCCACTCAAATTTCAAGAATTGTGAATAGAGGGTAATTTGGTATGTAGGCTATTGTATATGACTAAAAAAAATAATTGCTTCACACCACAAGGATGCTTTGTAATGTTTTAATTTTTCAATAACATCAAAGCAATTTAGGGCCTCTCCCTTCTTTGTGGTTCAATTGATAAAACTAAAAGAGGTGTTTTAGTCATAAAGAGTGCTAGCTTTCATATGTTTTCTGACTTACTGGGTGTGATAGTAACCTTGATTTGTTTTTAAATATCTGGGACAACTCCAAGATATTTTGAAGCTTGTAGTAAACTGTTGTGAAAATCTAAAGCAAAGGAAAAGGTAAGTGTATCCTTCAAAGCTCAAGTAATTTGAAATCATCTCCCCGTGGTAGCCCCATTTCTGCACATACCTCTCTCAATAATTCCATTCTCTATGCTAGCTTTGAATTGTCATGCATGCTGTCCTTCTGACAGTTCAAGTTACCTTCATTTTACCCTATAAGGGTTTAATATATGAGCATGTCTGCACCAAAGAAGTATTCTAAACATTTCTATAACACTTCATATGCATAATCATCTGCTGATATCAATTCTTTTGCATAGAATTTGACAGTGTCTGGGTTTCAACAGATCACGATGGAATTGCTAGGGTATCAGAAGAATGGGGAGCCAAAGTGTTCAGAAGAAGTGCGGAGACATCTAAAGACCAAGCAACATCATTAGAGGCTGTTGTAGAATTTCTCAAGTTCCATCCAGGTACCAACCAAATCATGTTTCAGTAATCCTCTGAATTTCTGTATTTATTCTGTAGAAAAAATGCCAAATCCAATTATTTATAATACCCTGTGACAAGTACCAAAAATTCCTGTCAAAATTTGTTGAAATTAAATGTTTTACATCATTTTGAATGATACGTCTTGAAATGCAGAATTGTAGCAAATGAATAGGTTTTGTCGATTGTCTTCTGTTACATGAAAGCTCTCCATACCCTGCCTTTTTTCGCTCCAAATACTGTCAACTCAGTAGACACTTCCACGACTTCCTTTCTTTTCACAGACAGCTCCACACAGGAAGGTTTCTTTGCATCTGCAGCCGTTTGCCCCAATCTTATACGTTTTTTGAGCATGCCAGATGGAGCTTCCATCTATTCAGATGAAGCAAAGGCTATCCTCCTAGCCTTAAACTTTATAGGACTTTCAGTCCGCTCCCGCTTTGTCATTTTCTCTGACTCTAAATTGGTTTTCACAGGCATCCTTATCATGCTCTGGTCTAACCCACTTATCTTACAAATCTTAAACAAAATGTACTTTCTTTCTTCCTCTGGAAAGAAAATCATCTTCTTCTGGATTCCTAGCAATGTTGGTATCTCTGGGAATAAAAGGGCTGACAGGGTAGCTAACAGCTGCCAATTTTTATCTATCCCTAATCATCTAATTTTCATCTATACCAATTTTCATCTATCCCTGTTCTGCATTTTTTTTTTTTCTTCTAAATATTTCCAGCTACCTCAAGATAACTTGGCAAAACTTTGGGAATTTTGATCTTGAAACTAGTAACAAACTTCACTCCATCAATCCCAAAGTTGGAATCAACCAGGGTTGAAAAAACTACTTGCCTGCTTGCCATAGGGGAGCAAATAATTAAGGCGAGTAGAAATATAATATACTGTGGCGCTTGCCACAATTAAGCTTTGTCAAGTTTGACGAGACTTTTTTGTATTTTTCCAACCTTGGAGTCAACTACTGTAGAGAGGATGTCATCACCCATATTTGTCTTGGACATTCCTTTCTCAACCACTCTTACCAACCACTCTTACCTCTTATCAGGCTTCCCAAACCTTTCTGCCTCACCTGCAATGCTGAACTTTCAATCAATCATATCCTCTTAATTTGTCCTTTATACTCCATCTTTAGATCTACCCTCTCCCCCTCCATCTCTACCTCAGATCTCTTTAAGAAAAAGTTCTTCGACGACATCATTACCTTTTTCTGTAAAAGCAACTTATTCCACTTGATCTAATCCTCACCTATTCCCTCTCCCCCTTTTTTGAAAACATCAACAAACAATAGTGTTCTGTAAAAAAAAAGATTTTAATCCTCTACCTTTATATTTTGAAGGAGAACAATTGATTCTAATAAAGTTTTTGATCTTTCCATATCCTAAATTGATATCAAACTCGAAAATACATTCTGCAGTGACTGAAATTAAGGACAAAAATTAAAGGAAATACATAAAGATTTTAAACTATCTACCATTTTGCCTGTCACAAAGGTTACATATTTTGAAAAATGAATGAAACTAAACTGAACGCAGCTATAATTTAAATACTAAATGTTCATTTTCATAATATTGTTGTTTCACTTAGTGCACCTCATATCTACTGTATGCCATGATGTCATCACTCGGATGTCTGCTTTGATGCCAATTTTACGTCATCTGTCTCAGCAATGGTTCAGTGGTTACAGAGTCATGCTCATATGCGAAAGGCTCTGGGTTCGATTCCTGTCTCGAGCCCTGCATTGTGTCCTTAAACAAGACACTTTACTCTACGTGCTCCAGCCCACTCTGCTGTAAAATGATTACCAGCAATGGTAGCGAGTTAACCTAAAATGGACTGGCGGCCCGACCCAGAGGAGTCATGTGCTCTCTCACGCTTGCGCAATGAAACTGGGGATAATTGCACTGACCCTATGAGCCTAATGGCTTGGATGGAATTAACAAGTGACCTTTTTATTGATCTGCTTGGGAGTGGTCACAGAGTTTGTTAATCAGCTCAATACTGTTGTTACATGTAAGTGCTAACAATTAAACTTTCAATACAGAAAGAAATAGCATTTTTGAAATTTCTATACTTTGCTTACAACAGAAGTGGATCTTGTTGCCCAAATCCAGTGCACATCACCATGTATTCATCCATTCCATATTCAGGGTCCATGTTACATGATGAAAAAAGAGGGTTTTGATTCTGTGTTTGCAGTAACAAGGCAGCACAAATTCAGATGGGCAGAGGTCACTAAAGGGAAAGGTAAGTCACTGTCATGCAGATTTGTATATCATGGCAATAAATTATCAATGAAAAATTTATAGAAAATGAAGAAAGTCTTCATTTTGTGTGTGCATTACAGTATGTACATTTTGCATATCCAATTTTGTACATATCTTTTTCTTCAGTGAGATGCATCTTTTTCTTCAGTGAGATGCATCTTTTTCTTCAGTGAGATGTCTCTAAATATTTATATTTTTTTATGATTGGGGGGATTGTTAGAAAAATGCAATTCTTTGACACTTTATTGAAGTGAAACTTGCCAGTAAACTTTTGAGTTTGTAAAATGATTTTTGTAAAAGATCCATTACTAGCATGAATTTTGAGAATATTTTCAAGGATGATCTTTGCAAAAGGAGCACAAGGAGATGGTAGAATGGGTACTGAACCTGTTTTTTTAATATATTTTACTTTATAATTGATGGTTGTGTATTTGATCTATGAACGCCACGGAATCTATTTGTATTAATCGAACAAAATGTAAGCAGATTGGTAAAGCAAGATGTATTTTATTTTAATTTTTGTTTCACAAACTTTATTTACAACCAAAGATGCAAAGTGAACATGGGTATGCAATATAAAGAGGTATTTACAATGTTTGATGGGAAATTTAAAAAAAACCACTTATACAATAAAATCCCCTAGCAATGCTTGTTTTATATACGAAAACAAAAGAAGTAAAACAGGTTGTCATGCTTTTACCAAGGTACAGTGATGATTACAAAAGAAATAAGTCGACAATGTCACTTCTTCTTATCGATGTTTTTTGAGTTACAAATGAAAACTCAAACTATATTTTTTTTGTAATTATGAAGGATGAACATTTACAGCTGAAATTTTTGTGTAGTGTTTATTCTTGTAAGTCTGGCCTTTGGAGTTTTTCTGAAATTGTTCTTTAAAACTTTTTTATAATTATTACATGACAGATCTCTATAACTCTTTTCATATTTATTTTCACTGCATTGTAAGTTTCTTGTTTAAAGTATAATTCTTTTCTTCCTTTTTATGAATGCTTTAAAAAACAGTAAGTAATTTACTATTACAAGAAAGCTCACCCACCATATCCATGTTTTAAAATGCCTGTTAGTTGTCCAGAATTCCTTGAAATTATTTGTTTATGCCAAAATATTTGAAAGCAATCAAGCATTTGATGTAGTTATGTGTTGCACATGTAGTATTATATTCTTGGTTTACTAGCCATCTACTGGAGGGTTGGATTATTTCAGTGGTCACAGACCTAGACAAAATCTATGGTTCCGGCGGTAATAACTAGAGAAAAATGGGAATTTTTTTTCATTAATTAAAAAATGAAACATTTAGTTTTTTATAGATTTTTTGAGTAAACAACAGTATATGTTGTAAATATGTGCTCTAAAAAAAAAGCCCCAATATAATTGCGCAATGATTAGTACATTAATTAAAGATTAATGTTGAGGCAGCATGTTATATGCATATTTAGTATACAGGAAAAGTACTTTGACACGAGTAAAATGACCCGACCTTAGGAGGCCCATTCACGAGTGCAAAGTCCTTTGAACTAATAAACACGATGCCAAAACATTAATCTTTTTTAAAATAAATTTTCCATGCTAGATTGTTTAAAATGCATAAAAAAAAACAAAGAAGAATGGAAAACAAGAAAAGTTTACATACATTTTTTTGCTTTTTTAAGAAATTCACCTGTTGTAAAAATGGCTAAACCAAATACTTAAAGTTGTGCATTGGGAGATTTAGTGCACTGGTCATGACAATGCAAATAATCCATAGAAATTTTATGAATTGCAAAAGAGGGAAACATATAAAGATGTATTTACTACATAAATATTATTTTTCTCACAATTTTGGTGGGAACCGTGGGAAATTATACAACTACTCTCAACTCTTGAGTGGTCAATGTATGAAAGAGGATGAAAAGACAAACAGAACTGCATGTAAAGATTACAGAAACCACTGTGATATTTTATTTTGTTCAGGAGATTTCAAAGTTGTGAACAAATTTGTTTGAAAATGTCTTGATGTAGAGAGTGTCCTTTGGAAGAGTGACTCCAGACCCTTACTTTCATAACAATTGTTTAATGATTTTCATTGAAAATTAAAGGCGCTAGCGGCTAAGTGAGCGCATATCAAAAATGAGACCGGTTTCATTTCACATTTTCCTTGACTTCACAAAAAAAGACTATTTGACCGAGAGCTCCTTTAATATAACTTTTACTTCTTGCAAAACTGCCAAATTTCTATTTGTGGGGAATAACACTTCACTAGATCCAGTTCTAGTGCTCTCCTGATGTACCATTGACTGTAAATCACAATATCTTTGGAAATAATTTAATGAAATATATATAACGTTAGATTGAACATTTAGGCGAATTGGAGCGAATGCTGACAAAATCAACCTTAATGGAACTTTGTCAAATATCCTATTAATATTCAACAAAACACAATTCCGTTGATCTCTTTGCAATAATGAATTCTTGGATACTAAAGTACAGGAAAAATCTTTTACTTCATCATATAATATTATGAAAAGATAATAAAAAAATCATTTAAATTTTTAAATTTATTCGCAAAAATGATAATTACCTTAAGTTTGACTTTTTAAGCATTACAGATATACACCTAAAACTTTCAATGAAATGTCTCCCTCTAATTTCAACATTTATCATTGGGGAACTTTAATTTATGCAAATCACCTGTAAACGATTGTGTTTTGGAGCGCAATCGATCAATAAAGTATTCAAATCTCAATTGCAAAACGTTAAAGGGAAGCCCATTTTTTGCCTTGATTTCACCTTAATAACAGTTTTTGTAGCATATATTTCTCCCTTAATCCACTAATAGGTATATACACAAACAATTTTGAAAAATGTGAGAGTATGATGTCATTGTTAGTTTTGATTTCAGTCCTTTCTATGCAAATCCCACTCTCTTCAACCTGAGCATTAATGACATCGCGGATAACCTTGGCCACAAAATCAAACATACCTTATACGTGGATGACTTCACCATCTTCTACTCCTCCCCTAGCTTTTCTATTGTTAAATGTAGGCTCCAAATCAGCCTCAACCAGCTGCAAGACTAGAGCAACAAAAACAGTTTTAAATTCTCCAAAGACAAGACAGTCTGCATGCACTTTTGTCATTTCAACAACCTCCACCCCAACCTGAACTTTGTGCTCAATAGCAATCGCATCCCAAAAGTTGTACACACAAAGTTCCTGGTCTAACTCTAGACTCCAAGCTTACCTACAAGCAACACATCACCAATCTAAAAGTAAAATGCAACAGCTCCCTCAACATCCTCCGACTCCTCTCCAACACCACTTGGGGTGCGAACCGCTATGCTCTCCTCAACATTTTCAGGTTCACCATTCGTGCCAAGCTTGACTACAGCAATATTGTCTACTGGTGTCGCTCACAACTCATACCTCAACCACGTCAACACCATCCAAAATGAAGCTCTCAGGCTTTGTCTAGGTACCTACAGGACCTCCCCAATCACCAGCCTTCATGTTGAAGCCAACGAATCCCCACTTTCTATTCAGATGTAGAAAGCCCAGCCTCTCCTATGCTTTTAAAGTCCTCACCAACACCCAGAACCCTGTTTACAACCTCATTAGGTACCCCAATTTCTCCACCCTCTTTAATAGGACTAAAACCGTATCCCCTCCCTTCAGCTTATGCATTAAATCAGACCTTTTCCATCTCAGCATCAACCCCGCCACTCTCGGCACCTTCTCCTGGCCCACTTTTCCTCCCTGGGCCACCCCTCTCCCTTCTGTCCAACTTCTCCTGGCCCACTTTTCCTCCCTGGGTGACCCCCTCCCTTCTGTCCACCTGGGCCTCTCCACTCATCACAAAACTCAAACCCACCCTAACCTCTTCATCAATCTCCACAACCAAATCAAAGACCAACTCGCAAATTCCACCTCCATCTATACTGATGACTCCAAGGAAGGCGACAAGACAGTTGCTGCTGCCGTCATCCAAGACATCATTCTCAGTAGCAGACTTCCCAACACTCATCCATCTTTTCAGCCAAGGCTAAGGCCATTCTCCTTGCCCTCAACTTTATTGAGTACTCTTCGCTCAGGCACTTTGCCATTTTTTCTGACTCAAAAGGCTGTTCTTACTTCTTTACTCAATCTTAAATGGGATAACCTCACATGCCACCTCCTCCTCTGGAAACTCCTTTCTCCCACCCTCTGCAGGAAAAGTATTCTTTTTTTCTGGATACCCACCCATGTTGGCATCCCAGGTAATGACAGGGCTGATGCAGCCGCTAAGCTTGCCCTCAACCTCCTCCCTGCCCCATTTCCCAAAACCCTTTCTGACATCAAACTGCTTATCGCTTCCCTTGCTCATGACTGCTGGCAAACCTCATGGAACTCCCAAATTGATAACAAACTCCATGTCATCCAGCCCACAATTCTAATCAATCATCTCTTTCCTTCATCATGCTTCCCTCTGCAACCATATTTAATTCTCCTCTTTCGCCCCCTCTCTACTTTGTTTTTGTTTCAACCATGCACCTCCCCTCTCAATCACAGCTTTTTGACCTTTTGTTCTTGAATTTCTGTC
Organism: Chiridota heheva; assembly: GCA_020152595.1. Taxonomy (NCBI): domain Eukaryota; kingdom Metazoa; phylum Echinodermata; class Holothuroidea; order Apodida; family Chiridotidae; genus Chiridota; species Chiridota heheva. The sequence continues at coordinate 110,293 of JAIGNY010001614.1, read as the reverse complement.
ATTCTCCCCCTTTCTACGTCTAAAATGATCTGACCTCTCAGGCACAATTTGACCTTCGTTGTCGTGGTGCCGTTAAGCCCTCATCAAACAAACAAACAAACTGACAATTCTAACCTAAATTTCTCCTAAATGGAATGAGGTTTTTGAATCGTTTCTTCATCATTTATGTTTTTTCATTATCCTCTTCATGAAAAAGGAACATGTTAATAAGCCACTGAATTGATTTTTCAAGACAACTTGGAGTGAATGGTTAAGTACATGTAGTAATGATATGTGTAAAGGTATTTCAAAAACGTTAGGCAGAAAGTCCAAAAAAGACAACATTCGAAGGAAAAAAGGGTTATGTAAATTTGGTGCTTAATTTCATTTCTTGTTGGTCATTGTGCTCCATTTCATAAATAATATAGCAAGACAGGTTATAAACACAATAGCTCAGTAGATTGAAACAACACCATATATATTAGCACAACACCTTGTGGCCTATTAAAGGATTAGTTTAGTGGTCAAGCATGTTCTGCATATATGAAAGAGGATGTTTTGTAATGTGTTTAAGTGTCTTTTTTTTATTTCATCCAATTCATACATTTTTCGTAATGCTTTGAAAACGGCTGCAAATAATTACATGTTTGCCATATTATTTCATCATGCTGAAATGGACTGCAGTTGGTGCATTTATGGTGCGAGTAATCATCCAATCACCCATCAAAGAATAATAAAGAACCACGGTAGCATTTTTTTTGTAAAACCCGAGCATCATTTCTGTAATATAAATCATTCATTAAAAGCTTCTTTGCATTCAAAAATTGCAACATTTAATTTTGTAATTTTCTTACGGGTGGCTGAAATTAGTCTGCATACCGTCTACACGTTTGAAAAGCATGGTTAGTGTACAGTGGCGTGCAACAAAATATACTTTTAGAGGCCATTAGAGCTGTAAAAAATCCTGTCCCAAAGAAGAGATATTTCATTTAGAACTTTAAAGCTTTCTCAAAAGTCTGGTTTAAAAAAATCTACTCTACAGGAAGTAAATCACCAACTCTTCTCATTGATTAGTAGATTTTATTGAAATATTCCAAAATTTTGTGGCTTTTACAATCATGGAAAATACATGTTAAGTAATACAACAGACCCAAGTAGGACAGCTGTTATTAAAAATTGAACTAACTTTAAAAATGATAAGTTTATTAGCAAAATAATTGATTTGCTGCAAATGTAATTAAAAAGGTCACTTGGAGTTTATTTCTATCATTAGGCATCTTCATAATTTAGTGACATTTAATAAAATTCAACAATTTTTGTTGTGGATTGTCTTTGATAAGATATGCAGAGTAAGATGTTTTGCAGTGTTTTCAGTGTCTTTTTTTCTTATTTCATCCATTTTTTGTAATGTTTTGAAAAAGGCTGCAATTACATGTTTGCCATATTATTTCATCATGCTGAAATGGACTGCAGTTGGCATTACACTCAGCTGAAGCATAGTTAGTTATTTCATCAGTCATATATCATATAAATGCAGTATTCCGACAAATGTATATGGAAATTATTTTGTCGTTTGCAATCATTGTTGGTATTAGGCATATTTGACTCTTGACTTGTCGCAGTGCCATTAAAACTCAACAAACAAACTTTTTGGTATTTTTCGCCTATCTTTTAGAAATCATTTTGTGGAATTTCAATTTTCTTATATTTTAATTGAGATCTATCCTCAGAACAATATTAAAGAAGACAGTGAGAGAAATGGGATTGTGAAGAAATTCTTACTCTCATATCTTGTTCCTTTCAGGACATATCAAGTTTGTAGTTATCTTAAAAAATTGTCTGGTGTCGAAAGTCTGCTGTAAAGGATTAATGTCACACTTTTTTAGGATATTGTTGATGTTGCTTTTTGAAAATTTTCTTTGCATGCCCATGAATTTTCAACCTCAATATTTGTTTAAGAAAATCAGTGAGCTTTTAAAGAAATGCGAGTCTGTAATTTCATTTACAATCTGATACTAGTCTTTCCCTCGTTATTCAGCTTCAAAACTTGCTGATATTCGAACTCTTTGATTCTTATTTTACTTATAAGATCATATAATATCTCATCTTATTGTTGAATGTGATGAATTACTTGTTCATTTTGGAATGTGAATATTCTCCTGATCTCCCCCACCCCAAAGTGGTGAATGCTTTGCTAACCTTGTCTCACGTATGGCTGAGTTGTCCCAGGGATTTGAGTCAAGGTTAATAGTGCCAGACCAAATCATTATCATCAGGATAAGCGAACTCGGACTTCATTTTCTTCACTCCACCCAGTTGTCCATTGCTTCTTCAGTCCTATTTCATCGATCAGCTTGTCCAAGTACGTATAACACGGGTGACCTCAAAATTCTTTTTCTTTGGGTTGGTTCCCAACTTCCCCAGAGTAGCAGCTGATGCACTGTTTTGTCCTTTCTTCTCTAGCAATGACCAATAAATTTTAATCTTTAAATTCTTAGGGTTTCAAATGGTGCAATTTGATAGTGGGTAAACTGAAAGGTGCAGAAACAGCATGTAGGAGGAGAAAATTTAATGTTAATAATAGTGCAGTCGTAAAGGAGATGGGAATGATATATTCTAAATTGATTTTATTTATTTTTTAATTATTCATTTTTAGAGATCAGGAGGATGTATAATTGAGTTATTATCGATATGATAGAAGGGATGATGGAGAGTTTTTCAGGAAAAGTTATGTGAGTGCAGAGTGCACAACCGAGATGCTGGAGTTGCTGGGTTCAAACCCTGGTTAGGTCTAACTCAATTTTTTCACAACTATGCAGACAGATATGCCAAACATCAAAGCAGAAGCATTTTGTCTGCAGCTCCTACTCCTCATTTAGCTGTTGAGAAAAGTGACAATGATTGAATGGCACACACCTTTCTTCAGAGGGGACGTTAAGCTGTTGGTCCTAACGGCAGGACAGTCACCCCCTGCCTGGTTCTCTGAATACTATTTGAGAAGAGAAGCATGAAAATGCGGTGCTCTTACTGTACTGGCCCAGTCAAGTGAAAGTTCATGTGCACTGATTCATTGGCAGCCGGAGAATTTGACTGGAGGTGCTGTGGTCTTAATGGAATGGCGCGGTATAAAAGCCTATTGTGTGTATGTATGTGTGATTGATTTTGAGTGAGAGATGACCTGGAGGTAGTGTATAGAAGGGCAGTATAAGAGAATAAGTTTGACTAAGTGCTGACTATTTATTTGTGGAAGATAGGTTTGATAATGGTCTGTAATTCTCTGTAAAGGGTTTGTTCAATAATTGTAAATAACGTTTGTGCTATGATCTATACATGGGTGAATGACACCTATCTACTCTTTTTCTTCATGATTTCACAGATGAAGTGACCATACCACTTAATATAGATCCTGCCAACAGGCCGAGGAGGCAAGATTGGAGTGGGGAGCTGTATGAAAATGGGTCATTTTATTTTGCGACGAGGGAATTATTACTAAAAGGATATTTCCAAGGTGGAAAGTATGTATTTTTCATAAACCTTCTCCTATACCTGCAAATCTCTTCTTTTTTTTAAACTTAAAATTTTGTGATCATACTGTGTCCTATGCATTCAATTTGTAGCTTATGGTGCCCATAGTCATTATTTCTTCTATAATATTTAATCGTTTATTTACATTAACCTATCATTTTTATTGTATAAGCGCTTTGAGCATACTCCACAGTGTGGATTAAGCGCTATATAAATGTTCCTATTATAATTATTATAATATCTATATTTTACAAAATGATTAAAGGCCATCTATCAAGATTAAAATGTAGTGGCATAGTTTTTATTCCAAAATGATTGGCCAGTATATCAGTATAAGTGCACAGTGGACCATCATATTTTGACCAATCAAAACACACAGATTGAAATATAATTACAACTAAGTTAAGAGATGATAACTGGCCTTTAACATCTACCTTTTTAAATTTTCTTTTCAGAGTTGGATATTTTGAAATGCAAGCAGAATACAGTGTTGACATTGATACAGATATAGATTGGCCAATCGCTGAGCAAAGAGTACTGAAATATGGTTACTTTGGAAAAACCAAACCACAAGGGATCAAACTAGTTGTTTTTGCAGCCGATGGTGTTTTAACTGATAATCAAGTCCATTACACATCTTCAGGTTGGTGGATAATATTGAAAATTCTTTTCTCATGTACAGCAACTTCGCATGATAAATTTTGCACAGATGTTATTATTTATTGTATAGTCTATCCGACCTGTTCTAAACCTCATAAGCGCTTACAGAAATGAAATATACTTTTTAGGCCAAAATTTTCTTCCATGCTCCTGGTACAGTTTTCTATTCCAACTGCTTTGTGTGAACTGGTTCTAGCCCGACAATAACCACCACAAAAACATGAGTGTCAGATGCAAAATAAGCAAATAATGTAACAAAACTTATTTTAAGTCTTCAAATTAATCAAATAGATTATGTTATCAATCAAAAAATGTTGGGTGGGTGTTATTAAAGACTAAGCGCTTAATACGTCAAATATGTTAAGCAGATCAGGCAATCTATTTTTTCACCATCTATTAGGAGGGATACTATTTCACAACTCAAAAAGGCAAAACAGGGATTGGCTTCCCCCTCCCCTCCCCACCCTCACCCCTCCCCCCCCCCCCATGCCTACATGTTGGACAGCTCTTCCAACATGTGTCAGCAATTAAGTCTTAAATTAAGGGACAGCTTTCTTCATGCATCCAACCTTTATTTGGTGAAGCCCCCTCCGGCAAGATAGAGGCCTGGTTCAGACAACTCAAATCCCGACTTCACAAACTGTCCTTTAGCCCGAAGGAGCATCTGCCTTTAGGAGCTAGTGAGACATGGCCAACCTGGCAATGTCTTTACTGCCTTAGGGTGGTGTGGGAAGATGTAAAATCCATATGCAGAAGTGGGGATATGACACTGTTAGTGACAATTTCTGCAACTGCAGAGAAGCCCCCAGACGATGATGCAATCTACTTGTCTGCCACTGCTGCCAGAACCTTGCTTTATAATCAAATTGACACATTTTGAGCAAAAAGGAATTTGAGAAATAGTTTGTGATCCAGGTGCATAGTAGGAGGATCAGGTATAAAGCCAACTTCATTAACCAATCAGGGCTGGTAATATTTTCACAAAGTGATCAGGTCAAGATTTACAAACTAAGATGACTGTATTGTATTCCTATTATTTAAGAAAAAAGATTCGTATTTATAATATAAACGTACTAATAGAGAGATAATAATGAAAACTTATTGTGCTGCTAATATCCATCAAAAAAGAGGCTCATGGTGCAGTGACACATCATTGCAAAAAATAAGAACTTAAACATTTGGCAAACTTGCACAGAAAGGTGAAGTCTTTAAAATTTGTCATTACAGAACTTGCCCCTTGAACTGAGTTCAATTGTAATTTTCTGTGCCTGTGGCATTTCAGTAACCTCATGTGACGTTGTCATTTGACCACTGAAAAGTTTCGGGTTACCTACTTCGACGTTACTCCACTTCATGTTCTAACAAAATTTGCTCTCTTAGGGTGTGAAATTTGATTCATTTGGACAAATTGTTAGAAGATTGAACCTTTAAACACCTGAATTTGATGCTATCTTTGTATCGTCTTGTACAATCATTTTGAACTTTTGAAATCATCAACGACATTCCAACAATAAACCTTTCTCCTAATAAAGAGGAAAAATGTGTATTATGTATTTGGACACAAAAAAACTTGTGAAGAACATTTCTTGTTATTATAATAAATAATCAAAATATAATGAAATTGAGTCATATTCAAAGAAGCAGGAGTTTTATGTACATAGAGTGAATATCACTTTACTATTGCCTCATGCACGATCTTGGCAAAATGCGTACTGCATGTGTTTGTTTACGTGCGTACAAGCATGGAGCTTTTAATAGCTCCACGGTACAAGCCAGTACACTAAGCCTCTACGCATATATTATGCATACAACAGAAATGGCAAAACCACAGGATGTTAGTTGTTTATCTAAATATGTCAAGGGCAGGAGGTTTGGATTGGCAAGATTTTAAAATTCGCCAAGAATTACACTGCTGAGCTATTTTTACGATTTCTGCACCACATTAAAAAATGAACCAATTTTCAGGGCATAAATGAACCAATTTTCAGGGCATAAATGATCCACATGATGCACAAATATTGAGTTATACAAAATTACATCAATTTTTGTCGACTTGGCCTATCTACCTGGGTGGCCAAATGATTGCATAAGACAAGATCAACTCGTTAAGAGAATGTCCTTCGACTGGGATCAAAAAGTCAGTGTCATTTTAAGCATGTACGTGTCTCAAGGAGTGCTCTAATCTTATATTCTAAAAGTTTTTTCTTCTCTTGCAGGAGATGAATTTAGGTCTTTTAATTTGGCTGATACAATCGGCATAAAGCAGCTACAAGACAGAGGCGTCTCTATCAAAATCCTGTCAGGTGAGTAACAAATAAAAGGTATTATGATAAACAGCTTAAACACGAAGACCTCTGTAGTCTAACATTCACAGCGTCAGCTTGGAATGCTAGAGGTTCCTGGTTTAATTCATCAGTGCTTCACAACTGGCTTCAAATGACCATGGACATCTATATATTAAAAAAAGGAATCTAGTCATAAGAAAATTGCCTGACCTTCACCAATAAATCCGATCATTCTAGTAACGTCATTTCCGCTGCGATAATTAATTGGCTTGTCCGTGCTTGGCCGGTGATTGTGTAAACATTTCAACCAATCAGAAATGTTGGATTGTATTGTATTTTTAAACTCGACGATATCCACATCAACACAATATCTTGCCTTTGACTTGGCAGTAGAGAAAGGGATGTAAAATAGACCTACCTACAGCATAATACCATCAAGCTCTTTTTAAAATAGAGCCTTTATGGATTCAGTAATTGAACCTTTATTGGTAAGGGTGACGGTAATTTTGCTCTTAACCGCATCAACACTTTGGAATTCTCTCGCATTGATCTCAGAATGTTAAACTCTAAAGATATGGTCTTAACATCCTTTTCCTACTACCACATATTTGTGGTATTTCCCTTTTTTGCATTGTTTTGCTTGCAATGCTTTGAGAAGTGCATCGATGGATTCTGCACAATGTACCACTGATTTTTCATTAAAAAACACCTATTTTTATTGGTTACTTGCGTTAGCAAAGGAACCTATGTATTCAACTTGGCGTGTGTGTGTGTGTCTGTGACACTTGCTTAGGTACGCTCTAACTCAAGATAGGAAAATCGGTATGGAGTCACATTTGGTAGGTAGGTCTGCATATTGTGAAGATGTGCCCTATTGTTTTTGGTGCCCGTAGGGGTCACCTGGGGTCAAATATCGGCCAAAAATGGAAAACCTTTTAGTGACAATAACTCTTAGTGCCAAGATTCTGTACATTTGATATTTTGGGACAAGTTGTGTATGGAGTAGGGGAATATTTTCATACAAAACGGCCATGTGATTGAAGGTCAAGGTCGGGGTCAAAAACAATTTTTTGTCAAAGTGCATGGATTTTTTTTTAGTGACAATAACTCTTAGTGCCAAGATTCTGTACATTTGATATTTTGGGACAAGTTGTGTATGGAGTAGGGGAATATTTTCATACAAAACGGTCATGTGATTAAAGGTCAAGGTCAGGGTCAAAAACAATTTTTTTGTCAAAGTGCATGGAATTTTTTTTAGTGACAATAACTCTTAGTGCCAAGATTCTGTACATTTGATATTTGAGACAAGTTGTGTATAGAGTAGGGGAATATTTTTTAACAAAACGGTCATGTGATTGAAGGTCAAGGTCAGGGTTAAAAACAATAATAAAATAATGAAAATAAGCTTGACGCCAAATAGTTATTGATTTGAAGAACAAATGATATATTTTATTTTTATGATTTACTTGAATTAAGTTTACTTGTTTTCCATTAAACACAGTTTTTGATAAGAATACATGGAATGGTATAAATAAAAGTCCAGAGTCCATGCCATCATACCCTAAGAGCTGTTGAAAGACTAGTGTGGTTTCACATCAGCAAGGCCAGGAACTATCATTCTATTTTGCTATTACGTAATACACTTTTATAACATTGACCTCGCTCTGTCTCATTGTGAAGTTACATTTAAAGTGTTATGGATATCTTTTGTGAGGTGGTATGAATGATGCATTCCAGTGGGTTGTATTATTGGTTTATATATATTCTTAAGAATAGAACTTCTGTCTAGCAGACCCCATCAGTGTGATATAGTAAAAATACAAATTCCTGAAGTGTGATTAAATCTTGAATGCCACTGACATACTACAATCCAGGGTTCAATACTAAATGCACAAAGTATAAAGACCAATGAGCCTAAAAGCTATTTCAGTTTTGATGGCTGCTTATCATCTTTTATGTAAAAAAAACAGACACCTGAGAAATATATAATTCACCCCACCTGTTGCATTAAAAAACAAGTCATAAAGACGTCAACAGAAAGTCATTGGTCCATGTTGCTGACCTGTTTTGTTTTCTTTGCCACCTGTATTTGTTTAGCTTAGAAAGGGAATTTACTGTGTGTTGTCCACCTCCATGTGTCTACAGACATTTTCTCCATGCAATAAAATGTAGGTCACTTATGAGGCAAATACTAACCATGGAGATACACTATTTAATCAACCAAAGATATGTGTAATGAACACATCCCTAAATCAACCAATTACACTGCACCTTGTTTAAAACCAAGACTGTTAGAACACCAATCACGTTATCCACAAGTTTTACTCTTTTGCATATTAAAAATTGGCCAGTGGTGGTTAAGTGAAGAGTATCACAAGTTTTGCTCATTTGCATATTAACAATTGGCCAATCATAGAATTAGGGTTGGTTAACTGAAGAGGATGTCAGTTGGGAGTGGGAGTTGCACCAGTGTAATTGTCTTGCCATTCCGCTTCATATTGACTTTGACCTCTGGTGACCTCTAATGTTAACATTTTTTGTTGGTATTTCGATAATTTTGACCCCATTTTCGGTTTCAAAAGTACCTTCCGATCAAAAAGGCAATTGGTTGATTCCTGTACGACCTTCATGTGCGGAGTTATCGGAGGTCAAAATTTCTTAAGTCTAGTTAGGATGGTTGTACGGACTTGCCTTTTGGTTTTTGAAATCAGAGTGTCAAGTTACATTTGACTCGAGGTCAAAAGGTCAATAGTCAAATCTGTAAAATTATGCTTATTTTGGGAGAAAAATGGCTATAATAACAAGTTAATAATTTTTTGGTATGTGATAGACCTTGATGAGCTGCAAAGAATGAGCCATTTCCCCACTTAAATAGCATGTCTGGTTCTGGAGTTACGGATGACCTCCATCTGCCCCAAAATTTCATTCTGTAGCAAGGAACCATAGTGCCCTTTGGGCTCTTGTTTATTTAATTATCTGTTGTCACAAATTATTATATCTTTCTTGAATGATATTGTATTATCATAAACTACATGACACTTTACATTACCTAAGGCTCATTGAAAAGGGTATTAGTGGGAAACAAATAGCATAGAGGATTATTGGGTACTTTGTGGAGGCTAAAGTGACCAGAAATACATTTTAAAAATCCCCCGGTGAGTCTTCATTCACCAGTGTTTCACAACTGGTTATCAAATGACCATGGGCATCTCTATATAATCTTAGTTATGTATTCTAATATTATTTTGTACAACTTAAATTTTACTGTAACTATTTTTGTGACATTTGAGTCTCATGTTTCCTTCATTTTCTTTTTTACATGATATTAGGAGAAGTAAGTGCAATTTTAGCTGCACATGCCAAGAAACTAAACCTTGAAATTGTGATGGGGTGCGAGGACAAATTGAAATATCTTGACATCTGGAGGAAAGATGGCAGCCTTGAATGGACACAAGTGGGATTTATGGGTAAGTAATATAATATGAAAATGTTTGCCCTATAAAGTTAGTGATACATCCTCGAAACATGGGGGATCGAAAAGATCGTTCACGCACCCCCCCCCCTCCCAAAGGGTAAAAAGGACCAAATATTTTCAATTCAAGTTAAAACAAAAAAGGTCCAGATTTTGAGAATTAAACTTTACCCTCACCACAGTTTAAAAACCACTATTTTGATTTATGCCACCAGCAATGTTTTTGTTTCCACTCCTGAAAAGAAGTTCCTTATTTTAATTATTTTCTTTTTTTAATGTTGTCTTCAATTAATCATGATTGTATTGTATTGTCCTTAGGTAACGACATTCCAGATTTAGCATGCATAAAATTGGTAGGGATTGGTGCTGCTCCTGGGGATGCTCATCATGAAGTGATCACAGTCGCCAACTTTGTTTCTAAGAGCTACGGCGGTCGAGGAGCAGTGAGAGAATTCTGTGATCATGTGTTGTTGGTCAAGGAAAAAGCTAAATCTGCTCAGGAACAAGAAGACAGACGATTATCCCAATCTTAATGTGCCAGAATATTGGAAAAGAGGAAAATTAACCAGCTGAGGGAGTCAAAATTGGCATGGCTTATTAGCTTGGGATAATAAAAAACAAGCATTGTATAGTTTGTTGGAAACTGTACACTTCTTATAGTTAGGTAGTTAAAGAAGCTGGCAGTGGAAGAGTGATGGCGTATGTTTCTTGAGTCCCAAGAATATTCAACACACTTTGTGGAAGTGATGGTAATGAAAATCTTGTAAATCATAATTATTTTGTATGAATACTTCAGTAATTTCTCAGTAGCACGAGTATTAAAATGGGATGTTTAATTTCAAAATTCCTTTGACTTAGCAAAAAAGACTATTTGACCGAGAGCTCCTTTCGAGAACAATTCGCACCCAGATGCAACATTATCTTATACCTATTGTAAATCGTGAAAATAGCACAACGCCCATCAAAGATGGTTCAGAATTGACCATTTTACAGTTCTCTGAAGTCACAGGCTCAATTATTCCAGATAGATATACATTTGATTTCATCAGTAGAATAGCTCTCCATATGCTTATGTAAATTCATCATGATTGGTGTTTATTCACCTTTTTCTACACTACTGGGAGGGGTAGCAACTGAATTTAAAGGTACAGTATGTGAGTAGGTAGAGCTTAAGTGGCTTAAAAACAAAAAACATGCAAATAGCAAAAAGTCCCAGCAAAATCGATTACAAATTAACCATTTTACAACATTGTAAAACTTAGTGACCTAATCAACATAAATTGTGCAGTAGTTTGTGACCTAAGAATGGGACAACTAGAATTGTTTATGTTAACTTATTGCTTTTTAGTCCTTCCTACAAATACTTTTATGGGAGAAAATGGCTACAGTGTACAGGGAAATTGGATATCATAACAGTGACCCAGATTTAATAGTTGAACACAATTTAAGAATCTTTGAAATTTGGGAAAGAAATATAGAGAATCTTAGCTGTATTCTTGTTCATACATTTGCATTTGGTAATTTTTTTTTACAACCTTTGATTTGTTCTTGTGACCATTTAAACTCTTCTGCTCAGAATTTAATGTTCTTTCATCTGGGAGAAAAACTCCTTACCTGTCCATATACCTTTAAAGTTTCTTTCTTACAAGCACTTCATTAAGCATGTCATTTAAAAGTATTTTCAGCTAATTTCATTCTCTTATGAAATATTCCTGTGAAATTGATAAAGATTGTAAAATTTCTGCTTCCATGCAAAAGTGTATTTAGAGCTTTACAGTAGCAAGAGTTAATTTTTATTATGGAAAAGTTGTTTGTATTTACAGTTTATTTTGTGAAGGGGAGCTCATATCTGAACTCCTAGTATAAACCTTTTTAACTCTGACTTGGCATTTCCTGAGAACTGATTTAAATCATGTCACATGGCCGATATTCTATAATGGACCCATTGTATACTGGAGAAAACTTATTGACTAATCAAATGCTGGGGGATTCTTGGCCGTCTGCACAATTCGCGAAAGGCTGGGACTAAGCATATCACAAAAATGCTTTCAAAACATACCTTCCTCTGTGTGCAATACATGAAGGTAATATGCGCATGCATTGTTGCTAAAATGCTTTCAAAACATACCTTGCTGTGTGTAATGCATGAAGGTAATGGGCATGCATCGTTGCTAAAATGCTTTCAAAACATACCTTCCTCTGTGTGCAATGCATGAAGGTAATATGCGCATGCATTGTTGCTAAAATGCTTTTAAAACATACCTTCCTCTGTGTGCAATGCATGGAGGTAATATGCACATGCATTGTTGTTGAAATGCTTTCAAAACATACCTTCCTCTATGTGCAATGCATGAAGGTAACATGCACATGCATTGTTGCTAAAAGGCTTTCATAACATACCTTCCTGTGTGCAATGCATGAAGGTAATATGCGCATGCATTGTTGCTAAAATGCTTTCAAAACATACCTTTGTGTGTAATGCATGAGGTAACATGTGCATGCATTGTTGCTAAAATGCTTTCAAAACATACCTTTGTGTGTAATGCATGAGGTAACATGCGCATGCATTGTTGCTAAAATAATCCTACAGCAACTGCATCTGATTGGTTAGGTAAAAAAGGAAAAATTCTCCCATCAGGTCTTTAGTTGAAGCAATGAAGTAATCACATCATGTTCACTAAAATAGGTTTGAAAAGGTCCATTAACAATTTATTTTGTGGAGTAGCCAAGTTCAAAGTCTGAACTCTAGAAGTATATAAAGGGAGCATCAATACTGTCGCTTACTGTTCACTTGTTTAACACACCTTAAATGTGTTTATTGTTTATGGAATATAGTTTCTGAGAAAGTCAGTAAATGAAAGTTGAAGGTGCACATGCTGTGTTTGTAGTTTTATCTAGTGCTTCATTTAGTTAAAATGTAAAGAGCAAAAGTCTGTGCGATAACCAGATGTACTAATAATTCATTTTTTCATCCACTTTTTTTTCATGAATAATCATTAATTTTTATGCTATGCTTAAGGTTAAAAGCAGCTGAAATGATCAGTTGGGGTAACCCAGTAGTGTAGCTCAGTTGTCCTTGGGAAAAAGGATCACAAAATTTATTTTTAAAAAGAAGTAATTTTTCAAATACCATTATGGTTAGCGAATTTAAAAAAAAGTCTAGCTATGCTACGGTAACCAGTGATTTCCATCAATTTTACAATGTGATCAATTATTTATGTGTTAAATGGATTACAAAAACGGCCATCTACTTGGTAATGAAGGTCAATGATAGGTGGCTATCTTAAAATAGAGCCTGGATTTGTATATGCTTGTTAGTTTGCTTTGTATATTTTATATGTATTTGCCACCGTGTGTACATTTTAAGAAAATAAACACACCTCCATACTCAGAATGTTTTATTTATCTGTATACTCAGAATAAAGAATGGTTCAATTGTAAGATTTGAAGTAACTTTATATTCAGAGTACCGGGAATGCATATTGGTTTTGTACTTTATGAAATATTTGCTGAGAAAACTTAATAACTGTGCCATTAATTTCACATTGTAAAAAATCTTTTTAAGACGTGATTTTACTTGTAGATGAATACAATCTTTTTACAAAAACTACTAATGAAAATGTGATGTGAAAGCTGGGTTACGTGAATTTATTTTAAGCTTCCCAAAGTTTAAAGCAATACATATGTTGGATTCCAGTTAATCACTTAAAGTAACTTTGTTACTTTTTTTAAGAGAAAATCATATTTACTCATGGATTTTCATTAAGAATAGTGTCAAGTATGGTGGAAGAATGGACAGATTATTTGTGAGGATCACAGTTAATTAATTTGCACTTTTCCACTTCAAATGTCTCAGACATTTAAAGAATTACACTAGAGCTGTTTGACTTTTACATATATATTAACTCATACAACTTCTCAGACACTGTAGCTGCTTTTAATGTTATATAAGGAATTTCTTTCTGGTGTATATAAAATCTTTCCATTTTCTTTTAGAGATTGTAGGCTTATTAGGCTGCCAATCCATCCACACACCTTTTCATACCGAAATTGGCAATTTCCGGAAAACTTAAATAATGTCACATGGCCGAGTGTCTATAATGGACCAATCACATACTCGGGAAAGCTTATTGACAAATCAAATACTGGGGGAATCTTGGCCGTCTGCACAATTCATGCACAACCAAGCGTATGAAGAAATGTTTTCAAGCACCCGTATCTTACATGTACATGTGTATACCTTAAGGAAATATGCGCGTATTGCTGCTTACAAGTTTTTCCTCAAAACTGCACCTGATTGATTGGTGAACAAAAGGAAAAAAATCCCCCAAAATCTGTGGTCTCAAAATCTTCATGTAATTTTAAGAATCTTTCCTAAATCTTATTCCTGAAAATAAAGCAAATTTTTTTTCAGCTAGAATTTCATTGGTAGCATGGCAAAACCCAAAAACTTTTGGTCATAATTTGCTGAATTATGATAGACATTTAAAAAACAGGTTTTACAAAGCAAATTACCAAGGTCGCCTATAATACAGTTGGCAAGTGGCGCAACTAGAAGTATGGGGGCACATGGGGAATTTAGCATTCAAGGCCCATAACAAACATATCGCAGTGTCATTGCTCAGGGCCCCCCAAATGCTAGGTGCCCATGGGATATACCCACCCTTTTTGTGTGCCACTGCTCTACACATCTACTTATCTTTTAAAATGATTTGCATAATAGTTCTTCACAGCTTTTGCCAAATAGTTTTTGTTGTAACTTACCTAAAGTAATAATGTTAAATCTTGAAAGGCTGTTTCAAACCATTTCTACAAGAATTAAAAGGAGAAAACAATGTACACACGTTTCTTTCTTTTTATTATGCAATGTTTCTTTTGTTTATTAGTATGTGCTTAATTATTTAAACTATAAAATTTTCAAAATATGGGCAGTAATCGTTTGCTTTTCTTATCCCAGATGCCGCACACACTTCCCCCAAAATTCACACCCTTGAACAAGCAACAATATAGCGTAGAATTATCAAAATAGCCACAAATTCTTTATCACAAAGGATTCAGGATTACTCGGTGCCAATACAATTTCAATATGGCAGTGGGGGCTTTCATAGGTTAAGCTGCATCAGTGATGTTTAGTTTGAACTTTTCCAAATATGGGCATAAAATTTACATCATTCAGGCATTTTCTACCTTTGATACATAAACACACCACACTACTTTGGTATTGTGTTTTACTAGGTATCTGACATGTGGCAGCTCGTGTTTTACTGAAAATGACATGCAGGGCCTTAATTCTTGTCCACATAATAGAGGGGGTGGGGCTACATGGTGCCAATCTTTTCCCTCACAAAGAAGGTGTTTTTAAAGAAATTTGTGTTGTACAACATTACATCCAAATGGAGCAGGATTTCATCATCAAATTTTAAGAAATTATTAACATAAAATTGAAGAAAACTTTGGCAATACGTCTTAAAAATTATAGAAATATTTCCTGAAAATGAAGGAAATTTCTCAACCTCAAAAAGAAAGAAATGTTCTGAAAATTGAAGATTTCCCCAAAATTGAAAATATCCGAAATGTTTGGTAGAAACACAATATACCAGTGCAATGTTTCCTTGCAACCTTGCTTACAACTGAAATTTTAATAATTTCTACCCCCTCCCCGCCCTTTCTCCTTTTGAGAGGTGACTGGTCCTACACCCCTGGATATTTTGTTTTCAAGGGATGATTTCATCATATAGAAACTTCTTGTGGCGTTGAGCAGCATAAAAGTAATTTCTATAACGCAAGCTGTTCTTATTGTTCTGTATAGCTTTGTCCATTTTGGGGTTGTGTTGCTGCTTATCACTTGCTGCTTTTTTCAACCAAAATGTCATCAAGAAGCAAGGAAACAAATCAAATTCAAAGCCATCTTATAGGTAAATACTTCTTATCACATTCTCTCTAATTTCACTCTCACAAAATACTAGATCTTGCTTCTTCTATACTCCACCCACCATATCAAAAGTTCAACTGATTGCTTATACAGAAGGTAAAAAAAGGGATATGTAAGGGTCAGATCAAGGTTTTGGAGTTGATACAGCTGTCAAACTATTGTGACAAGATTAAAAACAATGGATTTGTAAGAAAATAATTAGGACTGACAATTGAGAAAGTGCAAAATGGTCCATTTGGAAATTTGCACACCATCTGGATATTCCCTTTTGAACTTTCCCAGAGTTTGGGATAAACACGGTGGCATTGCTTTAATTTACAAATCTCATTTGAAACTGAGCATTTCACCTTTTGCAGTTAATGCTGATAAGTACACAACTTTTGAACATGCATGTGTGGCTGACATTGACAAGACATTTTATCTTGTTGCTATATATCGCCCCCCACCTTCCCATAGGAATGGCTTTACTGTAGCCAAATTCCATGAAGAATTTGAACATTTTTTGTGTGACTGAGAAAACATGCCTGGAAAGCATTTGATTACAGGTGATTTAAAACATTCACGTTGATGATCCAAGTAAACCTGAAGTTTTACGATATTTAGCTCTGCTTTCTGAACATAATCTCCACCAGTTTGTTGACAGGCCTACTCAGAGGTCCGGTCATATTCTTGATCATGTGATCTGTCGAGTTGATGATGACTTGTTGGTAGAATGCAATGTATCTCCCAACTTATATGGTTCCGATCATCACATAATTGAATGCTCCATAAATAAGCTGAAACCTGCACCAGAAAGGAAAGCTGTCACAATAAGAAATTTTTATGATCTCGATCTAGGTTTTTTCAAGACTGACCTTATTCAAGAGCTTAGCGGTCTCAATATGTTGAAAGATCCGAATGTTCAAGCTACCGAGTATAATACAAGGGTGCGCAGAGTTCTTGACAAACATTGTCCGGAGCAGACACGATTTCAACGAACGATTAAATGTCCTAAATGGTTCAACGATGATGTCCGTTTGGCCCGAAGAGAACGCCGCAAATATGAGCGTAAGTGGAGAAAAACCCTTAGTGATACTGATCGTTGCGATATCTTGAGCAAAATGTAGTTGTAAATGAACTTATTCTTAAATCCAAAACAGAGCATTTCAAAGGTGTTTTGGCAAATGCTGATGCAAAGACATTGTACCGTACACTTAACTTACTTCTCAATAGTTCCACAAAGGCTTTACCAATCTGCCGCTCAAATTAAACTCTCAGTAATAATTTTGCCACTTTTTTTACTGAGAAAGTGGAAAAATAAGGTCTGAACTTGACGTTGAATGTGTTAATGTAAATATATCTTCTCTTGATACCGGTAAACAATGTAATGATGATGTATTTTTGCTTGATTCTGACGATGATTGATGATTTACAGTATATGCACAGTACTGATATCTTTGCAAATTTCCATCCTGTAGATGAAGCTGAGATTCGACATATAATTTCCAAGATCCCAAACAAGACGAGTTCTCTTGACCCACTGCCCACTTAGCTCTTGAAGGAATGTGTTGACATAGTAGCTCCTATAATTATGTCTCTTGCAAATAATTCATTTAGTTCTGGTTGTTTTCCATCCATTCTTAGGAACGCAATTATTTCTCCTCTTATTAGGAAGTCCACCCTCAATCCAAACGTTTTGAAAAATTATCGACCCGTCTCCAATCTTCCCACCCTTGGCAAGATCCTTGAATATCCAGCAGTCTCTAGGTTTAATGAACATTTTCATTCAAAACATCTTACTGAAGTTTTTCAATCTGCCTATAAACCGGCACAGAGTACTGAAACTGCGTTATTGCGTGTTAAGAATGATATATTAAATGAGTTAGATTCGGGTAGACTTGTTTTACTTGTACTTCTAGATATGTCTGCAGCCTTTGATACCATTGACCACACTATTCTTATAAATAGGCTTCAGTGTGAGTATGGTATTGGAGGTTGTGTTTTAAACTGGTTTAGATCTTATCTTAGTGATCGCAAGAGTTCAGTTTGTATCTCTGGTAGTTATTCTACTGCCCATCCTCTGAAATATGGTGTTCCCCAAGGATCTGTTGCAGGTCCTCCGATCTTCAATGCCTATTGGCAGCCTGTTACCCGCCTTATCAAACTCTTCAATGATGCTTACCATATATATGCTGATGACACTCAGCTATATGTTAGCTTCGATCCTAATAAGCCAGGTGATAGGGAAGCTGCCCAAGCTCGCATGTAAAATTGCATTGCGGCAGTTAAAGACTGGATGCTTCATAACAAACTTAGACTTAATGACACCAAAACTGAATTTTTGATCATTTCATTAAAAAAACAAATGCATTCCATCAAGTCCATTGTTTTGAGGATCAGTGGGTCTGTGATTGTTCCTTCATCATCCGTTAAAAATTTAGGTATCATGTTTGAACCTTGTATGAATATGAATTCCCAGATCTCTTCAATATGTCGTACTGTTAATTTTCATTTGCGTAATATTTCTAGAATCAGACGGTACATTGATCAAAATACTTGTGCTCATGCAGTGCAATCTCTCGTCCTTTCTCAGCTGGATTATGGCAACTCCCTGCTCGGTGGCATATCACGTGAAAACCTTCAATGCTTGCAAAGACTTCAAAATCGTGCAGCGCGCATAATTTTTTGTGTTGATAGACTGCATGTGCTTCCCCCCTCTTGCGTGTTCTTCATTGGTTGCCCATCCAGCAGAGAATCGATTTCAAGATCTTACTGCATGTGTACAACTGCATTAAAAAAAATGCGCCTTCATACCCTCAAGAATTGCTGCATATTTATGGGCCTGGACGCGTTGGTCTAAGATCCGCCAACAAGGATGTCACTCGCCTTGTGGTGCCAAGAACTAATCATGTCAGTGGGGACTGCGCCTTTTCTGTCCTGGGACCACGTTTGTGGAATAATCTACCCATTGAAATCCGTCAGGCTCAAATTGTTTATACTTTTAAGAGGGCCCTTCAGACTCATCTTTTTTCTACTGATTAAGTTTTATGCTGTCTATAATATTTAATTTCTTGTTTTATTAATCTAGTTTTTTTTAGTTTTTTTTTTATATTTAATTTTGTATCAATTCTGTTATGCTTTTACATTGTCCTGCAAATGTTTTAAAATTTGTTTATATTTTTTTTTATTGTATATTAAGAGTTTGTCTATAAATTATCAATTTTATTGTAAAGCGCTTCGATCCACAGATGAGGCGCTATATAAATGACTTCAATAATAATAATAATAGAGAATCTAGCTGAGTGCTGTTGTACTCTCTGTATGCTTCTAGTTGTTTAAAAGTAATACAACAATGAACCCAACTTACTGACACAGAACAAGAAGACAACATTTTTTTCAATCATTCTTCTTGATACGTTTAATTTGACACCAGTAAATGTAAGTTTTCTTCAATTGCGTCTAGGAATATAACTTACACATTATTTCAGTAGAAAATCATTTTTCACAATCAAAACATATATTTCATCTCAAGTGAACAGATATTTCAATATGAAATTGAATATATTCCATTTCAGTATATTAATACAGATCATTGCACATTGATTAAGGTTATTTCAAATTAGTTATAATACAGAAAAGAACTTCACATGCTGAAATCAGCATCAAAAAAAATCTTAATGCAATGAATATAAAGACATGAATAAAAAATACATATTTTGTAACTGCCAGTTGGCCAAGGTCAATTTAAAGGTTGGTCAGAAGATCATTTTTCCATGACTGTCCCCTGCAAAGGTAAATCCAGTTTTGATTTTACAACTTTTCCTAGTGTTTAGAGATTAAATAGTACTTGCCTTGCATTGGTTGTAAACAGGGCCATATCCAATGGGAGACAAGTAGGGTATAAATATCACATAAGAGTAATTTTCAGCCCTACAGGAGTCCAAGTCATTTCTGTGATCATCAAAAAATCAAGACTTCATAAAAGAATCCTGCCATTTTAATTTATTCTTATTTTTCTTGCAAATGTCCTTGGTGTAATTTCCTGTTAAAATCTGGTCAGGAAAGGAAAAGTAACAGTAAAATTTTACCATTCAATGCTAGAAACTTTTGAGTCTTAATTTAATACCTTGCTTCATAGATCTTAGGACACATTTAGAACTTTCTTTCTCTAAAAAAAAATCCTAATTTAATTTAAAAGCCTGAGCAAATCCAATCAAAGCAGATGGGGTAGCAAGGTTAGAATCTATGCCACCATCCCCCATCCAGCCTCGCCAACTGTAACAAATGCTCCATTTTAAGAAAATATTCATTTCAGCAATTTACTAATATTGAACTTTATAGTACTGATCATACACCCAATTTGTATTGAAAAATCACAACAGCTTTCCAACCCTTACCTATTGATAAAAATTCTACCATTTGGTATTATTAATACTTATATTCACTTCATCAATATTACCTAATGGATGAAGCTGAATCAAGTAAGTGGCTCTCACAGATTTGCTTTGAAATGCAAATAATAAGATCGGGTGCATAAATATAAAGTAACTTCAACAAACTTGTGAATCTTCAAGATATGGAGGAGGGTTTTTTTCCCTCACAGAAATTTTGGAACATTTGACTGAAATTCTGCTGGCATTTTTTGTTATTATTTACATGTTTTTGTCACAGGAACTTACTATTAATCTTAGATCAACTTTGGCATCATTCAAGAACAGACAATGCATCAGTATGAGATCAAGATTTTACCAACAGACTTCCATCTCCTATCTCCAAGATCAAACAATTAAAATCTAATGTTGTGACTGTAAGCATCAGTTGATAAACATCAAGATGTCAAACTGTGAAAAGAAAATAAGTGGAAAGAAATAAGAGATTGTAAATGAGATTTTAATCCTAACATATATATGCTGAAACCTGACAATGACATAAAAAGGCTCTTGATAGTTGCTATACCCTCTCTTAAGAAAAGTCATGTGCCATGGCAACCACACACCACTAATAAAGAATTGTATGGGAAACTACCACCAATATCTGAGGCTGAGGATAAGAAGACCAAAATGGCAAGACACTGTGTCAGGAGAGAAAATGACACTGCCTCTAAAGTTCTTATGTGGCAACCTAAGAATGGAAAGAGGGCTAGAGGGTAACTAAGAAAAGACTATAACAAACTCATTACAGAAGATACAGGTTTATATGGACAGGATATCAAAAACTGCATGCTGGACTAAGGGGTATGTAAGGCCATTACAAATGTCCGACCTTCACAGTCGCCATACACAAGCATATGTACACTGTAAAATGGCTGTTCATTCTGCACAGTTCTTCAAATCCACAGCTAAATTCTGATAATGAAATAAAACAAGGTACTTCATGGACAAGTACATGATGAGACTGACACGAGGCAGATCCTGAAGTCTGAAGATCCCCTTTACGAATCCTAAGATTCTCCTTTAGGGTCTAAGGATAATTTGAAGGGTAATGAGATCTCTTTAAAGGTCTTAGGGTCTCTTCAAGGTTCTTAGGATCACCTCTCAGAGATCTATGAATATTCTTAAGAATGGCTTCCCAGCACTTTCCCCTTTTTGGGTTTGGTCTGTCATAAAGCAAAATTTGAGTTGTGTCTCCTTTTCACAAATTTGGGAGAAACCCATGGAACCAACACAGAACAAATATTAATTTCAATTTAATTATGCTTCACATGATTACATATTTTAATAATGATAGAATTTGAAGCCAGCTGTACATTAAATCATCCCATACACCCACCTTTTGTAAAGTCTGATTCCCTAAAATCAAGATGAACATTTCTATAGAGGGATTTCATCACGTGACTCTTAACTCAACTGGAAGCCATTTTTAAGGGAAAACTGTCATTGTGTTTCATGAGGCTTCACACCTCAGTCACATCACACAAACAAGAAACAAGAATGCATGCTATCCTACCAGCCTATGATACCTATTTATTGATAAAATGAATGAAAAATAGCTGTCCAATGTAGTCAAACATTTGGACAAGACTTCTTCGGATCGATATAAGGCACAGTTAGCTGAAGCTAGATTAAAAGATCCTTACAAATTACCTGTATTTGTTGTGTTCGTCGGACACTCCGCATTGTAAGTACATAGGCCCTATCAGTTCAGCGAATCTTACTGAATGCAGTATAGATTCCAATTGTACTTCATATTTTCCCAAGTTCTATATATTCACTGAGTATACGAAGAGTAACTTTTAAGTGAGCGCCAACTGATTGTTCGTTATACCCAGACAAAGACTACATGCCTAATATAAAGTGCTCGCTGCAAATCCTAGTGCAAACATATGTAAGTCTAATTAAGTGTACGGCAGATGACAGTGTTCTTTGTCCAACAAAATGGCGATGTAAACAGTCATGTGACCTCATGACATCAGCTGAAACATCCCTATAATTTGAAAAGAGAATTTACCTTGTTAGAAGAGCTTGCTCATACGATGGCAAGCCCTCTGAGATGCTATATGGTTGTGTACTTATAGGCAGGGTTTCATTTTCTGTCGCACCTCCATCTGTATTTTCTTCTGCATTTCTCCTTGCTGCAAAAGCTAAAGAAATGAATGATTTCAAGTTCTTTAAAATATATGGCAATCCATTTATGATCATTTTTCCTTTCATTTTAAGTACTATATTCCAGGCAAACAATTCCAATTTAAATATATACATATACATCGAGTGAAATAAGATCTATCCTAAAAATTATATATTGATTGATGAAATTCAAATGAGATTGTGTGATAGAGTAACATGGTTTAACAAATCTAAATACAGTGACTGAGGAGATTTTGCAAAAAAAACTATCAAATGCGTATGAATAGGAAGACATCTGAAAATCTTTATACAATTCCTAATTTCTTCCATCTCAGTCTTTAAAAATCAACTCAATGTCTTTAAAGGAATATTCCTATGAATTATATATATCATATATATGATAGAGGACTATGGAAGAAACAATTTAGTGTAAAAACCATGTAAATATCTTTTCCCGCTTAGCAGTTACTGCATTTCAAAGATTGTGCAAGTGAGTTGAAAAGTGACCTCACAGTGTACAGTGTGATGTCATAAAGGCAAATCCAAGACAACTTTTATGTATTTCTTTGAAAATTAATTGCCTCTTCCTAAATTACTGGAAGTATAATTTGTTTAATTTATTGAGATGGGGTATAGCATATACTTTTTAAGAATGTAATTGCCCATCTGCCCATGAACTTTACACTCTAAGTAAAAAAAAATTGGGTTTATAGAAATACATACAAATTATCTTCGATTTGCCTTTATGACTTCATATCTTACACTGCTAGGTCACTTTTCAACAAACTCATGCAATCTTTGAAATGCAGTTACTCCTAAATGGATTGATGATTAATTGATTCATGAGGGCTTAACGGCATAACTACAGCTAGAGTCAAAATGTGCCTGAGAGGTTAGATCATTCCAGAAGTAGGAAGAAGAGAAAACAGGGGGAGATTAAGAAAAACACAGGAATTAAAAGCCAGAAAGCTGGGATCAAGAGAGGAAGTGCATGGGTGAAAAAGAAAAGAAAAAGTAGAGAGATGGGGTGGGGGAGGAGGACTAAATACGGCTGTAGAGGCAAGCATGATGAAGGAAGGAGATAATCTTATCTGGAGGATTTTTCTTGAAGAGTTCGGCTATTGAGTTGTGGGGAGCGAGGAAAGCTCTGAGAAGGTTGTACAGGATGCAAGCAAAGAGGTTGTGATGGACTGTGAGGGTGCAATGGCAATTGTTACAGAGTGGTGGGGGAGCCAATAAGGAGGTGGGAGTGAGTGAGGTGGGTGTAACCAATTCTAAGGCGGGTAATGTGAGCATTGTCGACACGGGAGAGGTTGAGGATGGTGGGTTTGATCGGAATGATGGGCTAGATGATGTGGAGTTTGTTATCAATTTGGGAGTCCCATGAGATTTGCCAGCGGTCACGAACAAGGGATGCGATAAGCGGTTTGATGTCAGATAGGGCTTTGAGAAAGGGGGTAGGTTGAGGGCAAGCTTAGCGACTGCATTAGCTATGTCATTGCCAGAGATGCCAACATGGCTGGATATCCAGAAGAAAATAATACATTTCCTGCAGAGAAGGAGGGAGGGGGGGGGGGACGAAAGGGTGAAAGGAGATTGGGTAAAGAGGTAAGGACAGCCTTGCAGTCAGAGAAGATGGCAAAGTGACTGAGCGAGGAGTACTCAATAAAGTTGAGGGAGAGGAGGATGGCCTTGGCCTTCGGCGAGAAGATGGATAAGTACTCTGGAGCCTGCGACTGAGGGTGATGTCTTGGATGATGGCAGCAACAGCTGTCTTGTCGCCTTCCTTGGAGCCATCAGTATAGATGGAGGTGTAGCTTGAGAGTGCTCTTTGAATTGGTTGTGGAGGTTGATGAAGAGGTTAGGGTGGGTTTGGGTTTTGTGATGAGTGGAGAGGCCTAGGTGGATAGAGGAGAGGGGGGTGGCCCAGCGATAAAAAGTGGCAAGGAGAAGGTGCCAAAAGTGGTGGGATTGATGCCAAGATGGAGGTCTGGTTCAATGTGTAAGCTGGAGGGAGAGGATAGCCTTTTAGTCCTATCAAAGAGGGTGGAGAAACTGGGGTACCTAATGATGTTGTAAACAGGGTTCTGTGTGTTGGTGAGGGCTCTAAAAGCATAGGAGAGGCTAAGCTTTCTACACCTAAGAAGAAAAGGGGGTTCGTTGGCTTCAACGTGAAGGCTGGTGATGGGGGAGGTCCTGTAGGCACCCAGACAAAGCCTGAGGGCTTCATTCTGGATGGTGTTGATGTGGTTGAGGTTAGAGTTTTGAGCGGCTAAGACAATATTGCCATAGTTGAGCTTGGCACGAATAGTGAGCCTAAAGATTTTGAGTAGAGCATGGAGGTTCACACGCCAAGTGGTGTTGGAGAAAGTTAAGGACGCTGTTGCATTTCTGTTTCAGGTTGGTGATGTGTTGCTTGTAGGAGACCTTTGGGGTCTAGGGTTAAACGCAGGAGCTTAGTGTAGTCAACTTTATGGATGCAATTGCCATTGAGTACCAGGTTTGGGTTGGGGTGGAGGTTGTTGAAGTGACAGAAGTGCATGCAGACTGTCTTGTCTTTGGAGAATCTAAAACCATTATAGTTGCACCAGTCTTGAAGCCGGTTGAGGCTGAGTTGGAGCCTATTTTTGACAAGAGGAAAGCTAGGGGAGAAGTAGGAGATGGTGAAATTGTCCAAGTAGAGGGCACATTTGGATGTTGGGGCCAAGGTTGTCCATGATGTCATTAATGCTCAGGTTGAAGAGAGTGGGGGAGATGCTGCCTTGGGGAAGGCCCTCTTCTTGGGGTTAGGGGGTAGGGGTTGGAGAGGGTGTGGCCAATACGAACTTAGAACTGCCTGGGTGAGAGGAAGTTTTGAATAAAGATGAAGAGGTGGCCTCTGAGGCCGGTGGTGTGAAGTTTGCAGGTAATGCCTTATTTCCAAGTAGTGTCAAAAAATTTCTTGAGGTCGAAAAAGATGGCAATGAGGTGTTACTTTTTGCAAAGGATTCCCGGATAGCGGTGTCGAGCGTAATTAACTGGTTTAGGGTATTGCGACATTTCCGGAAGCCGCTTTGGTGAGGGGAGAGGATTTTGTTGGTCTCAAGGAACCAGTTTAGTCTGTGATTAATGATCCTTTCCATAATTTTACAGAGACAGCAGGTGAGGACAATGGGGTGGTAGCTGGAGGGGTCGGTACTGTCTTCCCCAGTTTGGGGATGTGGGTGATAATAGCTGTCCTCTAGATGGGGGAAAGGAGTGTGAGGACCAAATGTGGGTGAGGATGGTTTTTACACAAAAATGTTTCTTTCATCGTCCTGAATCACAAAATTCCCGAAAATATTCCTATAAATTTTGCTTTGGGGTGGGACTCCAGTCCCAAAACCTTCTGTCGGAATCAGCTACTGTACTCCCCTTCAAACATTTATTGTATATGATTAAAAAGCAATAGCTTAACATAATTTAATAGAAAGGTTGGCCCATTAACAAATCACTGAAATCTTGAAAATTAAAAAAGGTTGGTAAAAAAGTGTTATTTAATATTGATGGAATTTTTACTGTTTACTTGATTTTTAAAGGATTTTAAAGCAATTTCGCTAGTGCTGTCCATAATATTCATAGAGCTTTGAATGTCTCAATTGAAGTTACTAGAAATGATGAGAATGTCATTTTTATTTAGATAATGATTGTTTGTGGTTATGTAATAAGATACACAACTCATGCCAATGATTGGGATTTTGCGTTAACCTTTACTCTCCCAAGGTTCCAAAAATAGAATAAACTATTTCTGAAATTTTTGGAAAGAGGATTTTTTCAGCACTTTCTGTTCCATTTGTACCAAAACAAGTTGACTTTTATGAAAGCTAACATGTTGAACTTTCCAAAAATGTGCATATTTTCGAACTCAAATATGCAAATTAGGTCATTGAATTAGCATATTAGGTCTCCAAACATTCTATCTTTATGACACGCTTGTGCCTTGTGGCTAAATAGCAAAAAAAATATGGATAGAATTTCTGAATCGTCCTTGGAAAGACCTTTCATTTGATACTATTTATGGATTTTTAGGAATCAGAAGGAAAAAAATGACGCAAATATGAAAAATTGGGTACATTTTGACCTAAAAATTATCCCCCGATTCTGTGAATAATCTATCTAATGGCACTTAATTTTCCAAAAAAATGCATTTTCCCCTTCTATGATGTCCAAAACTAATAGAATGCAGAAAAACAAGATGTTTACATCATCATTTGCAAAAAATGAAATAAGAAATTATGCAAATGATATGCAAATTAGGTCATTTACCTCATTTATTATGCACAAGTGTTTTTTGTTTATTTCTGACCCAATTTCAGCCATTACAAGCTTCACAGCTACTTTTATGTTGATAGACTATGCTGATTATCTATTGGACACTTACTTCTGTTCATTCCACATGGAATTCATAAGAAATGTTTGCCGAAAAGGTCCAAATTTGTTAAAGTCTTCTGCTATACCTTGTTGCTGCAAATAGAATAAAAAATAAATTAAAAAAATTGCAACTATATTCATTCAACTTACTTTAGTTTGGTCTTCCCATAACCAGTTACCGAAGACCTCGTGGTCGGTCCCGGTCACTCTCCACCAGTACTTCCCACAGATGATAGTCTTTATCGGCTGCAGGGATGACCTTCGACCGTTGTATCTCCTGCAGCCGAGCGTTCCGCTCTTCCTCCCTGGTTTTGAAGGCAGCTTTTTCCGCTGCAGTTGGATTTTCTTTGAGTGGTGATGGTGGCGAGACTGCAGCGGAAGGCCTGGAAGAGGGGCCTGGGCTCATCTTCAACTGTCTGTCCCTCTTCCGCTTGGGTTGGGGAGTAGCGGGCGGCTCGTCCTCTTCAAGCATACGCATAACATGTTATCGCATAACATGTTATTCTGGTTTCTAACCTGCCCCACAATTTTGTGGTAACCGTGGGGACAGACTTTTACAGCCGGGAAGCCCGGGGGTACATACAGGGGTCCAAAATGTTTGTTTTATCGATCTAGTCATCACCACAACAGTGGCATAGCCAGGTGGAGGGGAAAAGGATCATGGTCCTAAAAAATGGGGCATACAAATAATGTACCGGTACTAGGTTTATATACAAGCATTTTCTTCTAAATGGGCCTGGGGCACCCCCAACATGTGTATTTTGCCCTAACATGGAACCCCTACTCCACTTTCCCCCATAAAATTGTGATTTCGGCCCCTGAAATAATGGATCTTGGATTTTGTGATATTGGGAATACACATATTTCAGTAGGCCTAAATTTACAATTTTGCCATTGGGAAATACATATATTTCAGTCCATTTAGAAATGTTATTATTGGGGTTCAGCTTTCA
Organism: Chiridota heheva; assembly: GCA_020152595.1. Taxonomy (NCBI): domain Eukaryota; kingdom Metazoa; phylum Echinodermata; class Holothuroidea; order Apodida; family Chiridotidae; genus Chiridota; species Chiridota heheva. The sequence goes on along the minus strand of JAIGNY010001614.1, from coordinate 82,556 downwards.
TTTCTTTCATCCGGGCTATTATAGAAAGGACCTAAATCCTTTTTTTTATATGTGATTTTAGTGTCCCTTTTACTTGTTTATCGTAACAAGCAAAAAATCCCCGCTAATTTATCATTAGAATTCTATAAGCCTTATTTTATTACTACACATTTACAATGTAGTACTTTCGCTATTTTTGGAAGAAAACACTCACCAACTCCGTAATTTGGAACAGATCACTATCCATCTCAGCAGGCTCTATATTCTCCTCTTCCTTAATCTGGTCGAGTTCTGGTACATCTTCTTCATCAGAAGTACCTTCCGACCCCTCTGAGTCATCATTATTCTGAAGAAAACATAGGAGTCGGAAGGCACGTTCGACGTTGTAACTTGTATTTTGCCATTTTGTGATGTCGAATGAGCGAAGAAAAAAAAAGAAAAGAAAAAAAGACGCAAATTGACGTCATCATCAGAGACCTTTTAGGCAGGTAGAGGGGGTGCATCTGTTATTGTAATAGTTCGTCTGAACGATCTATTTCTCCTCTACCCGTAGATATTTTCAAAATTCCAATACAATATTTGGGCCGTTTTTTATATTTTTTTCATCAAAAAAGGTCAAAAATGGCCCAAAATCACAAATTTGGCATATTTTCTCCAACAAAACACAAACATTGACCAAGTACAAGTAAAAATCGTGTAGCAACCAACAATTCAAACTATCTTTATACTTTACCTGAAGAAAAAAAAATAGAAAAAATATTCACGTATGACATTCGTCTTTCAATTTGTTTTTTTTTTTAAATGCACTTTTTTGTAACGATTTTACTCAAAATTTTTTAATCTAACCCCCCAACAAAATAACCATATTATGAAAGATCTATTCAATCTGGTTTGAATGAACTTATTTGCAGCTCTATAGGATTTTGGGAAGGTACTCAAAAACATTTTTGGAAAATGGATCGTAACTGTCACGGTCACCGTGAGCTGGGAGAGTAAGGGTTAAGATACACAACTCATGCCAATGATTGGGAGGTTTATGTGTTAAGATACACAAGCCATGCCAATGATTGGGGTTATGCCTTAAGATACACAAACCATGCTACTGATTGGGGTTAAGCGTTAAGATACACAACCCATGCTAATGATTGGGGTTATGCATTAAGATACCCGACTCATGCCAATGATTGGGTTTATGCGTTAAGATGCACATCTCATGCCAATGATTGGGGTTATGCGTTAAGATACACAACGCATGCCAATATTGGGGTTATGCGTTAAGATACACAACCCATGCCAATGATTGGGGTTATGCGTTAAGATACCCAACCTATGCCAGTGATTGGGGTTATGCGTTAAGATACACAACCCATGCCAGTGATTGGGGCTAGGCGTTAAGATACACAACCCATGCCAATGATTGGGGTTATGCATTAAGATACACAACCCATGCCAGTAATTGGGGTTATGCGTTAAGATACACAAACCATGCCAGTGATTGGGGTTATGCGTTAAGATGCACAACTCATGCCAATAATTGGGGTTATGCGTTAAGATGCACAACTCATGCCAATGATTGGGGTTATGCGTTAAGATACACAACCCATGCCAATGATTGGGGTTATGCGTTAAGATACACAACTCATGCCAATGATTAGGGTTATGCGTTAAGATACACAAAGTATGCCAATGATTGGCGTTATGCATTAAGATACACAACCCATGCCAGTGATTAGGGTTATGCGTTAAGATACACAAAGTATGCCAATGATTGGCGTTATGCATTTAGATACCCAACCTATGCCAGTGATTGGGGTTATGCGTTAAGATACACAATCCATGCCAGTGATTAGGGTTATGCGTAGAGATACCCAACCTATGCCAATGATTGGGGTTATGCTTTAAGATACACAACTCATGCCAATGATTAGGGTTATGCGTTAAGATACACAAAGTATGCCAATGATTGGCGTTATGCATTAAGATACACAACCCATGCCAGTGATTAGGGCTAGGCGTTAAGATACACAGCCCATGCAAGTGATTGGGGTTATGCGCTAAGATACACAACTAATGCCAATGATTGGGGTTATGTGTTAAGATACACAACCCATGCCAATGATTGGGATTATGCATTAAGATGCACAACCCATGCTAATGATTGGGCTTATTCGTTAAGATGCACAACCCATGCCAATGATTGGGGTAAGCATTAGGATGCACAACCCATGCTAATGATTGGGGTTATGCGTTAAGATGCACAACCCATGCCAATGATTGGGGTTAAGCATTAAGATGCACAAACCATGCCAATGATTGGGGTTATGCGTTAAGATACACAACCCATGCCAGTGATTGGGGTTATGAGTTAAGATACACAACTCATGGCAATGATTGGGGTTATGCTTTAAGAAACACAACTCATGTCAATAATTAGGGTTATGTGTTAAGAAACACAACTCATGCCTGTAGATCTGCTCTTCTTCAAACAATAAGTGAATATAGAGTTCTACCTATTCAACGTTCCTATTAAGGTCTGATCATTAAAAAAATTGTAGAATATTTCAATTTTCTCAGTTACTTCAGAGTTTTTAACATCAAAAGGATGAGTGGTCGAGGCAGCCTTAATTTGTCAGTAGCAAGTTCTTTTGTGATGTCAAGTCTGCAATGCTAGTAAATAAGCAAATATACATTAAATAAAATACCAACAAAACAAGATACTATTGTCAAAAAAATTACTTAGTGTTAATATGCATTCATGATACTTAAACCTATTAATGTTTCAGCCATCCTAAGAAATAATCTGGAGCTGCAACCTAAGTATTGTACCTCCATGTATATAATTTTAGGTTAAAGGTGATATCCACATGAAGCAATATCTTTCCTTAGGAGAAATGGTCCATCAATCATACACAGTTAATACACAATATTACCTCAGGCATTATGATACACGGCTATTTTCATCACCAGTTTGAAAACAAACTTCTCCCACTAAGACACCTAACACGGATGAGTGATTTTAATCACAAAAGTGCCTTGATTATTTAGCTCTAGCTTTGTGTAATCTTATACACACAAATAACCTTGGGCTACAGTACTTGGCTGTGGTGTAAATGGCAGGTAAACAATCATTGTTTTAAGTGGAAACACAATACACTGAACAGGAAGTTGGGTGCTGGTAGGCTTAAAGAAAAACTTTTCGGCATGCAAAATTTTATGACATTTATCAACCAGCGTACACATGACTACTGAGCAGGAAAGGGATTATGAGACATGAAGATGAACAAAAACAGTAACCCTAGTTTATTGGGAAGCCAGTTGTTACCCTGACATTAAACAGGATTAAGTACCTCTTCTGATTCTGGCTGCCTCTTCATCTACAATCCTCTCCACTTCTCCTTGGGTGGTCTGATCATGGAACAGCAAACTTCTCAGTTCCTCAAGAGATTCTTGCTCTGTGACCTCATGAGGACCAAGATACCAATAAGAAACAATTCCTGTCATCTTTGTCATGTGGTCTGAGACTAAAACGTACCTTTGGGTCTGTGTCAAAAACATAGAGGAAAATGAAATATGATTTTCAAGCTCTAAGTAAAAAGATGTCAAATCAATTATAAGTCCTGCATTTAGTCTTTGCCCAGACACTTTATACTTGCTTTAGTCTAATTTAATACCTGTAAATTGAATAATAAGTAACTTATATGGGCAAAGCATGTTCTAGTAAAGTGCATGCTATCTACATAATCAAACATTTATCTACTAGAAAGAGGCATTTAATATCGAAAAAATACGTTAACATTGTCTTGGATCTGCAACTATGACTTTCTACTGCATGGTAACTTTTCAACACATTTTGGGAACCTTTTAAAATATGATACCAAAGATGTATTTTTCTTCAACAAATTGTTTCTTTAAAAGATTAGTTCAGGGGTTAAGCAAGTTTATCTTATATGCAAGGGGACTTTAAAAAGAAACAAAACGGTGAAGAAAGCATTCACAAATCTTATTCTTTAAGTTTAAAGCTCTGTCTCATATGTTTCGAAATGACTGATGTATTAACCCTTACACTCTACCAGATCATTTGAGATTACAAGTTTTATTTTAGGGAACTTTTTGGAAAGGGGGCTTTTTCACAAATTTATCTCCATTTTCTACTGTGATAAGTTTATGTTATATGAAAGCTAAGACTTTAAACTTTACGTTGGTTTGCATAAAAAAACTGGTGAATTATGCAAATTTATGCAAATGAGGTCATTATTTAAGATTATTAGATGTCCTAAAACTGCTATCTTTGTGATATTCTGCTTTCTTGTGGCTAATTAGAAGAAAAAAATTATTGATGAAATTTATGAATTGTTGAAAGAAGGACCTTTCATTTGATAGTACTCTTGATTTTTTTGGAGCAAGAAAAAAATTCATACGTCAGTTTTAATTTTGTTGACCTTTTTTAGCCTAAAAATTGACCTCTGATTTTGCCAATGATCTATCTGATAGGATTTGGCATTATACTTTCCTATAAACATGCATTGTTCCTTTCTTTGATGCACAAAACTAATATAATATAAATAGGAAATGTTTACACCCAAATTTCAATTAAAATGTAATGCAAATGATATGCAAATAGCTAATTTACCTCATTTATCATGCGCAGGCCTTAAATTTTCAGTTTATAAGCCAATTTTAGCCATTGAAAGCTTTGAAAATACTTATATTTATTCGGGATATACTGAAAGTCTTGTAGAAACTTACTTTTGTTGATTCCTGTAGCAATTCTCCGTAAAAAGGCACTCAAAAATGGTTCAAAGCATCAGTAATCATGTTGACGTTGCCAAACTTGGAATCAATCAGTGAGTTGGTTATTATTATTATTGGTACCGCATATGAAATGTCAATAAATTTGTCGAAATACAAGAAAATTCTTCACAGAAATACAATTTCAACTGTTTCCAAGGAAATACAGGGATTGGGGGTGGGATGGGGGTTCTGGCTTATTTATATTAGGAGGGGAACCCAGGGAAAATGCCAGCCCCCCCTCAAAAAAAAAAAAAAAAAAAATATGGCCCTCTTCCAGGATCCAAATTCCTTCAAAGAAAATAACTTCCCCCTACATGGGACAGCTTGGCCCCCACCATTGGTATCTTGCCCCAACATGTCTCTCTTTCCAACAACTTGGGACCCTTTCCCCTTGAAATATTATTCCTACTCCACTGCACCACAACCTCAGTACATGGAATCGAGAGTTCGCGAAATAGGTATGTGAACACTGTTGCACTACAAATCAAAGATTGATCTGTTTTCATCCAAAATTACTGTAATAAAGACAATTCATGTTAACTACGTCGAAATGGGTATTTACTTGTTTATAATCATTACAAGTAAATAATCCAAGCTAAATTACACTGCTTTTGCTTAATTTTGAACGGATCAGAACTAACATTAGCTATGCCTATCGTTGAGCCTTACGAGTAACGTTAGTAAGCATGAAGTTTGAAAAAGGCACACACGATTTCAGAAATTTGAAAAAATCTTTTTACCTGGTTCTGATCATTTTTAGGCCTCTTCTGAGTTGGGTCCAGGTACTAAAAGATCTCCATCACTGGCGATAGCCTTCTGACCTTTCCAAATCCTTAGTTTCACTTTCAAACAAGATTTGGGATACACATTCTTCTGTCGCCTCAACGTTAAATGTCAAAAAAATCTAAAAATAACTTTGAGTGACGTAGCTATAAAATGTTTTAGGAACTATCAAGGGGGTATGTCTTTTATTGCAGCAAGCTATGTAAAAGCACATTGTTTACGCTACAGAATGGTTTTTGAAACTTTTCATTACAATGATATAGGGGTGGATCACACGATTTTTTTAACAAAAAGGGTCAAAAAATTACCAAAAATCACACAATTTTACATATTTTACGAATTATTTAAAAATAATGACCAGGTATGAGCAAAATGTGATTAGATTTGGACAATGTGACTTGTCTATATAGTAAATATAAAAAAAAAATATCTTAATTTATTTTCTAAGCAATTTTTGTAAATTTTTCAAAAATATGCATTTTTCAGGACATTTTAAAGAAAAAGGTAAATTTCTTAATGTTTGGACAAAATTTGCCGAAAAAATGTAAGTATAGACCCCTAAAAAAAATACAATTTTATGAAAGATCTTTCTGAGATCTTTGCAATGAAACTATTTGCACCCCTATAGAAGTTTGGTAAGGTCCCGATTTTATTTTTGGAAAAAGGTAGTTTCAAAACGGCGATAGTATCGCTGCGTGGTAGAGTAACGGTTAAGTCTACTATGGAAGGTTGGCAACTTGGCACCCTCATTCCACAATCTTAACAAGCGCTAATGTACTGTAAAGAAAATTTAGTTAACTGTTTTACTATATGAATTATTATTCCTTAAATTTCCTTCCAGTGCTAAATGATAATTACCCTTACTAGATTCTGTTTTGTAACTTTCCTGACATATCCGCTGATTTTTAAGCCACAAAATATGATAGAATGCATAAAGCCTATAAGGAATCTGAGGCTGTGATGTCACAGCTAGTGTGATTCCAGTCATTTTTACTCAAATAATACTTACCTTTAAATCTAAATATCCCCTTATGATTAGAATATAATTTTTGAATGCTTTTTTTCACCATTTTTTCCTTTTGGAGTCCTCTTTCATACAAGACTGCCAACTGAACTAGTACTTTCACCCTTACTCTACCACACAGCGATAATATCGCCGTTTTTAAACTACTTTTTTCTAAAACTATAATCGGCACCTTACCAAAATCCTATAGTGGTGCGAATAGTTTCATTGCAAATATCTTTGAAGGATCTTTCATATTATTGTTATTTTTTGTGGGGTCTATGCTTACTTTTTTTCAGTACAGTTTGTACAACATTTAGAAATTTTACTTTTTGTTTAAAATGTCCAAAAAAATGCATATATTTTAAAAATTGACAAAAATTGCTGAGAATTTTTTGTATTTTTATATATATATATACTATGTAGACAAGTGATATTGTTCAAATCTAATTAAATCTTGCTCATACCTTTTTCATAAAAGTTTTTTGTTTTTTTTCAATTTTCACTTAAAGATATTATTTGTAAAATCTGTAAAATTGTGTGATTCTTGGTGATTTTTTTTACCCTTTTTGTTAAAACAATTGTGTAATCCATCCCTTTATCTTAATGAAAAGTTTCAAACACCATTCTGTAGTGAAAACAATGTGCTTTTACATGGATTTCTGCAATGAAAGACATACCTCCTCGGACGTTCCTAACAATGTGTTATAGGTATGTCACTAGAGTTATGTTTATAATTTTTGACATTTACGGTCAGACGACAGTCAGACGACGGTCAAATCTAATCAAATCTTGCTCATACTTTTTTTTATAAATGTTTTTTGTTTTTTTCAATTTTCATTTAAAAATATTATTTGTAAAATCTGTAAAATTGTGTGATTCTTGGTGATTTTTTTACCCTTTTTGTTACAACAATCGTGTAATCCATCCCTTTATCTTAATGAAAAGTTTCAAACACCATTCTGTAGTGAAAACAATGTGCTTTCACATGGATTTCTGCAATGAAAGACATACCTCCTCGGACGTTCCTAACAATGTGTTATAGGTATGTCACTAGAGTTATGTTTAGAATTTTTGACATTTACGGTCAGACGACAGAAGAACGTGCATCCTGAATCTTGTTTCAAAGTGAAACAGAGGATGAGGAAGAGTCAGAAGGCTTATCGACAGTAATGGAGATCTTTTAGTACCTGAACCCAACCCAGAAAGAGGCCCAAGGAATATCAGAACCAGCTGAAATGGATAGAGTGCTTTTTCAAATTTCTGAAATTATTAAGTGCATTTTGAAATTTCATGTTTTACTAACGTTAGGCCCAACGTTAGGCCCAGGCATAGTTAGTGCGAATCCGTTGCAAAATAAATCAATGTAATTTTAACAGTAAAATTTAAACAAGTAAATGCGTCACTAAAATCCGACGTGATCAATATGAATTGTCCTTTTTATAGTAATTTTGAATGAAACTTTACAGACCAACCCCTAGTTTGTAGTGCAACAGTGCCCATATACCTATTTCGCCAAATCTCAATTCCATGTTGTGAGGTTGTGGTGCAGTTGAGTAGAATTAAAATTCTAAGAGGAAAGGGTCCCATGTTGGGGGAAAGAGACCCATGTTGGGGAAAAGAGACTCGTGTTGGGGAAAAGAGACCCGTATTGGGGGAAAGAGACCCGTGTTGGGGGAAAGAGACCCGTGTTGGGGGAAAGAGACCTGTGTTGGGGGAAAGAATCCCGTGTTGGGGGAAAGAGCCCCGTGTCAGGGGCAAGAGACCCGTGTTGGGGGCAAGAGACCAATGTTGGCGCAAGAGACCCATTCAGTCCCATTTAGGGGGAAATCCTTTTCTTTGAAGCAATTTGGATCCTAGAAGGGGGCCATTAAAAAAAAAGCCAGAACCCCACCCCCAAATCTTGTACTTCCTTAAAAACATTTGAAATTGTATTTTTCAATAAGTTTTTTCCTATATTTGGACAAATTTGTAGATATTTCATATGTGGTACCAACTGTCAGTGAAGGATACCAAGTTGGCACTGTCAACATGATGCTCTAAGCCATTTTTGAGTACCTTTTCATCGACAATTCCTAATAAAAACAACAGAAGTAAATTTCTAAAAGACATTCAGCATAACCTGAATAATTAAAAGTATTTTTACAGCTTCCAATGGCTGAAATTGGGTCATAAACTGAAAATTTCAATTCTGTGCAAAATAAATGAAGTAAATTTACTCATTTGCATAACATTTTTATTAAAATAATGGTGTAGACAATTCCTTTTTATATTATACTAGTTTTGTGCATCATAGAAAGGAACAATGTATGTCTAAGCTTGCACAGTTTTGCCCAGACTTGAAACCGGACGGTTTAAAAAAACCAAAATCGGTTTCAACTGGAAAACTGGTTTTTCACACGAAATGTAAACAAGCTTTGAACATAAAGTGCATTACAGTAACTATAACTGCAGTGTACTGCACTGTCATTATTGTCAGGTCAGGTCTTCTGCAACTGGTAACCATGTAAACTGGTACTACCTGTTCATGGTCGGGCCGTCGGCAACTAAACCGACACCCCCGGCCAGCTTGCCTGGTGATGAGGGTGTGGCTAAGCACCCCAGCAAAACTAAAAACAAGATCTGTCGAAGGGCGGATGAGTACCTTGCGGAGTTAATGGCCACTTAGCTAAACCTTAGGTGCCCCATGGTATCTCCTTAATGGGCAGAGTTTATTCTGTACTGCAGAACTCCCCGGCCAACCACTGCAGTAGTCATCGGTCCAGCCTGTCATGACCAGCTCATGCCGGCAGGAATCATTGCATAATTTACTGAGAGAGTATGCCTAGTAATGGCAAAAGCTTGGATGTACTTTAACCCAATTTTCCAACAGTCCAAAAGGAATGCGTTATCAACCATGAAAAGAGTACAAGTCATTTCAGATACCGACTCGGTAATCGCCCAGGTTAACAACGACCGCGCTGATCACCTTACGCTCCGGGGGTCAGTGAGAAGTAAGTTAGGATGTAGTAAAACTAGAAAAACAAGAAACCTGACAATTGCTTAGTGGAATGTGAGAACAATGCTTGATTGCAATGACTGTCACAGACCACAAAGACGCACTGCTCTGATAGCAAATGAGTTTTCCAGATTGATATAGCTGCCCTGAGTGAGACAAGATTCTTGGATAGCGGTAGTGTGGCAGATGGAGAGTTCACTTTCTATTAGAGTGGAAAACCAGATGGAAGCAGACATGAATCAGGAGTTGCTATTGTCATCAAGACTGCCCTGCTGAAGAACCTAGAGGAAGGACCAAATGCCATAAGTGACAGAATCATGTCACTCAGAATACCTCTCACAGCCAATCACCACCTTTCAGTTATCAGTGTATATGCTCCTACCATGATAAACACAGCTGAAGCTAAGGAGGAGTTCTACTCTATTCTTAACACAAACTCTTCTACAAACACCACAGCAAGACAAGCTCCTATTATTGGGTGACTTTAATGCTCGAGTGCGAAGCGATTACACAAAGTGGCCCAACGTACTGGGAGGATTTGGAGTCGGAAACACCAATTCAACTGGGAAGATATTATTGTCTCTGTGTATAGAACATAATCTCACAATCACCAACACGATCTTCAAGCAGAAGTTGGAACGTAGAGTCACATGTATGCACACCAGAACAAAACATTGGCATCTTATAGATTATGTGATAACGCAACAATGTGATAGGATGAAAATCTTGAGCACAAGAGTCATGATAGGAGCCAAGTGTTCAACAGATCACCAAATGACAAGAACAAAGCTCAAAATCAGACTGAAATCAACCACAAGAAAAACTGGCTCTGCAAAAAAGGTTGCTGAACATTTTGCCACCCATTTTAAGAAGCTCCTCAATGTTGATGGAAGAATCAGTAAAGATGCACTCTCAAATGTTACCAAACAAACTACAGTTGAAATTATGGATGGTCCCCCAAGCATGGAAGAGGTTAGCATGGCAGTATCAGCTATCAGCATCGGAAAGGCACCAGGTTGTGATGGGATACCTGGTGAGATATGGCAAAATGGAGGTAAAAAGCTTCCAGAGTGTCTACATCAGCTTATTTCCGGGTGCTGGGAGGATGAGTCAATCCTAGATGAATGGAAAAATTGCAAACATTGTGGCGCTATTCAAGAAGGGGGACAGAAAGATTTGTGGAAACTACCGAGGCATATCATTACTGTCAATTGCCAGTAAAGTCTTCTCTAAAATTCTTTTGAAAAGACTGAATGACCACATTGCTCCTGCTGTACTTCCGGAAACCCAGTCTGGCTTCAGATCAAACCAAAGCACAATCAAGATGATCTTCTGTCTGCGTCAGTTGCGAGAAAAATGTATTGAGCAAAATATGCCACTGTACATAGTGTTCATCGACTTTGAGCCTTCGACATGGTGGGTCATGTAGGATTGTGGCAGCTATTGAGGAAGTTTAGGTGCCCAAAAAAGTTCACCAATATGATTTGTTCTCTACATGATGGAATGATGGCACAGGTATCAGTCCAGGATGCAACAACTAAGCAGTTCCAAGTCTCTAACGGCGTGAAACAGGGCTGTGTTCTGACCCCTACCCTGTTTTCCCTGTTCCTCTCTGCTATGCTTGAAGAAGCCTTCAGGAGCGCTGAAGATGGGGTATACATCCAATCCCGGAAAATGCAGACCTATTTAAGGTGTCACAATTCAAAGCGAAAACGAAGACTACATAAGTTTTGGCCAGAGAATTACTGTTTGCAGATGATAGTGCTTTAGTGGCACATTCTCGATAGTGCATGCAGCATCTCACAGATGCATTTGCAGCAACCAAATATGGACTGCAGATAAATATAAAGAAAACAGAGGTGTTGGTGCAATCACCACATGAGAATGTTGGAGACACAAAATCACTATATCTGGTCAAGAACTGAAGTATGTAAACCAGTTCACCTATCTTGGTAGTAGCATAACTGATAATGGTAGGATGGATGATGATATTAGCAGGAGAATGGCTAAGGCCAGCTCATCTTTTGGGCGCTTATACCGAAGATTGTAGAACAACTCCCATGTGTCAGTGAAGACAAAGTGCCAGGTTTACCGAGCAGAGGTACTCTCAACCCTATTGTATGGAGTTGAAGCGTGGACACTATACATAACATAACAAGATTACGGACTAAGAAGGGTAAGTCACCCCATAAAAAGCCCAAACTAACACTACCACCACAAAAAACAAAAAAATCAAAGACGCCCAGATTTAGTAAAGTACTTATCAATGCCGATAATGCTATACAGCAAACAAGAGAAAAAACTCCACTCTTTCATCATGCGACACCTCAGAATAATAATGAAGGTAAAATGGTGGCAGAAAGTGACAAATGTGTCTATACTTAAAAAAGCAAGCGTGGAGCAGCTACTAATTCAATGGAATTTACGTTAGGCAGGTCATGATCAGAGGATGGACTCGCAATGACTGCTGCGCCAGATTCTGTTCTCTTAACTGTCATCTGGGACCCGTTTCAAGGATACTTTGAAGCGGAACTTGAAGCACCGAAACATTGATCCAAAGGATTGGGTATCTCTTTCAAACAATAGATCGACCTGGAGAAGGCTATGTGCTCCTATTAATACTGAGGATGATAACGACCTTGAAGGACAGTCATTGTTGAGAATCGACAGACTGCATGATGATGATGACTGCACTGTTATATGATAATTGCTAACGATGTTTGTATCACAGTATTTTCTGTAAATAATGTTGAAAATGATAACACAGGCATTTATTAATCAAATGTATTAATAAACTTAAATGTTGTTTGCATGTAAACTGATTTTATATACCCCATTTGCCCCTCAAATAATGCCGATTTTACCCATTTGTGAGTCTTGGTCCCAAGGCAGTCAGGTATAAAATGTTGTAAAAAAGGCTGTGTTGACAGGCCATCTATATGCCCTTATTTGCTCACGATTTCTAATTCATAGTTATGATTACAATTTTCTCTTATATAAAAACAAAAGAAATTTGTCGGATACTTGTAATACAGACAAATTAGGTCTCTAAAATGCATCATCTAACGGTGTGATGCTAGTCGTATACTTGATCAGTGATCATGCAGTACAATTGTTGCTGATTTGCATATAACCTACAATGGGAAAATCTTACAGTTCAGATCCCACCCACTTGATACTTACATTTCTTTGAAACATTAAGCATGGCCAGGCCGTGGGTCCTATTTGAAAAAAATAATAATAGCTCAACCAAACAAATCCTCATAAAGCATACATACCTCTGTTATTTTTCAAGTTGAATCGTTTTTGCTATGCTATTACTTTAAATAGGCCCCATCTGTGCATCGCGGTGACATTTTCTATTATACTTAAGTCATCAAGGTTCCCGCCCTATAGCCTTCCTTATATGGTATTCGCCTTCTTCAATACGATATAAAACTGTGTGAATTATGGGAGTGTAATAAGGTAGAAAAGAAAAAGCCCGCTAATGAAAAGTAGTGTCCCACTCCCACCAAATTAATATTTTCTTCATCAAAATGAAAAAAAAAGAAAAGAAAAGTGTATTACCTGCAATCTCTGTACGAATCAGGATTGAAAATTAAACTGAAATACATTGTATTCCGTACTTAAACCAAACCAGACCTTGTTTCAGCAAGGAGCTTTGAAAACATTTTCTTTTTACCACACATGCCACACACCCAAGCAAAAACAATTCTTTGGCACTCTGCAGATAAGTTCAACATTGATTTGAAATATTTAACAATGATAAACAATATTTTTGGTCATTAAGAATTGTATAAAACAGCAAAACACATCTGTATTTGAACATTCTGTTTGTACTTTCTACTTGTGAAACGATATGCAGAACAGAATGCAGAGATAATATTATTAATTTATTTATGCATACCAACAGGCTCTCTCCTACGGGTCTGTAAAAAGACATATATAAACTCGCTCCACTTCGATCCAATGAAATCATTTGAGCTTGTACCTCCAAGCGAATAACACGTAGTATGGGTCAATTACATACAACACATGATTAATTGGAATGGAAGATTCCATCGCTCGTAGGCTACTACTACTATGAGTAAACATAATTACAGGAGAAACGGCATAAATTTTTCATATCAAAATGCATGAAATCTTTCGTGTTTTTAAAATCTAAACAATTTTGACTGGGACTGATGTTCAGAGGTTTATTATGAAAATGAGATGAAGGGAAAGAATACAAACTTTTTGAGAGAATGAATACAAACTTTTTGAGAGAATGAATACAAACTTTTTGAGAGAATGAATACAAAGTTTTTGACGGAATTAATACAAAGTTTTTGACGGAATGAATACAAACTTTTTGAGGGAATAAATACATACTTTTTGAGGGAATGAATGGTCATTTTTACTTGCGACCTTATTGTGAAATGTTAATCATACCAGCTTGGTTTGATTCATAAATAAAGATGGTGATAACACAGGGATAATTTATCTTTGTTTTACAGTACATTGTTATTCCATAAGGATCATGCAATTAATTCACCCTCCTCTAAACAATGCTACAGCTATTTATAGCAATTTTTTTTCCTGGCATAAGCTGCTGAATTCAAACTAAAAGAAAACGTTCGAAAATAATACGACCCTTGAAAACTCATTCATTAATCTTATTACTATAACAACATGTGAATCTAGGGTCATTCATGCAAAGTTTCATTTGTATCCAGGGGCCCATATACACATTGAATATTGTGTTATAACTTGTACAATCCCAATATGTACATGCATAGGGTCAATCAGAACAGTAGGGCGTAGTTGCGTGTGAATTCGTAAAGGGTCTCATAATACTTGGCTTGCGATTTGCGATATATTTGTCGGGATTTCTAATGGATTCCCAAGTATTTTAAAAGACAAAAGGACTCAGGAGAGAATCGACATGACTTCAAATAAAGGAATTATAAAGAAATGAATTTGTTGTGGTCAGGGTAATTATTATCCCAAAAAGACGATGCAAATACATCACATCATTGAACCTGTTAACTGCAGGTACATATGACTATTTATTTCCAAACATTCTCAATCGTATTTATTGATTGAATCTGCATAAATATCACATATTTTCACAAATATAACAAAAGATACTAAAAAAAAACATCTTGACACAAAGCATGAACTTCATTTTCATTTAAATAAAACAGATTTTTACTATCTTTTGGCAATTTTTTTGTAGTAATTTGGTTATTTTCGGTACTTCCGGTTTTTCCCCAAACCACTTTTAGTTACAAAACTGGTACACCATGCAAGCTTATGCATGTCTAGTGAAAAGTATAATGCCAAATCCTATTAGATAGATCATTGGCAAAATCAGAGGTCAATTTTCAGGTCAAAAAATGTAAAATTAACGTCTGAATTTTTTCCTTGCTCCAAAAAAATTAATAGTATAGAATAAAAGGTCCTTCTTTCAACAAATCATAAATTCTATACAAATCTTTTTTTGTAAATAGCCACAAGAAAGCAGAATATCACAAAGATAACAGTTTTAGGACATCTTAATAATCTGAATTAATGACCTCATTTGCATAAATTGGAATACTTGATTAGAAAATTATGAAAACCAACGTAAAGTCTTAAGTCTTAGCTTTCATATAACATAAACATGTTACAATAGAAAATAAAAATAACTATGTGAAAAAGAACTTTCCAAAAAGTTCCCTAAAGTAACACTGTAATCTCAAATGCTCTGGTAGAGTAAGGCTTAATAGGCCTCTATTCTATAAGTGAAAAAGATCATTCATGGGAAGTCCTTTAAATTTCAAGTGCCAGACAAACAAGTAGAAGTATCTTCAATATGGCTCAAACAATATTGAACTCATTGAACAACACTAAAGTGCCCTAAGATTGAATTTGAAAAAAGCCTATTAAATTTATGTGTACTAACTAATGTATTTGTACACAGTCAGTTCCCAGCCTCACGTTAATGAGGTGGTTTGACGCCATCCTCTTCGCACAGTACTCTGCCCACTTTCAGAATTTTGCAGTTTTCGCGAAACCGATCACTGGAAGATACAATTTTATATCACGTGGGATGTCACCTGACTGAGTTGTAGCAGTAAAGTTTCTAAGCTAGGTGAAAGTTCACTGATTTTTCTTTCCATTGATTATCAAATATTCCATATTTTCAGACTTCCAATTTTGTGTAATTGTCGTTTGGATTTGTGTACTAAATTATAGGCTTAATTTGGGGTACAAATTCATGCCGAGCTCCTGACTGGCTTCCTTCAAATTAAGGCAAAATTTATCGATAATTCATTAGACGATACAATAAGCTTTATGCCAGTACTAAATTTGTATGGGCCCGGTGGTGGTGATTAGTGACAGTGTTTTGAAGTTGAAAATGGCCACTATCAAAGAGATTAGCATGGATTTTTATCAAGATAAAGAGTTAGTTCAAGTGAGTGTGGTAGCTAGGATAAAATTGATTTCACATCCATCTCATGTACTCTTGACGTAGCCCAGGTGTAGCTGTCAGTGTGTCATTTGATTTCGTTCAATCTCTGCAGCGTCGAATCCAAATGATAATTAATCATCAGCATATTTGAAATGTGTTGTTGTATTATGAAAGACCAGTAATTTTTTTACCATTGTTTCCCGGGCATTGTTTAGGTTGAAATGTAAGCAAGGTCTGTTGTGAAAATGAGAATACTGTGTCCATAGTTACAAATCAACCATGGATCTAGGTTCAATATTTACAGGATAAAACTAACTATCAGGTTATTTTCAATGTCAACTTAGTGTATTGTCATGTTGGTATGCAGTATTTAAAAAATTGACTTGAAATACCGCATAAGACAATAAGAAAATACTTCAAGACAAAGATATCTAGACTGCAGATTATCTATAAATTTAGGCCTTAGCTTGAGGACTTGAATATGCAATCTTAGTGGTTGTGAAAACTTTTCCTTTTTATGTGTATGTGTTTTCATTTTTCCAATTGAGTGTTTCATTGATCTTTAGTTGCTGTCGAAAAAATTAGAGTGGCACTACTTATATACATATGTGCCCTGCATCTGTGTATTCTGTTTATATTTCAAGGGTATATATATTGTACCAGAAGTAAATCAAATGTTGAAGAAAAAGTAAAATTCATCCTCGGAAAAGCATTGTCAATTTTATTGTTGCAAGATAATGCCATCGTGCAAGCATGGATATATAGAACCAGTGCAAGTGCACATGTGATCCTTTTGTTATACATCATGCTATGCCATACAACTAGCCAATATTCTACATAGGCCTGTTCATACAATGCGTATATGATTATTATCCGTTGTTATGTTTTAGGCAATTTTGTGAAATACGTGATTTTCTAAGGTAATTTTTATTTTCAGTGTTTCGGTTTAGAGGTCATTCTCACACTACAATTCCGTGTTTTCTGACCCAGGTCCATAAAAAAAAAGGATATTTTTTGTTATGTATGAATCCTGTTTAATATTAATTGGCAGTTATTAAATCGCTATCATTGTATAACTTACAATAAAATTTTGTCAGAGCAGGCAAGAGTCCAATCCATACTTCACTCAATAAAATTCACACAAGACCTACAAATATAAATGTATTTAACCCTATGATTTATAGCAAAAGAATAGTGAAAATACTACTGCATGGGTTGAAATTGAGAAAATCAGTATTGACAGATTGACACCACATTACATACACCACAGTTCTAATTATCAAAACCTTGCATACACTGAGTAAGTGTATTTATTTGCCTCAAGAAGCTCGTCACTAAATCTCATTCATTTTATTCTGAATTTGATATACAATTAAGATTCCCCATGTAATCTGAATATATATATTGTTTGTTTTTTCAAAGAAACTATCAAGTTATCAGGGAATTACGAAGGGTAACTTTGTGGCTATTTCGTGTGAGCGCCATTTCATGATTACATGCATGCAAGATTACGATACCTATGTAAACAACACCACATGACTGCACATTGTCCAATCATGATATGGATCGTACAATATTAGCAAAATCAATATGGTTCCTCTGCAAATTGGTGCAAAGCTTGTGAACTCCTGACCAGCTTCTTCTGATTTTCATACTTATTTTCATAAATTTAGATAAAAAAGAAATTTTTCTATCACATATGTAAAGATCCACTGCAAATGTGTTTTGTAACCACGTTTTTAGACAACGTTTTCCAAATTTGTAATCGTTATAAATCCCTCCGATTTTCATTATTTTTTGCTCGATTTCTTAAAATGTTAATTTTATTTTGCCTAAATTTCGTGTATTGATACTGTTTTCTACTGTAAAAAAGTTGTAATTACCTTAGAAAAAGAGCATGTTGCAGCTCATTATACATTAATAAATCTGAGTGGACAGAATACGCAAAAAAGAGAATAAGCGACTTTTCGTGAGGCTGGGAACTGACTGTAACAAAGCTTAGAATTTTTCCACAAAAAAATGCTCACAAATTTTCCAACCAAGTTACTCTATGGATCAGAAACATGGAAGTTTACCAAACCATATAAAAATGAATTGAACGTATTTCAAAGGAACTGCCTCAGGAAAATATTCAAAATAATATGGCCAATGGAGTCATGTTATGACGAATTATACCAAAGAGCACAGACCATACCAATGAGTAAGATTATCTATACAAGAAGGTGGAGATGGATCAAGCATGTGCTAAGGAGAGAAGATGACAATCATGCTAAGATTGCACTGTCTTGGGCACCAAAAGAGAGCAGGAAAAGAGGGTGGTCCAAGGAAGGACAGTGAAGAAAGAAGAAAAGGGCTTAGATGGAAAAGTTGGAGGGAAGCAATAGTACGTGCAAGAGACAGAAAGAAATGGAAGAAACTACTTGAGGGAGCTTAATCTCCACAGTCAGGGGAGGAGAGCGGTAAGTAAGGTAAATAATTTTTTATTTCCCAAAATGAACTCTGTATTAATGTAGGCATAGTTCATGCAGTATTGTACAGTGATATATACTGAGTATGTGGGCCATGATACGTGGCAATTTGGTGACCTTGGGATGTTGTTTTGCTACATGTAGAAAATAAGAAAATCGCTGATGTAAGGCCGTGAATCTTTCATGAACTTACTGGCTGAAAAGTGTACATTTTCCACTGATACAACCAGTCAGTTGACAGATAAGTCTATGAAAATATGTATTGTTCCTAAAACATTCTCTGACTGCTCACTATTGCACTGATATTCATTTTAATCCAAGTGACAAAATAAGAAAGAAAAAAATATTTCCAAACTGGGGGCATTTTGAGAAACTCATCAAAATTTACAAACAATTTAACTTCTTTGACTTATTCCTTCATGTCAAAAAGCAAGAACATTAAGAATATACCAGAGCTAGCTTCCATCAAATTTGTTTGTACTTCCATTTTGTTAATTTATCGTATTCGATGTATTCAGTGCCCCTGCTCTATCTAATAGGCGCCCACCCAACATTTTTTGACCTGATAACATAATTCATGTGATTAATTTAACGACTTAAATTTTTTGTTACATTATTTGCTTATTTTGCATCTGACGCTCATGATGTTTTTGTGGTAACTATTGTGGGGCTTGTATAGAACAAGTTCACACAATGCAGTCCGTTGGGCGCTTATTAGGAATCAACTTTGGGCCTAAAAAGTGGTGCAATTCTATTTTCATAAATGCCCTGGTCGCCTATTATGTCAAATACGGTATTTATTTTAACAGAAAAAGAAGAAAAAAAACCTTACCCTATATATTAAGCAGACAGCCCACGACAGGGGCAAAAATGAAACGTGAAGGCACAGGTCAAAAGCGTTATGGACATCCACACAGTGCTCATACTCTTTGCTGTTCGTAATTACTATCCTTGCTCCCACACAAGAGCTGAACTGCTGTATGCACGACCTCATCTTGTAGGCAAGCTGTTCCTTTAATAATACTCCATCTATCCATCTTGCTAGCAGCTGATCAAAATCCAGCTGTTGAAACATAACGCAGGATATCAATTTCTGCCATAATGATCTGATGTCATAAGAGAAAAATGATTTACTGAAGTTTAAAGTTCTCGGTCGACAAGTGGGGATGTCTTTTTTGCTAAGTCAATGGACTTTGAAATACAAAGGCCAAATTTGTTATTTTCATGTTGCTGATAAATTACTTTAAATATCCATAAAAAATAATCATGATTAATATGAACATTTGTATCATAGCTTTTCAGTACCATCACGTGCATGAAAAGTGTGTTCAAATATTCTTGAGACTCAAGCAAAATACACCCTCTCCTTTAAGACTGATACCAAGACAAAGGAGACTTTGTTAGAGAGTTGGTACACCTCTTGAGAACTAAATCAAAAGATACAGCATTCCAAATGGTCTATGAACCGGTAAATACAATAATAGCTTATATCACAATTAAATGAAAAGTAGGGCCTTCTACACCTTTGCAAAGGGTCAACTATTGTTTTGAATATATCAAATGTGTTTCATTCAGTTGTTAGACATGTCTATATTCTATGCTAGAGGACAAAAAGAACTGTTAAAGGACTATGGACAGCTAGAGGCAACATGGGTTTTATTGGTTTCAAATATGATTTTAAGCATTAAAACAGCAAAATATTTCATAAAAATGAGTTAAAAATTGACCAATTTATAGCATTTTTAAATTTTAGCTGTTATTGTGCAATAATGTGTGACATCGATACCTTTTGTAAAATCATTGTTTTTAATCCTCTGTCAATGTTGTCTGAAATATAGAATTGGACTTCGGGCAAAATTTGATTGAACTTTGTCACACCCCAAATCATCATGTATGTAGAAAAGAGATTCTGAAATTCACAAGTACAGTAACTGAATTTGAATATTAGAATTTAAAGAATTACCTAAAGATTTGGAATGTGTTCCTCTTACTATATCACAAATTCCACACAAATTAACAAATCTTGAAACTTTGTTTAGTCATAACTTGAAAATTAAATAAGCTTTTTACAAATAGCAAAGACTGTTTTACTCAGAATTCTACACTCTTTCAAATATCTTAACCTTTTGGGGACTGCAGGCAGATATACCCACCAAACGCAATGGTGCACCTCAGACTGCGGGCGGATATATCCGCCGATTTGATCTATTGACTTTAAGCTATTACTGCACTACCCCCGTACTTTCTACAGACACTTAAATATGCCGAATCGTTTGATGAACTGATTATGTGAATATTGATACCAAATTGCAAGTTGGGTTACATTGAATAATTCTGAGAAATTTTGGAATGAAAAAAGGAAAATGTGTACTGCTGAAGAAGCATTTTTGCGTATCGAGATAGTGATGATGAGAATTTTCGGGGAGATAGTCTGATCGGAATCATCGGAAAGTGATAGTGAATTAGTGAGTGAAACTAATGCTAACGTTAGGCTTAGGCCTATATGTAACGATAGATAGATGGTTAGACTTAGGCCTGGACGGGAACAAGAGTAAAGCCTGGAAGAATGGGTATCACAAGCTATGTAATGATATGCACGCTGTACATGCACATGTAAGTACTATGTATATTAGTGTAGTTGAGCGTTAGTGATATAATGAAATGTATAACGTGATAATAACATCAACATATAAGAATAAAGGTACTCAAATGTTATGGCATTGTAAAGATACATTTTTTTGCATATTTTTTACACAGGTTAGTAAATTATATAAACTAAGTTTTTACAAATGGTTGAAAAATGGTAAAATTATGATATATTGGCTAAATTTGCATAAATTAGCATTTTTAATTAAATTATCTTTCCTATGGAAATTTATTATTAAATTGATTATTTTATATATCATTTGGAAGAGCTGTGTGTTCTGAACAAACTTTGTGTGCAACAATTTTTTGTAAAGTAATTCCAACTTGCTGTAATCTTATCTTAAAAATATAGTTTTCAAATTTCACTTTTTCTTTAAAAGAATCCAGTCCCCAACAGACCGACTCTGAAAAGGGCTAAATCTGCGAGATGTCTAGTCCTTGAAGGAACTACTGTGATATTTTACGACATTTAGGAATTTTTCTGATTTATGATGCAGATGTGTTTTAAAATGAATGGTATGGAAAGTCTAATGCAGTTGGATGGCGTTATGAATTCTTCTAAATTTGCTTTTCTGTTTTTTTTCTTCATCAAGATACCTCACGAATTGATGCCTACACTTTTGGACAAAATTAGTTGTCGCGTTTGTAAGCACCTTGCACCCGTCATGTTTTTAAGCGTGTAGAGTGTATGGCGCTGTTGTGAGCTGCCGTTTCTGTAATTAGTCAGCTAGAAATTTGCTTATTTTTCGCTTTTCATCAGATATTCATGTTTGTGTTGTGGATGTACAAGTTGCATTATTGTCAAGGATTGTCTATGTCTTACATTTTAACTTTTGAAATTTTTATTTATTGCATTTTCATGTTCTTTTGATTTCTTTTCTTAAATACGATATCACCACTGTCTTTTTGCATATGTCTTTTCCGCGACATCTCTAGCTCCAGCATTGACTCTAGTTGTAGCTTGTGCGATGGTTCCGCTTCACTGCATTTGATCCGCTACTTAAAAATTTCTTCAAATTGAAGTATCTTAGTAACAATGCTGAAGTACAGTGTAAGCCAGCTTTTAAGTCTGCGTCTGAACAGACAAAGTTCTAGAGTTCATCTGTCGAACACTGTATTGGGTTGTTTTAAAAGATATAACCTGTTTCATTATCGTGGTAAACGAGGAGGAAGCCCACTGCAAAACCGCAATCAAAGAGGGGTGAGACATTCTAACCTTGTTTACCCAAAGACTTATAACCCCCCTTTATGTAGTAAATTGAACATCACATTATTAAATGCAAGATCGGTTAGGAATAAAACTACTGCAATTGATGACAAAGTAGTTAATGATAACATTGACCTTCTGGCAATAACAGAGACTTGCACAAGTCCTATTGTTGTCAGTCAGCTTACTCCTAATGGATATACATTTCACAGTGTACCGCGTCCATCTGAAACAAGGGGTGGTGGCGTTGGTTTGCTTTATAAATCCAATATCTGCATGAAGTTTAAGAGCCACAAAACAACAAGATTTGAAAATACCTGTTGTAATTTGATGTCTGGCAATCACTCTGTAATGTTGTTGATATTATACCGCCCTCCTGCCCATCCTGGAAATTCCAATAGTCAATTTATTGACGAACTAGCTGGTATTCTCACGGAGACGTCTTCGTCATCCAAGGAACTACTTGTTGTGAGGGATTTCAATTTACATCTTGAGGATGAGTCACGTGATACTCAAAGATTTAGGAACATTCTTAAATCTATTAATTTACAAACTCTTATATCGGAACCAACTCATATCTCTGGCCATTGCTTGGACAATATTATCACGAGAAATGCACCAGCCATAGCTTTTGACACTACCGTTGCCCCTTCTTACATCTGACCATCATTTCATTCACATTACTTGTTGCATAGAAAAACCAGAACCAATCAAGAGAGTGGTCTTCTCCAGGAAGTTAAAATCAATTGATAATGTTGCATTTTTGCAGGATATATCAACACTTAATTTGCAATAATGTAATTTTGCTAACTTATCGGAAGCAGTTGCAATTTATAACTCAGATCTACCGTCCGTCCTTGATAAACATGCCCCATTATTGATAAAAACCGTCACTATGCGACCAAACATGGAGTGGTATAATCCACAGATACGGGAAGCAAAGGTTAAACGCAGAAAACTCAAAAGGAATGCAGCTAAAACGTGTTTACCTGCTGATGGCTTAGCCCATAGAACCCAGGTCAAACATGTTAATTTTCTATGTGATGATGCCAGAAAAGAGTACCATAAAAACAAAATTCAAGAATCAAAAGCGGATAAAAGACTGCAAAAATACTGCAAAAGCTCTGCTTAATGGAAAATCCGAACCAGTTTACCCATCTAATTGTGAAGCACTAGAATTTCCCAACAAGTTTGCAGATTTTTCTAAGGACAAAATTGACAAAATATATTCAAACATTGAAGCTGAATTAGAGCAAATGACCCACAGCTGCATTTGTGTTGAAAATTCCAATATTGGCAGCAAACTTTGTTCTTTTATAGAAACAACCACTGAAGAAATCAAATCACTCATTCAGCACTCATCTAATGCATACTGTAAACTGTACCCAATCCCTACAAAGATGGTCAAATTGTGCATTTCCGAATTAGCTCCTTTCATTTCATACATCGTTAGTGTGTCTATAAGAATGCTACTGTCTCGTCTATAATGAAAGAAACCATTGTAAAGCCAATTCTAAAGAAATCGGCTTTAGATACCAATAAATACAAGAATTATCGCCCAGTATTAAACTTAAGTTTTGTATCAAAAATATGTGAAAAAGTTATTGCCGCTCATCTGAACAAATACATCGCAGATAATATTCTTGCCGCTTCTTTTCAATCTGCTTATCGCCGTTTCCACTCGACAGAGTTCATAATGATATCATGACTTTGTTGCACAATAAGAAAATGGTTGCTCTCGTTCTATTGGATCTTAGTGCCGCTTTCAAAACAATAAATCACAATATCCTGTTGAGTCGTTTATCCACACGGTTTGGCAACAATGATTCTGCACTTTGTTGGATTAAGTCATATCTTCAAGATAGATATCAGCGAATCACTGTAAATGACATTGAGTCGGTTTCTATCCAACTGAGAGTAGGTGTCCCACAAGGGTCCGTGTTAGGCCCTCTTCTGTTCACTTTATATACTACTCCGCTTGTTGACATCATTGAGAGATACTGTATTGCCTATCTTTTTTACGCAGACAACACTCAATTATACATCTCACTTAATAACTCAGATTTACATATACAGTTACTTGCTCTTGAAAACTGTATCAAAGACATTAAGTGTTGGATGATGAATAACTTTTTGAAACTAAATCATGACAGAACCGAATTCCTTCTAATCAGTAGCAAGTGCAATATCAACAAATTGCCATGTGTATCATTAAATATCAATAACATAAGCATATCTCACTCTTCTAAGGTAAAAAATTTAGGTGTAATATTTGATTTGGAAATGTCTATGGAAAAGTTTGTTATATCTAAATGTCAAAGTGCAATGTATAATCTCAGGTCAATTGCTCAAATTTGCCATTTCCTAGATGCCGACTCAACAAAAATCTTGATCCATGCCCTTGTTACTTCTAGAATTGATTATGCAAATTCTCTTTTGATTGGTGTCAACAAATCATTAATTCATCGTCTACAGTTGATTCAAAATTCCGCCGCTAGACTCATAACACGCACAGCTTATAGAGATCACATTACACCCATCTTATTCCAACTTCATAGGCTGCCAGTTGAATATCGAGTGCGTCTTAAAATTTTAGTTCTATTTAATTGTTTGCAAGGTACAGCCCCTGATTATCTAGCCCTATTAATCACAACCCACCAACTATCTCGTACTTTAAGATCATCAGGTCAACATCTACTCCAAATACCAAGAACTTCACACAAATTTGGGGATCGCTGCTTTAATGCCTATGCACCAAATGAATGGAATAAACTCCTGTGCACTAAAAGGTGCAATGTACCGCTCTCGGCTTTTAAACGTGACTTGAAGACATTCCTTTTTAGACAGTATTTTAGTCAATATTCTTGATATTTATTCTCTCGCTTTACTTACAGATTTTTATACTTCGTAACATTTTTATAATTTCAGTTTGTCTAGATTTATTTTCACATGTATTTTTACTCTTTATATCCCAAATTATATAAAAACCTACATTTTGCAACTTTATATTTTAAGATCTATACACATTTAAACTTTTAAACATGTTTTCCCTTGCTAGCTTTACATTATTCCTGTTGCCTTTATACTTTTATACCTTTTATCTTTTTTATTATGTTGTATATTATCTATGTTTACATTATTCTTCACTTTTATGTTTTTTATATTTTCATTTTATAAAACACTTAGAGCTTATTGTTAAAATACGTGCTGTAGAAATGTAATTTAATAATAATAATAATAATAAGCCCATTATACCCGTCGCGTTTTTAAGCCCCTTGTACCCGTCACGTTTTTAAGCCCCTTGTACCCGTCACGTTTTTAAGTCCCTTGTACCCTGCCTCAATGTTGGACTTGAAAAGGATCATCCCAGGACATTTTCGTTTCAAGCATTGTTGAAATGGGTTACAAGGAGAAAAATGTCACAACAATTTTGTCCATATTGTAGCTTTTGATTACTTTTAGTGCATGGCTTTGTGACTGCTCATGGATGAAATGATTTAAATTTGGAATACACTAGGAATTTGGATAGGGGTAGTAATGTTTCAGGGTTTTCTTGAAGAAATCTGAGTTGAAATATTACACTTGAAAATGTTGAACAATAAAAAGAAATTCAAAACAATTGCTTTCTGACATCAAAGAGCAATAAATGTTTTGGTTTGTTGATGTATAATTGCACCACGACAGTCAGAGTCAAATGTGCCAAAGAGGGTGCTTACCTTATTAAAACTAAAAAAAAGATGGAGATAGATCAATAGTCTTAATACAAGTGAGCAAGGCAGATCTTGTAAATCTACTTTGTCGATTATGCAAATCTACACTGCTACAGTAGTTAGAAGGAAAACCCCTTGAAAAAATAATAAGACTCCACAAAAGCCATACGCCCCTCCTCTATCCTTAGGAAAGACATTCTTCAATGATTTAAATTTGGTTGGTTGCTTGATGAGGTTTAACGGCATCAGTACAGCAATGGTCAAACTGTGCCAGAGTGAAAAAAACACAATAATTTTGGATCTGTTGTTCAACAGTTATTTATATCTGCCAAAAGAGGTTAATTATGAATGGTTAATTGTTTGGTGCTTAATCTGAGTGCAAAGAGATGTGTTGGTCTTGGATCTCTCTAAAATAAAAATAAAATACTCACACTTATAATTGATCAGAAACTTAACCGTAATGGTTCTGAATACATTCTTTGGTTCAAGTGTACTAATGCTGAATAAAGGAGTTATGTCTTTCACTTTGCATCGCTCTACTTACCTCTATGCTGTATCTTTTGTGACTTGTCATCGACCTTAACCCGTCTCTCATTGCAGACTCTATTTGAGGTTGCAGTCTTGGATGTCTGGTGTTCACAACAACGGCACAGTTCTCTTTTAGATAAAACAGACAAGTTTCTGATTGATAAAGTTGAAGAAATTCATGAATATTTTCTCAGCAGAAGTGAAGAAAACATTGGAAATTGTTGGTTTTATTACACCAAAAAAATATTAAGGTGGCACGATTTAATTTCTTTATCTTATTTCAGTTACATTTCCCCAGCGTGTTACAAAGTGACCAGTGTAGTGAGCAGTGTATTGTACATGTCAGACTTGCAGATCCAGGACTATCTGATGATTAATTGGCTGTTTCTGAATTATTAGAAAAATATTTTGTTTAATTTTGAAATGTATGTTACAAGTACTCTACCTATAAGAAAAATACATTTTTATATAGAAATACTTAAAAAACTGCCTTAGATAAGCATGTGTTATATCACACCGCATACTGTGCTGGTCACTTCTCAACACACTGGTGAACGTCTGAACAGAATAAAACTTCTCAACATGGTTTTTCCACCATTTTCATAGTCCTCAATCTTATAAATAAAACTGAAAATTTATGGGGACATTCCTTTAAAAAGTAATATGTTAGCTTGTAGTAACTTTCAGTAGCTTGTGGTGAGCTTAATTCTGCTTGCAGGGAGGTAATTAACCTCTCCAATTAAGGAGATAAGCCACGCTCACCATAGTAACCCGTTAACTAGGTGAGGCAAACAAACCTCAAATTAGCAATCATGCATGATCAATGCATTTCATATAGATGTTCATGTGGCCTGCTGCAAATTTTGATCCATTTATGGCACTTCTCTGGATCTTTATATCAGTTTTGCTAATTGTTCTGGGTAACAGGAATGGGATTACAAAGCGCAATTTTTGTTCACCATTTTGTCTTCACTCAGTCTGTGTGTGCAGAAATTTTGTTTTGCAGTATATTGCATTTGACTGCATGAGCGTGTACTGCTAATTTTGTTTTGCAGTATATTGCATTTGACTGCATGAGCGTGTACTGCTAGCTAGCTGTGCTGTACCAGTAGTGCATAAGATATTTTTTCCCCACATAGTTACACAGATTTTGTTGCTACGTAGACAAATTCATACAGTGATTGGTTTTTATATACAGTGTAAAGGTGAACAACATCTACACCAGAAAATAAATCAAATGGGCCAATCAGATAGTTCACTCAGTGAGATATATGTAAACAAATTAAAAAAAGTATTTAAGAAATTAAATGGAATGGCAGAAAGGAAAACAGAAAAAACAAGGAACTAGTAAACAGAACATAACCAAACAGTCCAATACTGAATATTAGCACTCTGTAGAGCGCATACCTCCATCCATGTTGCAATTCCAACATGCCTAGAATACTTTAAGAGTTCATTTGATCCCCATACTCAATATAATCTACCTCAGAAATCCTAGATCCACCAAGATTCATCCCCAAGTTTTGATCTGTAATGATTTGTTCTCAAGACTTGAAGACTATCTTCTGACTGATTTCTTCCAAGGCCATATCATTGTTTTCAGTTTCATTCAAGCTAAGCATTCATTGTTTGATTCCTTTTAATTAAGATTTACATTTCATTTTCCATTCATGGCAGAAAGCAATTGCTTTTATTACATTTGATAGTAGAGATCACTTGATTTAATATTCATTGAGTCCAGAAAATTGATTGTTGGATTTTCTTTCCATGGCATAAATTCATTGTTCATCACACTCCAAAGTTGGAAAGCTTCAACTATGTCTTGACAGACCTTACTCTAAGCATCCCCACCCTTTAATTTCTGCCCTTTCCTTGTATCAATACATCTCAAATTTAAATCACTTGTTCCTTAAGCAATAATTGCTGTTACAACATGGTTCTATTAGGTATCCATTATCGTGGAGAAAAATATCGTAGTATATTGCGATACTTTTCAAGAAAACTGACTTACGACACAAATTGTTAATATCACTAATATTATATGATCATCAAGTTAACAATTTACTCCATGATATCATGAAAGCAAGAAAAATGATATGCAGATCTAGCAAACAACATGATCACGTGACTGTTACGTTCATCATGCATCACGCACGTTTTTGGTAATTCAGCCAAATCATCGAAGTGAGAGCCTGAGTGGCACATTCTGGACCATTTTTCGGTTCTTTTTTGCTAACTTACATCGACGCGTGCCAGTGTGTGGTGAAGGAGCACGATTTTTAATTAGTTGTTTTTATGTTTCACGATTATTTTGCAAGTTTTTAATGGCCTAAACTAGACTTTAAGAATTAGTACCGTAACATTAGAATTGTAACGTACAAAGTAGCCTAGCCTAGTTGCGCAAAAATTTCTTAGTTGAGTATAAATTTTGGTATCGCGATATGTCACGAGAGGCATATTTTATGTCGTGGAAAAAGAGATATTGTGATATCGTGCTAATCCATGTCATGACAGCACTAAAAACCACACATCAAATTTAATTCAAATCCACTCATCAGTTCTTGAGATATTCTAATGAGAGACACTCACCTTAAAATGTCCCCACCCCTCCATTTGTGCCCTTCCTGTTCCAATAAGTCTCAAATGTAATGACTTCTTTCTTAAGCAGTAACAAAACCATACACCACATTTAATCCAAGTCCATTTACCAGTTCTTAAGATATCTTGATGGCAAACAAACAAATCAACAGACAAACAAAGGAAATAGACATACATTATTTTGAAGTGTTGAAGGGGCAGTTTGGGGAGGGGCAGTTTGGGGTCGGGCAGTTTGGGGAGGGGCAGTTTGGGGAGGGGCAGTTTGGGGAGGGGCAGTTTGGGGAAGGGCACTTTAGGGAGGGGCAGCTTGGGGAGGGGCAGTTTGAGAAGGGGCAGTTTGGAGAGGGACAGTTTGGGGAGGGGCAGTTTGGGGAGGGGCAATTTGGGGAGGGGCAATTTGGGGAGGGGCAGTTTGGAGAGGGGCAGCTTGGGGAGGGGCAGTTTGGGGAGGGGCAGTTTGAGGAGGGGCAGTTTGGAGAGGGACAGTTTGGGGAGGGGCAGTTTGGGGAGGGGCAATTTGGGAGGGGCAGTTTGGGGAGGGGCAATTTGGAGAGGGGAAATTTGGGGAGGGACAGTTTGGGGAGGGGAAGTTTGGGAAGGGGCAGTTTGAAGAGGGGCAGTTTGGGGAGGGGCAGTTTGGAAAGGGGCAGTTTGGGGAGGGGCAGTTTGGAGAGGGGCAGTTTGGGGAGGGGCAGTTTATAAGTGAGCATATGAACCTTTATATACTCGGCCTATAAAAATTAATATTTCATTTGGGGAGAACAGAACCCCCCGGTCCTGCACCCCATTAGCGAGGCCAATGAAAACTAAATGGAACTAATTACTCATACGCTTACTTATCATAGCCTTCCATCTGTTTCTTCCCTGAGGTATGCGGTAATTGATTTTAACAAAGAAAAAGAGTGGCTTTGTTATGAACACATATGCTATTCCATTCAGCTGGTTTACTGTGTCTACCTTGATAACTCTGCAAAGGAAAACAAATATGAATTGATGACTTTCACAATCCTGAATGTTGCTCAGTTATTGACAGCATGACTTTTACATACAAAGATTTCTTCAGCGGTCTTTAAGGGGATGTTAGATTGTATGACAAATGACTGGTGCTGTGTAGGAGAATGTCTGCGTTTGTTTGTTTGGCCAGGTTTAATGACAATGATGTGCCCAAGAGATTAGATTAATTATGTCAGAGATGAAAAGAGAATGGAGAAATTGGGTCGAGTGCAGTGGGTAGGTATAAATCTGGAGAAGGTTAGGACAAAATAAGTTAGATATAGTTATAGTAGCAGGTATGGTGTAGGAAGGAAATGATTTTTTTTCTGGTGAGTTTTTGTGAACGAGCTCAGCAATGGATTGAGGAAAGCTCTGGGAGGACAGTCAATGAGGATGTATTTGACTGTACGGGGCCTGTGACAGTTATTGCAGAGAGGTGGGGGAAGGGGGAGGGGGAGAGGGGAGTCGGTGAAGATGTGTGAGGTGGGTGTGATCCTATTTTGAGGCAAGTGATGTAGACTTGATCTTTACGAGAGAGGTTGTGTGAAGTGGGGTTGGTTGGAATGGAAGGCTGAATGCAGTGTTGATATTTTGGGGTATGAGGCTCCTTTTAAAGCCAGATACAGATACTGTAATTGATATTCATGCTAGAAATTCATTGTTTGAAGTTTTCTTGAGGCAAGTCTCTCAGTATGCATTGCTTCTCAAGCATGTGGCACTAAAATATTTGAAATTCTTCTCCAAAGAAATTCATAGTTTCCAGAAACAGGGCAGAAACATTGAGAGCATCATTGTTCATTCAGACTTTCTCATTTTTTTGTAAAAACAATTCAGATATCTGGTTTATATCTGAGAAAATAAAGTTTCATATGGCCAGATCAAGCCACATACATGTACAAGCTTTATTAAATGCTCATATAATATACAAATGAAGTTTATATCAACATAAATCAAGTTATATAAACATATCTGCCCAATTCTTTATCTGGCCAGACCTGGGATCTATATAAAATCCAGATATTTCCCAGATTTGGCCCAGCTATATATGGACTATATCTGGCATTCCTGTATCTCTGCTTCTGTAAGGTTGTAAGCTCTGGGAGGTTGTCAGCTCTGGGAAGTTGTCAGCTCTGGGAAGTTGTCAGATCTGGGAAGTTGTCAGATCTGGGAAGTTGTCAGCTCTGGGAGGTTGTCAGCTCTGGAAGGTTGTCAGCTCCGGGAGGTTGTCAGCTTCGGGAGGTTTTTAGCTCTGGGAGGTTGTCAGCTCTAGGAGGTTGTCAGCTCTGAGAGGTTGTCAGCTCTGGGAGGTTGTCAGCTCTGGGAGGTTGTCAGCTCTGGGAGGTTGTCAGCTCTGGGATGAGTCAATGATTGGGGTAATGCTGCTCAACACTAGAGGTGTTTGCACCATTTGACTGAAATTTCTCTAACATTTGTTTTTCGTACACTTTAGGAAAGAGTAAGAATATAGAGCCAATCAAATACTAACAAACATGTGGGACACCTTTCAAAAATTACCTTCCACGATTCTGGGGCAGTACAATACTCCTTGGCAACACTGTAGGATCAGAACATATAACAGCACATTCTGGATCTCTGAGCAAGAGAGCAAGCCGCAACTGTGGTGTTGCAGGATAGTTTGCAGTCTTAAATGATTTTGGAATTCTCTGAAGAAATTGTTTTAGTGGTGTGATGCATATCATAGGAAGAGTTTCCAGGTCAACATCTAGGTAATTTCCATTCAAGATTTCCAAAATTCCGCAGTCATTTTCTGCTGTTGAAATTAGGCCATCCATTTCTTCATTTCACTGGACAGTATTGATCTGAAAAATACAAGAAATATGTCCATCATATCAAGTAAGCTTCCATATTTCTAGTTTATAGTTAAAGGAATATTCTAAAACATTTTTCATGTGGTATTAAAAGAGGACAACTCAAGAAACAACTGTCTTACTAACTGTTTATGAGTTTGATTCCTACAGTGTGTTGAAAAGTGACTGGTGCAGTAAGTCTAATTTCAAGATTGTGATGTCATAGATACAGTACATTTCCGAAGTTTGTATTTTTCTTTTAAAATTATTACTAGCTATTTCTAAATAATAATAAGGGCCACTTTGTTTCATTATATGAGATAGAATATATAATATGTGGCATACTCTGCCCATCTATTCATGTACCAAATAATCTTATAAAAAGAAAAATTACATTTTCAGGGATTGTCTAACAAGTGCAGCTTTGACTGTAATGTATTGTGCATATCATAATGTATTGTGCATATCATAATGTATTGTGCATATCATAATGTATTGTGCATATCATAATGTATTGTGCATATCATGTATTGCACATATCATAATGCATTAGCATATCATGATGTATTATGCATACCATAAGGTATGGCATATACCATAATGTATTGCACATATCATGTATTGCACATATCCTAATGTATTGGTCATATCATAATGTATTGCACATATCATAATGTATTATACATATCATAATGCATTGCACATATCATAATGTATTGTGCATATCATAATGTATTGTGCATATCATAATGTATTGTGCATATCATAATGTATTGTGCATATCATAATGTATTATGCATATCATGTAATGCGATATCATAATGCATTGCACATATCATAATGTATTGTGCATATCATAATGTATTGTGCATATCATAATTCATTGTGCATATCATAATGTATTGTGCACATCATAATGTATTGTGCACATCGTAATGTATTGTGCACATTGTAATGTATTGTGCACATCATAATGTATTGTGGATAACAAAATGTATAGTGCATATCATAATATATTGTGTATATCATAATGTATTGTGTATATCATAATGCATTGCGCATATCATAATGAATTAAGCATATTTTAATGTATTGTGCATATCATAACTTAAATTTACCCCACTAAGTGTAGCGGGGATATTTACGAGAGTTATACTTACCTTTCATGCTATAAATATGCAATCTGGTCACAAGACCTAATTCTAACGCACTTCTAAGCGACCTTAAAAACGTAGTTACCAGCCAGCCCTGACCTTCATACAACCTCTACTAACCCTCACTTAACATTTCACCAAGGCCTAAACGAGAGGAGAGGTGGGCGAGAAGGTAAGTATAACTCTCGTAAATATCCCCGCTACGCTTAGTGGGGTAAATTTACTTCAAGTTATACCTTACCTTCCATGCTATAAATATGCAATCAGACTGCAACCGAGGATAGGAAGAAAGAGAGTTCAGGTCGCAGCACAATTTTTAAGGCTGGCACTAAAACTCTTACGAATCTAATCCCACTGAAAGGACAAAATTCCTTCTCCTCTTAAGGATGAAAGACCTCAGAGTAGGAAGTGCTAAAACACAGTAAACCACTTCTAGTTACAGTCAAACCGAACAAGGCACTATTCGTTAACAGTTACTGAGGCAAACATCGCATGAACCTGAGTTAGAAACTCGGAAGACATGCCAACCAGAAGAACGTTTGGACATGATATGAATATTATAGTAGTGTCTACAATAACGCCACAAAACGCACCGGGTTCATCCACGAGACGGAACCGGCTTGTAAAAAACGACTGGGATTTAGGCGTGTACTAGCTAAAACGATTAAAGAATGCCCGGACTCGGGAAAAATTTGTTAGCGTGTAACTGCATAAGAGCAAAAGTTAGCGGGGTAACACGAACTTCGCAAAGTAAGTCAGGCAAAAACAAGGAAAAAACCGCGGTATGCGTTTTTCCAAACGGCGGCATGAGAAATCCTGTGAAACTCAAGTGCATACCCCAGCCATTTCATGAACAGTGTCAACTACTTTAAGAGAAAACTACTGGACGACCCATCGGAGGAAAATACCACGTAACACAGTACGATGAGATCTCCGTGTGACTTCCCAGTGGTCGCGAGTCAATGACCGTAGACCCAGCTGGAAAACCTCGGTGGATGGCTGCAAGCTATCCCAGAGCCTGTGACTAGACCAAATCTGAGAGAGGGTCCCCCTCCAAAACTGGGAGGGGGGTTAACCAATCCTCAGAAAGGCCTTGCTATGCAGGGATAGGGGGACTAAGGCCACACCATCAAACGCAGTGCTCTGGAACTGAGATGCAGTTTGCCGGAGCCCAGGAAAAAGACGAAAGTCGTCCCTGACCCGAGGCTCGAACGGGAAGTCTGCAAGGTCTTGAGCAGCTGAGGGAACCGCAGTTGGCCGGGCAAAGTGGGGGCTATTGGTCGTGCGTCGCCTTGCTTAGCATGCTCGGTGCTAGCGTGAAAGGCGGAAAACGTAACTCACATAGTGAGTCCTTTTGAAGAAAAAAATGTGTCAACCCCGAAACCCGCAGGTCAGGAGAAAGGACGCAAAGAATTGATAGCTTGCAATCGTCCATGGATGCAACAGACCTACGTCCGGGAGATCGAATAAGGTCTTGATCGCTCTTGTCACCTATGGGAAGCACGCCCATCCTGTGGGGTTCTACTAAAGCGAGACGTTTGTGATCGTATTCTCGTAGTCCAAGGTGAGCGGCCTTAAGGCTGGCATAGCCATAGCATAGAAGAGAGAAAGGATACCAGAAACTCTTCGAATCCGTTCCTATATGTCCGAAAAAAAGACCACAACAGTGGTGTAAAGTCAGCGCGAATCTGGACTGCCTTGCTCAGCACTAGCGGTAAAAGGTGAAAAATGCCCAGCATTACTGCCTGTGAAAAAGGCCAAGTACCTGTTCCGTCATATGGGGTCACATAAAATGTGCCCCTACCTTGATCAAGACCCATCCTCCTAAGAATGAAACTAAAACTCTTCCCGTTAGAGCTTCCCGTTTCATTCTCTGTCCCTACTTCAGGACCTGCTCTGTTGTGGAGACAACCAGGGGAGAGAAAAGAGTGAGATGCTGAATGTCGACGAACCGCCCAGGGTGCAAAAGTCATTCAGGCTAAAAGCACTGATAAGTTGGGGTTAACGTACGTCGTACACTTTACTTAAAACTTTACTGAACTAAACCAATGGTTAGCGAATTAAAAGGCAAGTCGTTCATATAAAACGTATACAAAAAGGGCTGCTGCACCGTTTAAGGCTATGTAGCTGCGAGACGGCTGTGGGTCGTAAAACCACGGAGCCGTAAGACATTGTCTTCGGCTTCGAAGCGGTGTCTGAAAACTGTAGCAGTTGTGGAACCGTGTAGCCCTAGGCCACTCCTATCAACAGCGAAACTTGTCTATGAAGTTGATTGGAAAAGTTGTTAACGTATGACGTAAAGTTGCAACGTTGGAACTGCGGAGCCCATAGCTACAGATGTGGAGAAAACTAATACCGTATTTCTGTAGGGGTAGCTAACTAGCAAGCCATAAAGCCGCAAGCCGCGTTGAACTGCTTTAAAAAGGTGTTAAAAGTATAGAATGAACTATACTTGCCGTTGTTTTTAATAGCTACCCTAGACGTGAGGTTGTCTATTAAAAGGCCACCTATGTCAAGAAAATATCTATCTTGGAGTAAATTTTGAGAGGGGGTTTAACGTACTACGTCAAGTGTATGAGTCGTTAACCCCAGTACTGGGGTAGAAAACACGAAAGATTTGACATCCTGTGTATACTAACACGGGCCGTTAATTCCGTTAAACACCCTACACCACAGAGCTGAGAAGCACGTGGCTACAGGGGGGACTAACGCCATACTCAGTACGCATCCCCGTTAAGTAGTGTAGAGCCGTCATGGATCTACAAAGACGTCAACGTGACAACTAAACTCCACTAGTCGACCGCCAAGTTTACCTCTGTTCACCACGGAGCAAAAAAGCTAGTGACTACGCGAGGGGGACAACTGGTACTGGTCATGTCCCTACATAATAGCTATCAGTACAAAAGAACCGTCTCAGTCTTCAAAAGCGTTAACGTACTACATCTGTTACATTAGTCGCTACCTCAGTATACTTCTATTCACTACGGCGCCACTGAGTAAGTGGCTACGCGTGAGGGTAAAGTCGTAATCAGTAGGCGTTCCTATTGGAATATTTAAAATTATACCGGAGCCGTATGGAATACGGAGGAGTGTACGTGCTACGCAAGCTATACGAGCCATAAACTCTGTTTGTTTCA
Source organism: Chiridota heheva (assembly GCA_020152595.1). Lineage (NCBI taxonomy): Eukaryota > Metazoa > Echinodermata > Holothuroidea > Apodida > Chiridotidae > Chiridota > Chiridota heheva. Next base: position 46,317 of record JAIGNY010001614.1, on the reverse strand, counting down.
TCACGGAGCTGTGAAACTGGTAGCTGCGTGGGGAAGAGGGCGCGCTGCTGGTGTATGCCGTTAACTCCGTTTGTATCTGTTCACTACGGAGCAGTTACCCGGGTTTAACGTACATTGTACGTTATCCCGTGTAGGTTCTGTGGGGGCCGTAACGGCCTGTTCATTGCAGCCCTGTTGCTACGGAACTGTATGGACCTGTAAAGCCGTGTCCCAGACTCGTGAACTTATGTCTTGGAGCCGTTCAGAGGGTCCGTAAAGTTGTGGTACTCCCAGGTTTACCGTACGGTGTACGTAAAACCACGTTAATAACTTTATAATTTAAGCAGAACGTCACGTTCAACGTGAACATTATATTCAGTGTAGTTCGAACAATCATGGAACTACGTAACACGAAGAAAATAGCGCATATGCTATGCCTCTCGTGGAGATGGTTTTCGTATCACCTGACCATTAAGCTTCGTAACCTGAGAAAGCGCTTACTCCCGACGCATCGCAAGGCATCCCAGGTGCGTTACGCATCGACATACGGGGACTTGTCCACCGTGTCCATGATACTGGTAAAAATTTTTGCGGAACCGTGACCTTCAACGCGGAAATCTTACTAAGGTAGCTCACACGGACGTGGAACTGTATAGCTGATGGCTACGGAAACAAGTAGAAAATAGCTCACGTAACGCTATACTCCTTGTAAAGATTGTTACTTATCACCTGACCATGTGGCTTCATAGCTAAAGGGTCTATTATCGGGTGTGACGTACGTTGTACGTTACCCCGCTACAGAACTATGGGGCCGTACGGACCCAAACACCGGAGCTGTATGGAACCAAAAGTTGTTGATTACGAAACTGTACGGACCCATACGGGGCCCTCCCAAGACCCGTACAGAGCCGCAGGGCTGTGTAACGAACCCTTACGGGGCCATGGAAACCAGCCATGGGGCCTTATAGAACCGTTCACCTGAGCCGTATGGACCTAAACGTTTTTCTCTACTTCCTGTACGGACCCGCACGGAGCCGTCCCACGACCCATACGGAGCCACAGGGCTGTGTTACGGACTTTACAGGGTCGTGGAAACAAGCCATGGGGCCGTATGGAACCAATCACCGGAGCCCTACGGACCCAAATGGACCCGTGAAAGTAATCCACTGGCTCTACAACGAGCCGTAAATGTTTACTAACTTACGTATAACCCCTTAGGGCGTCGCTTCTTGTGCGCCTACCGGTCCCTTCGCGGAACCGTGGTCCACAGCGGTGTACACGGGTGTGTTGTTTCCGATATCACCAGAGCGTAACTTAAAGAAGCGTTTACATGCGAGGCATCAGGGGACGCCTAGGGCGCGTAACGCACAGACACTCGAGGGCCTGTCCTCCGTGTCCATGGCATTAATGAAAAATATTGTGGAACAGTAACGTTCAACGCAAAAAATCTTACTGAGGCAGTTCGCACTGTCGCGGAACTGCGTAGCTAATGGCTACAGAAACACAAAGAAAATAGCTCTCGTGATGCTATGCTTCTTGTGAAGATTGTCACTTAACATCTGACCACGTAGCTTCATAGCTAGTGAATCTATTTCTGGGCTTAACATACAGTGTGCATTATCCTGTTACAAAACTCTGGAACCGTATGGACCCGTTCACTGGTTATATCGTGGAACTGTAATGTTCAACGCGGAAAATCTTACTGAGGCAGTTTACAGGGTCGTGGAGCTGCATAGCTAATGGCTACGGAGACAAGAAGAAAGTAGCTCTCGTCGTGGAGATTGTCACTTATCATCTAACCACGTAGCTTCTTAGCTAGCAGGTCTATTTTCAAGTTTACTGTATGGTGTACGTTATCCCGTTACAAAACCATGGAGCCATACGTATCTGATCACCAGAGCCGTATAAAGCCGTAGGCCACGGAGCCGTATAAAACCGTCCAGCCTTCCAACGAACCCGTACATACGGGCCGTAAAGCCGTCCAATGGAACCTTTTGGCCGTCCAACGAGCCCGTAAACACGAGTTGTGGAGCCGTATGGAACCGTCCAGCTGTCCAACAGACTCATAAACACGGGCCGTGGAGCCATATCGAACAGTCCCGCCATCCAACAGACCAGTAAACACAGGCCCTGGAGCCGTCCAATAAAACTGTCCGGCCGTCCAACGGACCCGTAAACACGGGTCGTGGAGCCGTCTAATGGAGCCATCCAATGGACCTGTCAACACGGGCCGTGCAGCCGTCCGATGAAACTGTCCAGTAGTCCAACGGACCCGAAAACACAGGCAATGAAGCCGTATGGAACCGTCCGGCCGTCCAACGGACCCGTAAACATGGGCCGTGGAGCCATATGGAACCGTCCAATGGACCAACGGAGTTGTAAACACGGACCGTGGAGCCGTATGGAACCATCCAATGGACCAGTGCAGAGCCGTGAACACGGGCCATGGAGCCGTATGTATCCGATCACGTAAAACCTCTTTGGGCGTCACTTTTACGTGGTCTTGCCGATCCCTATCGCAGAACCAAAGACCTTAGCGGTATGCAAAGATTTTTCTTCACTAAAAATAGGCGCCACTTCCCAATTCAGTATTCTGTCGAGAAGGTAGAGCTGTGAACGTTTAGGAAATTTAGTAAACTTGTACACGCCCAAAAAAAAGAGCGTGTATCGTGTACACGCGTTTAGTACCGTAATTTTCAGAAATACACCAAAATTGCTCCAAAACTACAAGGTGAAGTAAAAAAAAATCGTGCAACCAGTATGGCAAAAGTACTGACTCCATTGCCCAAATAGATGCTGAGTTTTGCTTTCCAAATCGTAAAAAGTTTACTTCTACAGTATAAATCATCATTTTTATGGAAAATATGCATGAAAATTCAGTTTAGGAAGAACAGATAACTTCCTTTCAATGTCATTTAAACTCAACATCGCGTAACTTTTTCGTCCTATTCGCTACGGCTTTCAAAGTTCTTCTGTGAAAATCAAACTAGGCCTATGATATACCTCGTCGTAAAACATTTCAAAACTTCGCCACTACCACCAGGAAGTTTTGAAATATCAGTCTTCTCGAAAAAATGGCCGCCATCTTTGCGACGAATGCAGAATTTCAGCTCTGTTAAAACCTTTTTCTCTTTATTTATCATGCAATATTTTTTCTTTCTTGCAAAATTTATTTGACTCATCAGGTAATATTTACATGTAAATGTACTGATTGTCACGATTCAAGTATTTTTCAAGTGTTTTTTGGTCGATTTAACAGCTTGTAAAACGGGCCTTAATTGCGTGGGATTTAAAGCCTCGTGGCCTAAAGTTAGGCCTATTGTTAATTTCACTGTTTACTGCTACACATTCGCGGTGCATTTTACAAGTTAGCCTACTCAGATTTCATTGGTGATTACTGCCTCAAGAGGTCTCCTTCCAACCTTCATCCAGAACTTTCTCCACTCTCGCTATTTCAGGGCGTGTATAGGTAATAGAGCTGTGAACGTTTAGGGATTTTACTAAACGTGTACACGCCAAAAAAGCGAGCGTGTATCGTGTACACGATTTTAGTACCGTAATTTTCGGAAATACACCAAAATTGCTCCAAAACTACGGGGCGAAGTAATAAAATTGCGCAACCAGTATGGCAAAAGTACCGACTGCATTGCCCAAATAAACGCTGAGTTTTGCTTTCCAAATTGTAAAAAGCTTACTTCTACAGTATAAATTATCATTTTTGTGGAAAATATGCATGGAAATTCAGTTAAGAAAGAACAGATAACTTCCTTTTAATGTCATTTAAACTCAACATCGCGTAACTTTTTTGTCCTATTCGCTACAGCTTTCAAAGCTCTGTGAAAATCTTGCATACCGAGGCCTATGATATACCTCGCCGTAAAACATTTTAAAACTCCGCCACCACCACCAGGAAGTTCTGAAATATCAGTCCTCTCAAAAAATGGCCGCCATCTTTGCAAAGCATGCAGAATTTCAGCTTTGTTAAAACCTTTTTCTGTTTATTTATTATGCAATATTTTTTCTTTCTTGCAAAAATTATTTGACTCATCAGGTAATATTTACATGTAAATGTACTGATTGTCACGATTCAAGTATTTTTCAAGTGTTTTTTGGTCGATTTAACAGCTTGTAAAACGGGCCTTGATTGCGTGGGATTTTAAGCCTTATGGCCTGACGTTAGGCCTTTTGTTAGTTTCACAGTTTACTGCTGAACATTCGCGGTGCATTTTACAAGTTAGATTACTCAGATTTCAGCGAAATCAAAGTGCATAATATCCCCATTTATTGGTGATTACTGCGCATTTGTGATTCGCACATTTAAAAAGGATTATGCTAATTGGCTTTACAGTTTGTAAAAAGTCATTAATTGGAATTTTGTCAGCCGAATGTGTGTGTGATTTAAATCATGAGTATTGATTTTCAACAGCAAGACACTATAATGTATAAAAAATGATTGCTTGCAATAAAGTGTTTAGTAAACGGTTACAAGATTTGCGAGCATGTAGTGTGTGCACGCTAAACGGTCAAAGCTCTACGAGAAGGGGGGCGCTTCTTCAAAGTGGTTTATCTTTTCTCTCTTTCTCTCATCTCTCTCCTTCTCTCTTTTCTCTCTTTCTTTTTTTTAACTTTAAGTGACGTCTTCTTTAGGACACCACTTAGTTTACTACAAATAGGCGCCACTCCCCAACTCAGTGTTCTGTCGAGAAGGGGGGTGCTTCTTTAAATTGGTGATCTTTTCTCTCTTTCTCATTTCTCTCTCCTTCTCTTTTCTCTCTCTTTTCAACTTTAAGTGACGCCACTTAGTTTATCATTATAATTATATAGACTCAGGTAACTTACGTCTAATAGGCCGCACCCGTGGCACTACTGACTCAGAAATCTATCGAGAAGGTAGCGTAAGTAGAAACTCTGAGACTAATTGATTTATATTTCCTGAAGAAAAAAAAACCATAAATATATATGAATGCATACATAAACAAACACACCAAAATGCCCCTACGGGGGATGTACCTATGATCCTACAATCACGCTAAAAGAGAGACAAGGCATAGCAACTAAGCACATCAAAAAAAAATTAACAGAACATTTTCTATCTGAAAAACGTTTAAAATCCGAGAAACACACCCAACGTAAAAACTTTATTAGCGCCGGGAGAGCGTGGAAAACACAAACCACTGAGTAACTTGGTGTCTGTGGAGATAAAAAGAAAAGATTAGATCTCCTGTAAATAGGACGACCGAGAGACCCATTTCCGGTCTCTCCAACGCCCCCAAAAACAAGCTTGAAAATTAAAACTTTGTCTTTAATTTATGTAAGAAAAACAAAATAATTTATACACTGGTAACGTTAATAATAAAATAGGCTCTCTTGTAACAACTGTAGCTCCTTGGAGTTGTTAAAAGCCCACTCCTCGAACACCTTATGGTGATGTCGACCCAATGCGCATGCGCCAAAATCGATTGAAGATATTGGCCTAATGCATACGAGAACCTGTACTGAGATATCCTAACATGCTAATACAATGCATAGTATAATACTAGGCTCTCCTAGTGGAAGGGCGGGGCCGAGGGTGAAAAACACTTAAATCCAGGGGCAAGAGGTCCACTAGACAGGCACACCTGGTGCTCTAGGACCTAAAAACACCCGCCGCGAGAGTGGGACTCTCTCAAACTAGCCACCCGCTTTGTTCTGATGGAGACAAAAAACACTCTATCCTAAGTGTAGGCTACACGGGAAAGTCCTGTAAGTCGGACCGAAGAAATCCCGGACCCATGGCTACCTCGTGTTATCTCAGAAGACTTGAAAAGGCAAACCAGATAAGATAGAGCAGCGTAAAAACCTGCCTGGTAGAAGCTGCAAAGGAGGAAAATGTTAAAAAAAGGTTAAATTTATCAAAGAAAAATTGACCAGATCCAGCGATGTTGTGAAAACAACGCGCTGGAAAAGAGTGAGGGTTAGTAGAGGTTATATGGAGGTCAGGGCTGGCTGGTAACTACATTTTTAAGGTCGGTTAGAAGTGCGTTAGAATCAGGTCATGTGACCAGATTGCATATTTATAGCATGGAAGGTAAGGTATAACTTGAAGTAAATATTAATTTCATGACACACTCAATACTGCTTAACTCTTTATGGCTACCCATCATCATATGAGTTTGTTATTGTTATACAATTCTATTTCTTGCTAAAATGGTACATATTAACAGGACATTAATTAGTCACATCATTAATATGCAGTAATTCAAAGAAATATTCTAATAAGTGGAAAGGATACCTGCACACAAAGAAGGAAGTGGCCAATTTTACTTATGTGCTGATGGGAGAGAAGGTGTAAGATAATGAATGATTGGTGTTTGTAAGTTGTGGTTTATGGAGATGAGAGAGAGAGAGTAATTTTTGATTGGTGTAGAGTGAGGGTGTGTAATGATGTCAGAAACTACCCAAAATATATAATTTGACTAGAATAATAAATTACAGCATGATCTTTGTTCTGTCAAGACTTACTGTCCTCTGGCTTTTAATGTTTTATGTGATTGATAATTAATTTGTATGAATATTGGTGTGAACTCAGCTTGATGGCGAGAAATCTGAGAGAAGTTAAAACACTAGTAAAAAATATTCGGTGATACTGCTAATCAGTGTTACTCGTGTTTCACTTCCACATTGTGGGGACTTTACGTAATTTAGAGGACAACGTAACAATGCCATTATATACTGCACTGGTCAATTTTCAACACACTGGTGAAATCTTTGAAATGCAATAACTCCCAGGTGGAAAAAGATACAAACATGATTTTTCACCAATATGTTTCTTAAATCATCCTCTTTCATACAAATGCACTTGAAAAATTAAGGAAATATTACTTTAAATTAGTTAGTTACAATTAGTTGTACAATATACAACTTTGCAAAATGACACAAAATATATATTATATACGTAGTGTCAGAATAGCACAGATAAAGATTAAATATTGAGCAGCATTAACAATTTATTTAAATAAAATGAATATTTGTTAATGTAAATAATGGATCAAATAGTAATAGTATTAGAAATACTAAAGCATCAAGAAAGAAGGTGCATCGGCATCATGATCCCATGAACTTCTAAGTCCTAACAGTGAATATGGCATATACCTAATTAATTGAAGTAAGAGCTAGCAGGGAACATGTGGCATGTATATGTTATCTCATCACCCACATATACATATATGTGGGGATGGGTAGTCACTTTGCTGTATAGGCAAACAACTGCCTATACCTCCTACACTACATGGCCACCCCCCTTAATTTTACAGGGGCTGATGGAGCCCACCAGGGGGTCTCATATGATGACCTCATATTAGGGGTTAGAAGTTTTTGAAATGGGACAAAATTTGGTGATTTTTGCATCTGTCCGTGGGTTTGTGTCTGTGTATGCAACAATTAATTTTGTGTCGCTTATAACTTAAAAACTGTTATACACACATGAACCAAAATTGGTGGACAGGTACCCCTGGCCCGGAACATTAAATAACTTTTGTTTCCCAGGTTTTGGGGTACAAAGGTCATATAAAACAAGTTTTTGGTGGTGGCTGTATCTTTTGAAGAAACCACTTGGTATCTTTACACCTAACATAGGTGTGTAGGGTTTAACACTTTAACAAAATTTTTAAAATAATTGGAGGTCATAAGTGCTTTTTATGATAAATTTTGCACCATTTTAAACTAAAAAAGAACCTATACCAACCATATGTTGTACCATAATACCATAGTACATGAATTTGGTCGCTAAGACTGGGCAGGGAGCAATTTGTTTGGGTTCACATCGCAATTTGCGATACAAAAATGTACAGAAGTTGTTCATTGCGTTGCAGTAAAATAATTGATTAGCACAATTGCGAAGCAAAGAAGAATGCTTGTAAGTTTAATTAAATTACTAACATCAAAATAACAAGTTAAAAACTCTGTATACAAAAATCAGGTCACTTACCTACCTTCCAAAGCTTTCAAGTTAAAAAATTATCATGAAAATGGGACAAGAAAATATGTATACGGGATGTCTAATGTTACTTAAAGTTTTTAACTTACAATTACATGTACAATAACAAAGCGCTATCATCGTAAGCCTAACCAGTCAGCCAGCTGTGTATGAGAAAATCCACAGACCGTGTGTCATACGGTTAGTATATTACCTACACTCGAAATGACACTGTTAGCTTCTGTAGGAAAGTCGCGAAAATCGGTCTAATTTCCTTCCCACGAAAACACTTCGCCAGGGCTACGTGTGCTTAAAAACACCAGAAAACATTCCTTCCCTTCCCCATTCTTGATAAGAATATTGGTTACTTCATCTCAAAAACCATGAAAAATCTAAAATTTGCGCCAGTTTTGTCATTTCAAGTGGGGCATATTTGTTTTTTGTCACGCGGTCTTCAAGATAAAATTCAATAAAAATGTTGAATATAATTGTTGAATTTACAATGAAATATACCACTAACAAATACTTTGTCCGTGTTTTATGAAATTCTTTCCTTTTTGGTCTGATAAATTGAACAGATTTAGGCCTATCGTTTACTTGTTATTTGGACATGACAAAGCTTGGTTTACAATCATTGCGTTTATGCGTATATGCCTTGCTAGAACTTTCCCGGGATTCGGAAATTCCTTCAAATCGTCTGTTGTTTTCTTGATCGACGAGTCTGATTCCATGCTATGTAGAATCATTACAATACTGCCTGGACAGTCTTTTTCGACTTAAAATCTATTTGGATTATAGATGTTTTTATAGATTTTCTTTAATTGGTTGTTTCCTTTTCTGTGTGGTTTGGAAATATTCAAATGGATTTCCATGAAAGTGGATCGTATCGTAACAAGAAGGCCATTGCGTTAGGGCTACTGTCGTTAGTAATAGTATTGTGCAACTTTCCTGTTGAACATAACTTTTTCGATTGTTTTGACAGTGGTGAGTCATAACTATAAATATGGCAAAGTGTTTGAAGCTTTCAACAGCGAATAACTGGAAAAGGGAGTTAGATCCAGATTCTAAATGGATGAAAATAGACTCTTCTCCAGATGGAAGATAACATGTTCCCTTTGCACAGAATTTGAACACAAAATTACCCATATCAGAAAAAAAAATTGTACTGCAATATTGAGATTCTCAGGATCAGCTCTTAAGAAAGACAACTTAAAAAAACACATGCTTTCGGAGCCACACAAGCTGGCATACTCTTTCAAAGTACCTAAACTCACATTAGATCAAATTTGTACAAAAACTCCAATTCGACGTTCTCTTGCATCAAGTAAAACGGTAGAAGAGGAAAGGGTTGGGGAAATTAATTGACATTGCCTAAATGCTAGCAAAGGAAGAGTTACCGTTCACCAAGTTTGAAACAATTGTTCGTATGGAAAGTAAGCATGGGGTTGATGTCGGTTCAACATATATAAATGAGGTAAAATGCAGTGAGTTCACATGCATTATTGGTTCTAATTTAATAGAAGAAATCCTAATTTGTTTTTGCAAAAGCCGAAACATGACAGTTTTGATTGATGGGGCTACTGACAGTGCAGTGATAGAGAATGAAATGATCTACTGCATGTTTGTCGACTCAGAAACAGGTGAGGTAAACTTTTGATTGCTAGCTGTACATGATGTTGAAAATGCGTGTGCATATGGCACCAAAAGCACACTGAAAAATGTTTTTAAGGAAGCTGGCTTACCTGAATTTGAAATGAGCTTGGTTGGATTCATGACAGATGGTGCCAGTGTGAATATGGGGGATATGAATGGTTTCTTTGGAAGACTGAAACGTGAAAATGATATGCCATGGTTGATTGGTGCCCATTGCTTGAATCATCGACTAGAATTGGCTGTAAAAGAAGCGTTCAGTGGAACATTTGTAAAAGAAGTTACAGATATGTTAGAAACCTTATAAAAATTCTATAACTATAGTCCCAAACGCCTAAGGGAATTGCGAGAGCTGGCAGAAATTATGGAGGAACAGGTACAAAAACCAGAGAGGGCTACGGCCTTGGGTGCAATTCAAACGTAGGGCATGTGTTACATTGTCCAAGTATTATGTACTTATCATTGGTCACATGGCCCACTTAGTAGAAGATGAGACTACCAAAGCTTAGGAGAAAGCCAGGATCACTGGGTACTTGAGAAAACCTAAGTGATTTCAATTTGTGTCCACCCTTCTGTTCTTGATGAAGATACTGGAGCCAATTTCCAAACTTTCTCTATATCTTCAGGGAGAAGTGTAAATTTCATACAAGCTATTGCAGCCTTGAAGAGGACAGTTGCTAAACTGAATGAATTGGTTGCAGCGGACACATCCACAAATAACAGTGACCTTGGCAGGGTGAAGGACCCTAAAAAGGTGTTCAATTCTGCTTCGAAGGATCTCCTCCAAGATGCCCACAAGGCCTGTACTTCAGGGTTTAAAATTCTGCGAACAGAATCAGTTGATAAGGTTAATGAAGAAAACCAAAGTGATGAGCCTAAGGATCCAAGTTCGTCCAGTTCAGTGGATGATCTGAACAAGAATTCCACCAGCACTTCTAGTGTGCATTACAAAGGAGTGAGACTTAGCCACGTATCAACAGGTTTGTTAAACTTCAATGCACAGAAGCCAACAGTAATAAAAAAGTTGAAGGATGCAATTAAAAAACCATTTGGAGAATTACAGTCTGGAATCAATGAAACACACTTTTCAGCACTGAAACTGTTGAACACTTCACTTTGGCCATTAAGTTCAGATGATTTAAGAAATTTTGGAAATGCAGAATTGCAGTTAGTTTTTTAACAGTTTGGGGTGCTTTTTGAAAGAAAAGGAATAGACACAAGTCTTATTTAAACCAAATGGGATGAAATAAAAGCCTTCTTTCATGAAGGAATGAGACATCTAGTGTACAAAGATGTCTGGAAAATCATTCTTAGCAAATATCAAGATCAGTTTCTTAACCTTGCAAATGTGATTAAGATTCTCAGTATATATCCTGTATCGAATGTTAAAGTTGAGAGAAAATTTTCAGCTTTGAACAGAGTCAAGTCAGATTGGCATGCCCGTCTAAGCACAGCAACTTTAGGGCATTTGCTATAGATTGATTTAGAAGGTCCCACACTTACTGATTTTGATGCAACACCTCATGTCAGGAAGTTTTTTAGCAAACGTCGACATCCAAATGTTAATCCCTATGGACCACGAGCAAAATTTTTTGGAATTATCACTACTGTAATTTCCAATGATTCTAAAAGTTCCAGTGATTCTGAAAGGGACCAGTGTTGAAAGTCTGGAGGTTGGATCTACTTAATAGGCTACTTATTAAGCACAACATTTGTAACACTTCAATTGTTTTGTTGAAATTTATCTGTATGTTCTTAACTTACTAGGAAAAAAGAGACAAAGAATATAAAATGTTGTTAGATGCAATTTCTTCTCACTCAAATTTTACAAATCTGAACTACACATCATATACTGTACCAGTTGAGAAGGTGTGACAAACCAATCTTATATCTCCAAATGATTATGTACTCCAAGATTCTTAAAGTTTGTTGTTGTTTGGAGCATTACTTTTTGTAAATTAATTCTACCGGATGACAAAAATGTTTTCTCCTGGAGTTCTCGTCCCATTTTCTGCTGAAGTGTTGTCTTCTTTTCATCTTTGATCAACAAAAGGTTGATATTATTTTTATTATTTTTTATCGGGCTTTGAAATTCTTTGGTAAGCATGTCCAATTACCTCTGAATCTTTCTGTTGAAATATGCAGGTTCTGAATAATCTTTATATGCTGTTATAGGAAAATAAAACAAAATTCATCAAAATGTAAATATCTGATAAAAATAAAGGTAATGGCATTCAAACCATACATGCTACAGTAAGAAAAAAAGGTGGAGTCAAATAATTATGCCTGATATAGCCCTTGGTGTATACAACATGGTAAATATAATATCATATGCCACCCTTTCATGTCCCACATGGCATCCCTCCTTATGTCCATATGCAATCAGATCCTGCCACACTCCCTGACTAAGCATACTAAATAAAAAAGTCTGGTCAGGTCATATACTGTAGCAACTTTATGCAAATGAGCACAACAATAAAGGTGGAGTTTAAAAAATCATGCCTGATATAACTGTTGGTGCCCAAATATTTTAAAGAATTTTAGGGATTTTAGATCTCAAGTGCTACAAGAGAGACTTGAGGATCTCTAAAGAATATTAAAAAATTATACAATTTTACAGTTATCTCTTAAGAAAATATCAAATGTTTTGTAGACTTTTTAAGGAACTAGTCTTTAATCCTGTCTTAAGTATCTCTAAAAAACTTTAACATTTTATAAGGAAATTTTAACCTTCCCTAAGGATATCGAAGAAACTTTAAACTTTTTCTGAGGAACTCTGAATAAACTTTAACATTTTTTGAGGAATTCTCAAAAAACTTTAACATTTCTGAGGAAATTTCAGGACAAATCTGTGGACGGCCGGACAGACGTAATTGCCATTACATGATTCGCATAATACTTCGCATGCGAACCAAAAATTACATAAAAGTTATCAAAAAAACAGTGAATAAGAAAAAATAAAAATTTCGGTAAATATTAGTAAATGGTCAAATACAATAACTTTCAAGATGTAAAAATATATATATAGGCCCACATGCATACATATATATACACATACATACACACACATACATATATATATATACACATGCATATATATGCACACATATATGCATACACACATACATATATACACATACATATACATATATAAATAAATATATTTGACTTAAAATATAAAAACACAAACTATCGGACCACTTTCAAGTTGAACAGGGAAATAGAGTTGAGTACAAATTAAAACCTGAATCTGATATGCTTGGACCGTGGCATACGAAGTCTTTTCCGTGAACGGCAGAAAATATATAGTGGGAAGAGCGGATGTGTGTTGTCATTCAATATTTTACTTATTTTTCAGTGCATCATGTTATTGTAGAGATCAGAAACGGACTTCAGACATATGTCATCACCAACACGGCTTGCGGCCCTTATGATCTTCTCCACTTTACTAGTTGAATCTTTTGTAAGCAGCTCAAATACACAGATAATACTGAAAGTCAACACGCTTTGTATTACTGACTGGTAAAAGAGCTTAAGAATAATATTGTCAACTTTGAAGTATTTCAATTTAATAAAAAATACAATCTTTGGTATGCCTTGGTTCTAGTAACATCAGCCTGGTCTTTCAAGGTAACTTTATAGTCAATAATAGTGCCTATATATTTGTAATGGTCCACCTGTTCAACAAGCTCATTATCAACCTTGATTGGAGCAAGTTTTTTTTTTTTTTACTGTTTCCTAAAATCAAATACCATCTCCTTGGTTTTTTTACAATTCAATATCAGATAGTTTTGATTGCACCAAGTAACAAAATCACCAATTTCATCCTTATACTAGAGCTGTGACCGCTTAGCGTGTACATGCTACACGCTCGCAAATCTTGTAAACGTTTACTAAATACTTCATTGCAAGTAATCGTTTTTCATAATCAGTCTTGCCGTTGAAAATCAATGTTCATTCATAATTCAAATCACACACACATTCAGCTGACAAAATTCCAATCAATGACACTGTAAACCCGATTAAGCATAATCCTTTTTAAATGTGCAAATCACAAATACGCAGTAATCACCAATGAATGGGGATATTATGCACTTTGATTTCGCCGAAATCTGAGTAATTTAACTTGTAAAATGCACCGCGAATGTGCAGCAGTAAACAGTGAAACTAACAATAGGTTTAACGTTAGGCCATAATGGCATAAGGCTTTAAATCCCCATAATCAAGGCCCGTTTTACAAGCTGTTAAATCGACCAAAAAACACTTGAAAAATACTTGAATCGTGACAATCAGTACATTTATATGTAGATATTACCTGATGAGTCAAATAATTTTTGCAAGAAAGAAAAAATATTGCATAATAAACAAACAGAAAAAGGTTTTAACAGAGCTGAAATTCTGCATGCGTCGAAGAGATGGCGGCCATTTTTTCGAGAGGACTGATAATTCAGAACTTCCTGGTGGTAGTGGCGTAGTTTTGAAATGTTTTACAACGAGGTATATTATAGACCTAGTATACAAGATTTTCACAGAAGAACTTTGAAAGCTGTAGCAAATAGGAAAAAAAAGTCACGCGATGTTGAGTTTAAATGACATTGAAAGGAAGTTATCTGTTCTTTCTAAACTGAATTTTCATGCAAATTTTCCATAAAAATGATGATTTATACTGTAGAAGTAAACTTTTGACATCATGTTTACATCTGCAATCATTAGTGTACAAGCAAAAAAAGGATAGGAGACAGACAACAATTCTGGGGCACACCTGTACTAATGGACCAAACCATTAGAGCATAAGCCATTCATCTTAACAAACTGTGGTCTTGTCTCTTAAATAATTTAAGATCCATAATAATAACCTACACTTGACACCCATACCTAACAGTTTCTTTATCAGCAAGTGCGACTGGATGGAATTAAAAGCACTTGAGAAGTCAACAAATGTAGCCCGAATAAAGGAATTTGGTGTTTCCAAGTGTTCAAGAATCTTATGCAAAAACATTAAGACTGCATCATCAACACTTCTTTTGTCTCTGTAGGCAAATTGCATGGGATCTAAAATAACACCATTCTCATTTAGCAAAAACCTGAGAATAAGTTTTTCAAGACATTTCATTATGATCTAAGTAAGTGCCACTGGACGATAGTCATTTAGGGTGGTAACTGTATTTGATTTTGGCACTGGAGAGATTGCGGATGTTTTCCAAATAACAGGGATCTCACCAATATCAATTGTATCTTGAAATATTTCAGTAAAAATTGGTGCTATCTGAGCAGAACATAACTTAATTACTTCATTACTTAACCATCTGGCCCCATAGCTTTATGTACATTAACCCTGAAAAAAAGCATTTGAACGTCATCTACTGATAAAATAACCCTGTCAATATTATTGCACATATCAGCTAACATTGCACAGAGAGAAAGTTGTTCATCATTAAAATCAATCATGTCAAATCTAGAGTAAAACTGATTGAGTTCATTAACAAAGTCATTGGTAGCATATTTATTATTTGATTTTTTCAGTTTGTGACAAGTGATGTTAGACATAACTTTCCACGCAGCACTACTATCATTGCACTGAAATTTACGTAAGTTTCTTTCCGTAATTATATTTACAGCGTTTAGTTTCTCACTTAATTGCCCTTTGTTTAGCTTTTGCTGTTGCGTAATCTTTGTTATGGTAAGCCTCATGCTTCTGCTTAATCAACATCTTCAATTCTTTTAATATCCATGGTTTGCTGTTGGTGAATATGCTTCGTATTGTAGTGGGTACAATAGACTCAACACAAAAGTTGATATATTCATTGACAGCTGTAACCTTCTTATTGATGTCGTCATCATGAAACACACTCCAGTCGGTGCTTTCAAAACACCCGCGCAATTCATCCATGACTGCATCTGACCAGTCATGGTATGTAACTTTTGTCTGTTTCTTTTGTTTGTAAAGTGGTAGTAAGCACACAGTATTATGATCGGAATTTCCACAGCTTGACCTTGAAGTTACATTTAAAGTTTCCAAAACTTTTGCCTAAAACAGCATTCCCTCTCGTACACTTGTCAATATACTGCACAAAATCAGGATATCGAAAGTCACATTGATTGAAATCTCCTATAATAAGTTGTACAGCGTCAGGATTTGATGCATTAATATGCTGGATCCTGTCTGATAGGGTATCAATAGCTTTACTCTTGTTTGCCTTTAGGTGAATATAAACAACAGTAATGAGCAACTGACCAAATTCTCGGGGATGATAAAAAGGTCGCAATCTGACGGTCAGTAATTCTTTGTCTTCACAACAATATTTATCTTTTACGACATAATTATTGCACCAGTTATTACTGAAATAAAGACAAACACCACCTCCTTTAGATTTTCCCAAACTAAGATTACGGTCAGCTCTAATAAGAGTAAAAATATCAATTACAATTGCGCTATTAGGTATATCGGGATTAAGCCAAGTCTCTGTAAAACACATAACATTAGAGTCGTGGAACTCATGTGCAGTCACATGCTGTCACACTCCCTGACTGAGCATACTCAGTTAAAAAGTCTTGTCAGTTCATACAATGTCACAACTTTATGAAAATAAACACAACAATAAAGGCAGAGTTTAATAATCATGGCTGATACAGCCATTGGTGACACAAATATTTTGAAGAAGTTTAAGGGTTTTAAACCTCCAGTGTTACAAGAGACACTTGACAGTCTCTGAAGATTTTTGGGAAATTATATCATCTTACAGTTATCTTCGAAGGAAATATCAAATATTTTGCAGATATTTTCAGGAAACTAATCTTCAACCTGTCTTAAAAGTATCTGAAAAACTTTAACGTCTAGTAAGGAAATTCCAGCCTTCCATGAGGATATCTGAAGAAACTGACTTTTTCTGAGGAACTCTGAAGAAACTAACGTTTTCTGAGAAATTCTCAACAAACTTTAACATTTCTGAGGAAATTTCAGGTAAAACTGTGGACGGCTGGCCGGACAAAATTGCCATTACATAGGTTCGCATTATACTTCCCCTGCTCACCCAAAATAATTAGAGGTCAAAAGGTCAAAGGGTCAAAGAAGTGCTTTTTATATGAATTTTCCATCATTTTAAACAAAAAAAGTACAAGACCTATCTATCTATACCAACCCTATGTTGTACCATGATACCTTGGTACGTGAAATTGTGTCCTGTAGACTCTGGGGTCAGAAGGTCAAAGAGCTATTGACCATTTTTCACCATTTCCCCCTATAGCCATGGAAAGGTAATGCACTTGTCATTTGTGTGACTCACCCCTACACCCCCGGACAAGGTGAGTCATTGCACCAAAGTGGGTGGACAAAACATGTACAGTACCGATGCGAGCAGTTTGACACCGGCAAGTTTTTTCAGCGTTTTAGCTGCGCTTTACCGGCGTTTCACTGGCGTTTTATCGGCGAGTTTGAAAATAACAAAATCGGGAAAAATTTTGTTCAGTTTCACAAGCCATTGCCACTGCGAAACAAATTATATTAGTGTCATTTTAACATCAAAATATTGACGTGCCCGTTCAGTTAAGTAATCAAAGAAAAGGTCTGAATTGAGTGAAAACGTTCGACAATATCGGAAACGCAATGGGAGTTTGAAACATCATATCAAAGTATTATTAGGGCCTACATCAATAGTATGTGAACATCATATCGGATTATTCACATCGGAATATTATTAGTACATCACATCGAAATAATTAAATTCATTCATAAATTTTGTTTCCCTTTTCTGTTGTTTTTAATTCCAACATTTTGTAACCTACATGAGTGTATGTAAATTTAATCTCAGTGAAATAGATACATGTATAACCAACAATTTTAAGCAAACAATTTTTGCCATACAATTGATCCATGGAATATTTCGAAAGCATGTCTAGTTGAAAAGGTTAGCAAAACTGTTTTCCAACCTCAAAAAACGCAATTCCGTAGACGAGACAGAAAAAGCTGCGCAATGTTTATTGAAGCGAACGGCAACTTGTTAGGACTTTAAAATTACAGAAAAATATGTACAAATCGCAACTTGAAAAAAGTATGAGAGAATACACAACGAAATTAACAACATCAACTTACTCAGATATTTATATTCCAAATATTAAAGTCCTGGTCCAAAAAAAAAAATTCAAACTTCAACAAAACAAGTTTCCAAAGATAAAGACAATTTTATTGAAACTTCTCCATCATAGAAAATAAAAGAAAACAAAAAATGTAAAAGCTGTAAAACCCTTTAAATGTGAAAATCGTAAGTATTCCCCTTTAAATGTGCCAATCTTAATTAATTGGACCGCGCTAGACCAAAGTCCAGACACAGCTGGCGTCAATTTGTAAACAAATCTGTCAAAGGAGCTGGGAATGGGGCAGTGGCATTATTTATGATTCTTTAGAAGTTTGCCGTGTTTTTGCCGAATGTATTTTATAGAGATTAATGTTAATGGAGTTTAATGTTCGAAGTTTCTGATAAGAATTAAAATATATCTGTTGGAAGAAAAGACATTTTCGCACGGATTTAATTTGTGAAGAAATTATTTTGCACCTGGGCTTATCAAATAGTGTGAGCACATGTATGTTTCTGTTTACTTTAATACCTCGCTGATTTTGATCTTTCAGACATAGATTTTGATGCATTCTTTTCAACATGGAGGTCTACACTGAGCAAAGAGTGCTTAGTTCAGAAATTTATTTGTTCTCATTTAATTATTTTTTCTATTCTCTTCTTTCGCGTTCCACTTTTACTGTATAAAGAACTACATATTAAAAAGTTTTTGACGTTTCTTAATATTTTGTTGGAAATATTTCACGAGTTAAAATTTTACTCGACTATTTGGACTACTATATTTTTCGGAATAAAACATGGAAATCTCAGTAAGTTAAACTTGTTTATTTTTAATGCGCCGATCCTTTTTATTTTGCTTATCATTTTAGTTTTCGTTTATATTATTTCATTCAATTTTCATTTTAAGATTTATACAAAAAATGGCTGTGCCCGCCCCAATAGTGCAGACACAAGTTGCTTTGCCACAGTTCCTGACTTTTCAGGTTGTAAGTTTTTGTTGAACTTATTGAAAATGAATAATGATCGTAAATTTCTGTGGTACACTCTGCATTGTCGTTACCAATTCATTGTGGGCTGATCTGTGTCCTTTGGAACAAGACGGAAAAAGAAATACCTAATTTTGCTTCAAACGGCAAATTTGCATCAGTTTAAACGTATGTGAACTAAAGAAATTTGCAGGTTCGGTACATGTACAGACGTTAAATATTACACACAGTAGACCGAGGACTTTCCTCGCTGAAAAAAATAAGAGTTGTGATTGGAAAATAACGCTCGTGATAGTATCTTTGTATTTAAAAATTAAATCGCAAGTTGCATGAAAACTAATACCACGTTTAAACTGCTTGCATCGGTACTGTACATTGACACACCCCTCAGTCACTTAGGTGACTGACATTTCTTGTGAAATGACTTACCCCAAATCTAACACCTCTGTACAAAGTCAATGGGTCTGAAGTAAATTGACTTACCCCAGAGTCACTCTGGTGACTGATAATTTGGTACAATGATGCACATGTGAGTCACTATTTCATATGTCAATGACTTACCTTTGACTGACCTTGCTAGGGGTATTAGGGGTGAGTCATACAATTGACAAGTGCATTAGTGTGACATAAGCATGAATGGATACAGCAGTAGGGTACGATAAATATGAAAAATTTCAGAAGTTGTTTCAGTGATTAGAAAAATTAGTTCATCGTGTAACAAACAGGCAGTGTGGTTTTTCTAAAAAAAATCATCTGTGCTTGTATTGGCCCCTCCTTTTTTTTGCGTTTGCAACATTAGTTGCAATGCCAACAGCCTGTGTACAACTTACAAGACACTGAATTTCTTCCAGAAAATTGACAATTGTTACCTTTTTCACAAGAAGTTTGGGAAATCTACCAAAATCGAAGTTGAAAAATGTTGCTTTATGTCTGTTTGGTTACATAATGTAAGAGGCCAGGCCTCAAACAAGAAACATGCATGAAATACAGCGATCTCATGCATTCTAGCTGTACCTGGGTGTGTGACACTTGTGACTTCATGAACTTTTCTGATTCTTTCTTCTCAACTAACAATTCCATCAACTGTACTAACTCATATGAGCCACTTCAAAATTGTTTTTCTGGCCTTGACTCGGGATCCAACCACCATCCCGATGTCATATTGAAAACAAATCCCAAAAGGTAAAAAAGGAAGGTTCTAAAACTTCTTGTTATCAACTTTCAGTGTTCGAAACAAGATCGCCTCCGTGGAAAGTCTTATCAAAGAAAAAGACCCAGATGTCATTATTGGCACTGAAACCTGGCTTAATTCCGAAATTACCAGCGCTGAAATTTTCCCGGACAACTATACAGTCGTTCGCAAAGATAGAAATTTAAATACTTATGGTGGTGTACTACAGGCAATAAAAAATGACCTGGTTTTTACTGAGCTCACTAAATAAGACTCTGACTGTGAAATTATCTGGACCAAATTCCAATTTCCTAAGGAAAAGAGCATGTATATAGGAACATTTTACAGACCCAGTCACAATGATCTCAGTAGCCTACTTGAGTTGAAAAAATCCCTCCAAGAGCTTGGTAAAAATGCTGACAAAAACAATGTTATTCTTGCTGGTGATTTCAACCAACCTAATATTGACTGGAGTCAAAACATTATTTCAGGAACTAACGCTTCCTCCGAAGTAGCCAAAATTCTTCTTGAAGTGACCAATTCATTTAATCTCACTCAAATAGTGCAGTCACCCACCAGAGATAACAACATCCTTGATCTTGTTTTTACTAACAATTCACCAGCTGTTACCTCAGCTAATGTCATTCCCGGTATAAGTGACCATGATATTGTTGAATTGACCTAAATATCTCCCCTCCTCGTAAAAAGTTACCTAAACGTAAAATCTATTTAAGAAAAAGCTAACATAAAGCGAATAAAAGAAGACCTGACCAAATTTAAACTGCAATATTACACTCAATTCAATAATTCCATTGATGTTGTTAAAAATGGAATTTCTTTGAACAGGAAATTAAATTGATTATTGATAAAAACATCCCTCACAAATTCACCTCAACTAAACTAAATCTGCCCTGGTTTACCCGTATCCAACGCCCGTCTCTGCAGGAAAAAACATAAACTGTTTAAAAAGCTAAGACTAATCAACAAGCCAATGACTGGACTACCTATAAAAGCTTTAGAAAGGCTGTCTATAAAAACCTCAAAGAAGCTAGAAACACCTTCATCTGTGATAAACTTAAAAACTCATACTTGAAAAAACCCAAAGGCTTTCTGGTCCTATATCAAAAGAATAAAAAGTAACTCTGTACGTGTGTCTGATCTACTAAATAATGGTAAAGTCTGCTGTGACAGTAAAACTAAAGCTAACATTCTAAATGACCAGTTTTTCAGTGATTTCACAGAAGAAAACACCTCCCAAATTCCTGTAACTAAACCACTTACCAACAGCAAAATAAACCAACTTATAATTACCCCAGAAGGTGTCAAAAAGGAACTGCATAATCTAGACCCCTACAAAGCCTCAGGTCCTGACCAAATACCACCATGGTTTCTAAAAACACACGCTGATGACCGCTATGAAATTCTAACTGATCTCTTTCAAACCTCTGTCGATAATGGTACTATCCCTAACAAGTGGAAAGAAGCAAACATATGTAGCATTGTTAAAAAGGTGATAAACAAAACCCAGCTAATTATAGATCTATTTCCCTCACCTGCGTTTGTAGTAAAATCCTTGAGCATGTAATCCACTCACATGTGATGAAATTCCTTGATGAGCGTAATATCTTAACTGATTTACAACATGGCTTCCGTGCAAAAAGATCGACTGAAACACAACTCCTCTTAACAATAAATGATATCTCTAAACAAATTGACCAAAACAGTAACGTCTCTATGGCTATTCTTGACTTCTCAAAAGCCTTTGATAAAGTCCCACACCAGCACCTCTTATCCAAACTTTCCGCCTATGGCATTGATGGAAATCTTCTGGCCTGGTTTGCATCATTCCTCAACAACCGCATCCAGCATGTTGTCTGCGATGGTGAAATCTCTGATTCTAAACAGGTTTTATCCAGTGTACCACAAGGTACTGTCTTGGGTCCATTACTTTTCCTCTTATATGTAAATGACATCCCTGATAATATAAACAGCACAGTTAGACTGTTTGCTGATGACTGCCTTGTGTACAGAACAATTGATAACCCCTCTGACCAACAAATCCTCCAAGATGATCTTAACAAACTTGAACAATGGCAAAACAAATGGCAAATGAATTTCAACCCCTCTAAATGCTACATCTTGTCAATCTCCTCTAAGAAATGCTTTAAATCACCTGTTTATATCTTATGCAAACCAGCCACTAAAACATGTCAACTCCCACCCATACCTAGGTGTTGAAATTGATAATAAACTTAGATGAGATAAACATATACATAAGATAACCAAGAAAGCTAACTTTATACTTGGCCTATTAAAACGTAACCTCTCAAACTGTCCCACTGACTTTAAATCCACCGCTTGTAAAGCTATAGTCAGGCCAGTACTTGAGTACGCATCTGATAACATTTTTGTTATCATTTGATGCAGTTTTTGTGTTTGTTATTTTTGCGTAACAGTTGTGAACCTAATGTTATATAGCCTAACACACTATTTGTAGTTTTACCATTTCCACTTTTTTTTTTATTCGGTGATCGGAACATTATTAATACTGTGACCTGAGTAAGTTTATTGTTTATTGTCATTCCTTTCATATTCTTTTCTGTATTACAGTGTTTATTTACTCTACCATTCTGTATTTCCTGTTTGTCAAGTATATTCATTCTTCTTGCCATCAATCATGTTCATTCTCACTCACAACCTCGTCTTCCCTGTACTGTTCTTGTTAACATATTCCCGTGTCTCTAACTCTCTAAACTTCTTGTATTTGTCGCAACCTCATTCATCCCAGGCATCAAATTTGCCTCTAAACGCCCCAGGAACTGGTTACCATGTTTTGTTTGGCTCTAGTGATTATTCAAATCACTCACTTGCAACTTATCTTTGTATCGATGGGCAATTACATTCGTACAAATCAAGTTGAAATTGACAAAATTCAACTCACGGGAGAAAATTACTCCTTTTACTCCTTACCCTTTCTGGTGATATTGAAAGCAATCCTGGACCCTCCCAAAATATCCTTGCAAACAATGCAACAAATCTGTTAAAAATAACCAGAAAGGTATTTGTTGTGATGATTGTGACTCGTGGGTTCATAGTAAGTGTGCAGGCATTAGTAATGCAGCTTACAATACTCTTGCATCATCATCTGATGATTGGTTTTGTTTGGAATGTTTGGCACCTTGTGGCCTGTGTGGACTCAGTGTAGGAGATCCGAAAAAGCAGTACAGTGTGACAATTGTGATCTATGGATCCACACTAAGTGCTGTAGCATTGACGACTCAAAATACAGCGATCTCATGCATTCTAGCTGTACCTGGGTGTGTGACACTTGTGAC
This sequence comes from Chiridota heheva, assembly GCA_020152595.1. Lineage (NCBI taxonomy): Eukaryota > Metazoa > Echinodermata > Holothuroidea > Apodida > Chiridotidae > Chiridota > Chiridota heheva. Next base: position 23,173 of record JAIGNY010001614.1, on the reverse strand, counting down.
TTCATGAACTTCTCTGATTCTTTCTTCTCAACTAACAATTCCATCAACTGTACTAACTCATATGAGCCACTTCAAAATTATTCTTCTGGCCTTGACTCGGGATCCAACCACCATCCCGATGTCAAATTGAAAACAAATCCCAAAAGGGAAAAAGGAAGGTTCTAAAACTTCTTGTTATCAACTTTCAGAGTGTTGAAACAAGACGGCCTCCGTGGAAAGTCTTATCAAAGAAAAGACCAGATGTCATTATTGGCACTGAAACCTGGCTTAATTCGAAATTACCAGCGCTGAAATTTTCCCGGACAACTATACAGTTGTTAGCAAAGATAGAAATTCAAATACTTATGGTGGTGTACTACAGGCAATAAAAATGACCTGGTTTTCACTGAGCTCACTAAATTAGACTCTGACTGTGAAATTATCTGGACCAAATTCCAATTTCCTAAGGAAAAGAGCATGTATATAGGAACATTTTACAGACCCAGTCACAATGATCTCACTAGCCTACTTGAGTTGAAAAAATCCTCCAAAAGCTTGGTAAAAATGCTGACAAAAACAATGTTATTCTTGCTGGTGATTTCAACCAACCTAATATTGACTGGAGTCAAAACATTATTTCAGGAACTAACGCTTCCTCGAAGCAGCCAAAATTCTTCTTGAAGTGACCAATTCATTCAATCTCACTCAAATGGTGCAGTCACCCACCAGAGATAACAACATCCTTGATCTTGTTTTTACTAACAATTCACCAGCTGTTACCTCAGCTAATGTCATTCCGGTATAAGTGACCATGATATTGTTGAATTGACCTAAATATCTCCCTCCTCGTAAAAAGTTACCTAAACGTAAAATCTATTTAAAGAAAAAGCTAACATAAAACGAATAAAAAAGAAGACCTGACCAAATTTAAACTGCAATATTATACTCAATTTAATTCCTCCATTGATGTTGATGAAAAATGGAATTTCTTTGAACAAGAAATTAAATTGATTATTGATAAAAACACGCCTCACAAATTCACCTCAACTAAACTAAATCTGCCCTGGTTTACCCGTATCCAACGCCGTCTCTGCAGGAAAAAACATAAACTGTTTAAAAAGCTAAGACTAATCAACAAGCCAATGACTGGACTACCTATAAAAGCTTTAGAAAGGCTGTCCATAAAAACCTCAAAGAAGCTAGAAACACCTTCATCTGTGATAAACTTAAAACTCATAACTTGAAAACCCAAAGGCATTTTGGTCCTATATCAAAAGATTAAGAAGTAACTCTGTAGGTGTGTCTGATCTACTAAATAACGGTAAACTCTGCAGTGACAGTAAAACTAAAGCTAACATTCTAAATGACCAGTTTTTCAGTGTTTTCACAGTAGAAAACACCTCCCAAATTCCTGTAACTAAACCACTTACCAACAGCAAAATAAACCAACTTATAATTACCCCAGAAGGTGTCAAAAAAGCAACTGCATAACCTAGACCCCAACAAAGCCTCAGGTCTGACCAAATACCACCATGGTTTCTAAAAGCACATGCTGATGACCTCTATGAAATTCTAACTGATCTCTTTCAAACCTCTGTCGATAATGGTACTATCCTAACAAGTGGAAAGAAGCAAACATATGTAGTGTTTTTAAAAAGGTGATAAACAAAACCCAGCTAATTACAGACCTGTTTCCCTCACCTGCGTTTGTAGTAAAATCCTTGAGCATATAATCCACTCACATGTGATGAAATTCCTTGATGAGCATAATATCTTAACTGATTTACAACATGGCTTCCGTGCAAAAAGATCGACTGAAACACAACTCCTCTTAACAATAAATGATATCTCTAAACAAATTGACCAAAACAGTAACGTCTCTATGGCTATTCTTGACTTCTCAAAAGCCTTTGATAAAGTCCCACACCAGCGCCTCTTATCCAAACTTTCTGCCCATGAGATTGATGGAAATCTCCTGGCCTGGTTTGCATCATTCCTCAACAACTGCATCCAGCGTGTTGTTTGCGATGTGAAATCTCTGATTCTAAACAGGTTTTATCCGATGTACCACAAGGTACTGTCTTGGGTCCTTTACTTTTCCTCTTATATATAAATGACATCCCTGATAATATAAACAGCACAGTCAGACTGTTTGCTGATGACTGCCTTGTGTACAGAACAATTGATAACCCCTCTGACCAACAAATCCTCCAAGATGATCTTAACAAACTTGAACAATGGCAAAACAAATGGCAAATGAATTTCAACCCCTCCAAATGCTACATCTTGTCAATTTCCTCTAAGAAATGCTTTAAATCACCTGTTTATACCTTATGCAACCAGCCACTAAAACATGTCAACTCCCACCCATACCTAGGTGTTGAAATTGATAATAAACTTAGATGGGATAAACATATACATAACATAACCAAGAAAGCTAACTCTATACTTGGCCTTTTAAAACGTAACCTCTCAAACTGTCCCACCAACGTTAAATCCACTGCTTATAAAGCTCTAGTCAGGCCAGTACTTGAGTGCGCATCTGCAGTCTGGGACCCCCATCACCAGTGCGATGTGGATAAACTTGAATCTATTCAAAGGAGAGCAGCCAGGTTCTGTATGGCAGACTACTCTTATAAATCTAGTGTAAAAAACATGCTTTATAAATTAGATTGGCCCCTGCTTAAAACAAGACGATACAACACCCGGCTACATATGCTATATAAAATCAATAACAATCTTGTCGCCATCAATAAAGATGAACTTATCCCCACCGTTAGAACTAATACAAGAAATAATCATGACCTTAATTTCCAGGTTCCCTATGCTAAAAAGAATGTATATAAACACTCTTTCTTCCCTCACACACTAAAGGATTGGAATGCTTTACCGTCAGACATTGTTCATGCACTAAGTCTCAATTGTTTCAAAGCTAAACTTACTAACACCTGTATTGCTAACTAGTTTTTTTTATAGTTTTTTTTACTCATACTTTTTACGCTCGGTTGGCGTTCATGTCCTCTTGAAGGATTTTTGCCGACTTAACCGTTTCAGATTCAGATTCAGATCTGCAGTCTGGGACCCCCATCACCAGTGCGATGTGGGTAAACTTAAATCTATTCAAAGGAGAGCAGCCAGGTTCTGTATGGCAGACTACTCTTATAAGTCTAGTGTAAAAAACATGCTTTATAAATTAGATTGGCCCCTGCTTAAAACAAGAAGATACAACACCCGGCTACATATGCTATATAAAATCAATAACAATCTTGTCGCCATCAATAAAGATGAACTTATTCCCACCGTCAGAACTAATACAAGAAATAATCATGACCTTAATTTCCTGGTTCTCTATGCTAAAAAGAATGTATATAAACACTCTTTCTTCCCTCACACACTATGGATTGGAATGCTTTACCGTCAGACATTGTACATGCACCAAGTCTCAACTGTTTCAAAGCTAAACTTACTAACACTTGTAAAAGTTGTATTGCTAACTAGTTTTTTTATATATTTTTTGCTCATACTTTTTACGCTCGGTTGGCTTTCATGTCCTCTTGAAGGATTTTTGCCGACTTAACCGATTCAGATTCATTTGAAACACCAACTACAGAACTATAGCATAGCTACTGACCTAGGTCATTAACGTTAGGCTCCCTATGCAAATTCATTCCTACAAAATGCCTCATCGTACCTGTCCTTAATTCCCCAACGGAGATAGTCAAGGGAGAATTTCCTTTCACACCCCTTTTTCAAAGAAAAAAAAAGTCACCCACCTCCTGTATGCTTAAATTCCCAGCTTTTTCGGAGCAACTTTTCACGGAGCAAACTTTCTGACCGAGGTCGCAGATAATGCCCTAATGAGACAATGCTAACTCCTTGTTATTGTACTATAACGTGTAACCATTTTGGGTCTGACCATGGTCTCATTTTTTTTTTTTTTTTTTTTGACGAATTGCGCAATACCCGTATGCGGTCTGTTGCACGCTAGGCCTGGGCCTATAACGCGTCGACGGGCAGCTGACAGAATCTTTAAGACGTGTCTTTAAGGTGTCTTTTTAAGACGTCATTTCTCATTATGGCTTTATGGCGTCATTTCTCATTATGGCAACTTCACAGATATAGTGGGCAACTTACACAAAATGATGTCACACTGTAGTCGCAAATGACTCGTCACATGACGATGACAACTATAATTCTGGATTCTGCGTACACCATTATGTGACACATCACCTGATTAAGTTTCTTAAAATTTCCCGCGGGAAAACCTCAAACTTTTGATTTTGTTAATGTTTTTTGTAACTGATACTAATAGCTACTTCTAAATAGCATTTGTTACACTGACTGCTATGGAGTCTGAGGTACTAGGGTATGGGTGGAGTGATTTCATCAGAAATCAAGGTTATAGTGTCTCACAAGGGCTTGAAACTTTTAAATTGTTGAAGAGAAGTACAGGCCTAGTACTCAAGGACTATCTGAGGTTTAATGTTAACCTATACTTAAGTGAACAGACTTAATTTAGCATTTGTGACTGAAGCTTAAATCCTTGCAGATCATCTTAAATTGAAGAAAATGTTATGGGATATATTTCTAATTAGGAGTAGGCCTAGGCCTACAATCTTGAACCAAACTGCTGGACCACTACAGCTTTTTGAGAACTTCATATGTCATAGTGTTATGTTTCTTTAATAATTTTCCGAGAATTGTGAACCCCTACCCCTCCCCCTTTTAATGTTAAATTTATTCTTTTTTAACGTCATTTCTAGGAAAAACAGTAACAACGGCCAACATTGAATGGGGAGGGGGAGGGGAGGGAGGACAATTATTATAGTGAGGTAGGGGAGGGGAATACTGGCGGCGTCAATGAAATGATTAAAATGTCCTTATAATTCTAAAATATTAATTACAATTGGAAGAGTAGAGATTGAAGTAGCAACAGACAAAATTGCAGCATTTCTGATTTATAAATGTGGGATAAATTACAAAAGAAAAATAGCTTCATGAAAAACATCACATATTTTCACAAAGTGTTTCAACGAGTTTTGTCCAAGACTGAGATCCGAAAAACAATCCCTAGTAGGACTACTGTTTCTTACATCGTTGTAGGTTAGTAAGAAAGTGGCAACGGTTGTTAGACTTAGGGCGTAGGACTAACTTAAAGTATAAGAGATAGAAAAGGTCACTTTAAGCTAAGGCTGGGCCACTGACATGTTGACAAGATAATATTTTTCAAATTGCTCCCAAACTTTGGTGAGATCCGTGTAGGAAAATAATTCAAAAGTTACGATGTGAAAGTCCGGATAAAATCTAATCAATCTTCTTTGCATTTGTCACTGTTTCTTCAGGTAGTAAATATTTTTGAAAAAATCTTTGAAACGTGCCTCACATGTCAGTATGTTACTTTAAGTTCAACTTCAAGTCTGTATGAAAGCATATGCCGGTCAATATTTGGGTCGCGTAGTAAATATACTACGACGCGACGTAATTCCAATTACGACGCGACATAATTCCGAGGTTTTGACCGGCATAAGCTTCCATAAGTCTGCGAGTTCAGCCAGAGAAAGGGCTAATAAAATATTTTCCAGAGGTCCCATTTCACAGGAAGCTGGGAAGTTGTAAATTTCAGGAATAGGACAGAATAGATAGATATTGACTATTCATATCCAAACTTGACGAGATCTGCCTCAGAAGCAATTTCAAGGGGAACTATTTTACCATGGACCCATACCAGAATTTGAGTGATTTGGTGAGGGTGTAACAACACCTCTCCACTCTGGCCTAAAAAAAATAAAAAAACCCTTTGGTGACCCCCTATCGAAAATACCCTCCCTCATCCGATAGATATTCGATGGCACTTTTAAGAAAACACAACATATCCCAAATCTATAGCATTCTGGTATAAAACACTGAACTTGATTCTTTCATCATAGGTTTCAATAGAAAGAATAATTAGTTCCGTTCTACCCTAGTTCACCTCCCGTAGTTGTCTCGCAGCTGACCACAGACCCACGTGTGTTACAAGGCCGCCAGAGTGTTCATGATTCTGTCATCGTTGAGTATTATAAGAATGTAAACACATTACGTCTTTCTTATAAAAGCGTCTACTTTGCTATGACGTCAAAAAAAGACACCCGCTTGAAGATTCTGTCAGCTGCTGTCGATGTATTGTGTGCAGCCGACAGAATCTTCAACAGTAGTAAAGGGCCACTATACAATACAATACAATACAATACAATACAATTTATTACAGTGCTCTAGGCCATCTGGCCTTTGTCACAAACATTAACGATAAAATTAAATGGTACATGATTGAGGTTCTTACAACAAACAATAATCAAAGAGAAAGAAACAAACGTCTTGCTTCCATTGCGTGTAAAATAAAGTGTGATAACTGCAAAAATAAGTATTTAGAACTAGCTGCTAATAAAATATTACATTTTGTTCTAGTTGCAGTCTGAAAGAAATATTTTGGGATAAATTTACAGCGGATTTCAGAAAGGGATGGACAAATTAGGAGAAAATGATATTCATCTCCAACTTCTTTCAAATTGCAAACCTGACAGAACCTCTGTTCATAGGTTATATTACAATAACGGCCTTCGTTGACTTCAATTTCAAGGCAAGCACATCTGATTTTGGAGACCAACTTTTTAAACTTAAAAACATTATTGAATAATAGGTATGGCTCTGCATAGCTTTCTGTTTTAAATTGTGCATAACAACGCAAAGAACTTCTAGATTTAATATCACTCAACCAGTTCTGTCTATCTATATCAAAACTCGCTGCTTAAAATTTTCATACAAATGTGTAGTAATCCCTTCTCCCTGCCCTTCCCAAACATTACCAAACCCAGTTTCATACAAAATATTTTTAACACACAGTCCCCATGATAGCACTCCTTTGTTTGCCAATATTCTTTGTTCTACATAACAATGAGTCTGATACCTGTCTTTATCAAGAATAAGAAGTCTTAACCAATATGTTATTTGTTTTAGTATTGTTTGACTTTTTAAAGGAAAAGCGACCCAGCTCTCCTAGAGCTATAATATTTATGGCATTTGGTGGTAAACCTAAAACATATTTATGAAACGAATTGTAAACTCGTATTGTACTTTCATGGGGGGTAATACCCCATAACTCAGAACCGTATGTTAAAATAGGCATTATCTTTTGATCAAAAATTTGAAGGATATTACTTACAGGTAAATCAATAGTTCTAGACAAAATTTTCTTAAAATTGAATAAAGCAACCTTAGACTTTGAACTCTGTTGAACTTGGGATTTTGACCATACTCCTTTTGGCGTAAAATTTAATCCTAAGTAATTATAGTTATTTACAGTCTCAATAATTTTGCCTTTGAAATAAAAACGTTCACTTCTTGCAATGTGTCCACCCTTTCTAAAAACCATTACCTTCGTTTTATCTGAGTTTACAGTCAAATCATTCTCTTCACAATAATCTTGGAAAACATTTAGTAAACTTTGCAAGGAATAAACATTTTCAGAGAAGATAACGAGGTCATCTGCATAAAGAAGACAACATATATTATTGTTATTTATAAGAATTCTTCGGGTGTTTGTGGACTACAATCGCTCTTCAATATCATTGATATAAAGTAAAATAAGTACGGGGATAGATTACAACCTTGTCTTAGACCTTTTGCACAATCAAATTTGGGGTAAGACCGTCCTTTGTCTTCACACATGACTCAATATTACTATACATTGATACAATTATCTCATAGAATTTACCCCTCATTCCCATATTATAAAGTTTCTTGAATAAAATACTGCGATTGATGTTATCAAATGCAGCCTTAAAATCAACAAACGTGGCGTAAAGTTTTCCGCGTGGTTTACTCAATGCTTTAGAAATGACAGTGTGAAGTACAAAGGAATTATCAATCGTAGAGAACCCTGCTCGAAAACCTGCCTGAGCAAGAGAAAGGATATTATGATCCGAGAGCCAATCACATAGTCTACTACATAAAACTTTTGTAAATACTTTGCCTAAAGCACACAATAGTGTAATAGGCCGATAACTACTTGGTAAATCTTTATCCCCTTTCTTGAAAATGGGACTAATTATTCCAACTTGCCAAGCACTGGGAAATTTGCCAGTACAAAGAATTATGTCAAACAATGCATGTATAGCACGCCTCAGCGCCTTAGGTGAATTTTTGATGATTTCAATTTGAACACCATCGATACCGCAAGCTTTGCCTTGTTTTTGTGAATTGATTGCTTTCTCAACTTCATTAATTGTAATGTTGACATCAAAATATCATCAGAAACTTCCGATGAGGAATATGAAATATCAAAATATACTGTAGAATCGTTAAATTCAAAACAGACGTAAAGTATTTAAACCATTCAATAGCTGGAATATCATTTGTATTCTTGTTTGTGGAGCTTTAAAGAAAGCCCAAAATTTCTTATTGTCTTTTGTTTTGCTAAAGTAAGAAGCTCCTTTGTTTTATTTTCCATGAATTGTGTTTTCTTGTATGTAATGAATTTATTGTAACTTTTCTTTATATCACAAAAACGTTCCCGACTTTCATTGCTACGTTGTATTTTATGTTCTTTAAGCGCTTTCCTAACCCTTGATTTAAATTCAAAACAATCTTGATCAAACCAATTTTGCGGTTTCGGAAGAATTGCGTTTCCCTTAATACATCTCACACCATAGATCCTTTTTAGTAAATCATTTATTTGTGTCACCGCTACTTCAGGGTTGTTATTTTCCAAAAAGCCCATGATTTCCTCTATTGTGTCCAATGTATCATTATTCCCCCACTTTTCAGAATATTCATTTTGTCTTTCTTTGTACCAGACTGTTTTCATTAGAGGAACACAATCAATAGACTGTGATCGTTCACCACTAACATTGGTATGGTGAACACTATTTACGTAATTAATATCAAAAGTTAATGGTAAATGTGGCGAATCTACAGCATCACCAACTATAAGATTAGTAATTACTCTGTTATCGAGCAACTTCTGAGATGCTATTATGTAATCAACGACACTTTGCCCCGTTGATGAAATGTAAGTATATCCTCCGGTTTCCCTTTTACAGGGGCAATCTACCATTACAAATCCGCACGTTCGTACTTCTGCATAAGTCAATTAACAAATTACCATACAAGTTAACACCATTGTCAACAGAGTATCGACATGAATGAATACCAGGTTCAGAAATTCCTAAAGCATTGTTATCGTCCAATTCAATAAAATCCGACAATTGAGCAGTTCTAGCATTAAAGTCTCCAGCTAATATAAATGAGCATTCATTATGCAAACTATCTAGAACAACAATGTCTTGTTCAAGTCTTTCAAAAAGGTCACATCAGAATATGGTGAATTCTCAGGTGGGTTGTACAATGCACACAAATATATCTGCGGGTTGTTTACTGAAGAAGGAAGATGTATCCATATATGATTATCAGAACCTAAGTTCTGTACTCCGCTGTAATTTCAAGCTACTCTGAAAAACACAGAAACGCCTCCAGAGTTTCTCTTAGCCCGCGAAATGCGTTTCCTTACTGCTGTAAATTCCTTATAGCCCTCAATATTTATTTCGTCACTGCTTCCTAGCCAAGTTTCCATGAAACAAATTATATCAAAAGCCGTGCAGTACCTCTTAAAATCAGGATTTTCAAGTTTTTTGCGAATACCTTCAACATTCCACACAAGTATTTTAATACTAATTATGTTACTCCCATAATTAATGATGTGGGTCCTATGCTCTTGGGTAACGGTGGATTGTCTGTCGATTACAGGAAATAAATTGGTCCAACGAAACTCTTTGCTTGTACCAGTTCTTGAACGGCCAGGGCCTGACCATCAATCTTTTTTCTTTTTAATGGAGTTGGTATTTTCGTCCCAGATAAATGCCTGACCCTCGATAATCAATTTATCATAGCGAATTGTCGCCTTCTTGTCTTCATCTCGGGCTTCCTTCATATAGGGCAGCAGTTTCTTTTGCAGGTACCTAGTGTGCTTTGTTAGGTCTTCGCTTACCCGAATTCCGGTGCCTTTCAGTTTTTGATCGCTTCCCAGCACAAGTTCCTTGTCCTTGAATTTCAAAAACTTGGCAATGATGGGTTGGGGTTTACCTTTCGATTTTAGACGGTGACATCTTTGAAGGGTGATTGCATCAGCATCGAGGCCAAGTTTTCTCCCATGAACGATTTCAATTTTATTTCCGTTTCGGCCCATAATTCTTTAGGGTGCCTGGAATGCCAAAAATAAAAGATTTTCCTGACGGAGATGTGCTTCAAGTTGATCGTTTCTAAGTTCCAAAACATGTAGTTTCTTCTTTATTTCGGTGTTATCAGTTTCCAAGTCATTTTGTACGTCTTCAATGTTATCCATTCTTGTCTTTAATAAGCTTAAGTCACGAGAAATGCCATCGACTTTTGTATTCAAGTCAGTTAAGTTTTTGTTGATTTTTGTCAATATTGCAGACAAATCAACTTCACCTTCATCTTGATTAGATCTCGTACTTCTGGGTCCTGGGTTAAGTTCAACATCTCCTGCTAGTAATAACAAAAGGACACATACCAAAGTATTTTCAAAGTTAATGCATTGGAGATACCGACGATTCCTGTAATTATAGTGGCCCCTGAGATTTTTCTTCTTCTTTAGGTCATCAGATTACCATTACATGGTAGTCTGCTCCATAGAGTCCTTTTAGCGAGGTATATAACTCTTTTGCATATACTTAATGCTGACATCTGAATTGCGCCACAAGATATTCTCAATTGTTTTGCAGAGTCCTTTTAGCGAGGTGTATAGCTTTTTTCTGATTGGGTGTGTCAGGTGATTGTAAAGCACCTCAAACGTGAAATTATAAAAAATATTTGTGTAGGTATCTTTCAATATATAAAGACATGTACATGATAAGGATCATTTACGATGACGTCGCAGAACGACAAGTTAGATACGTGAAAACCAAACGGGTGTTGACACACACGTTTACCTATATCGTCGCAGGTCTGACGGGATTTGAAAAGACCCGTTGGGTTAGAACATTGTAAGAAGGTCGTACATAATTCATCGACCCACCAACCGAAGTCATCTATTGGTTCTATGTTAAAAACCAACCCGACTATAAGGCGCTGACGCGAGTTTTACCTCACGTGGAGTTTATTGTTTGAAGGCCTACCCACCAGAGACGATCTGAAACGTTTGGATCCGGAACGTAATAACATTATTGTCATTGACGATTTAATGAGTGAACTGAATCCCATTGTAACGACACTGTTAACCAAAGGCAGTCATCTCCGAATTATTTACGTGTTGCTTCTTGTAAAAAAAAAAAAAATCCTAAGGCGGACGTACCCTCAGTCTCAACACCAATTATCTCGTCTATTTAAAAAATCCGCGTGATGCATCTTCTATCGATTATTTGGCTCGTCAAATGTTTCCTGGAGGGTTGCGCTACGTCCGCGACGCCGTCACCGACGCCACACGAGAGCCGTATGGTTACCTGCTCATCAATTTTACCCCTACGACGCCCGAACGATATCCGCAGCAGACCGGTCTGTTCGACCAAAGCTACATTACGTGTATATACCAAGGTAAACAAATGAAGAACGGTATCGTCTAAGGAGTTTATATGACGTTATGACTTGATCCCGCAAAGTGTTAATACAAAATGAACAATGTTTGGCTTGTAACATTGACTTTTAGATAATTGTTTGAATTGCAGTGTCTATATCACTGTACATTTAATTTACTTGTTGTTTATGAGGTTTCTATCATGGAAAAATTCGATGAAGTGTTAAAGTGGCTCGTCCTTTCTGTTTAGGCATTTCACCCAATGTTACATGCATGGACGTGTAAATACACTTATAAAATACGTTTACCAAAGTGGGGTAATGTCATTTATCATGGAGAAGTAAAGGAGTCAAGAACCATATATCAAAGCGATCGCTAAAGGTACATCCAAACAAAGTCTTCATGTATTGAACAACGCAAATACACATTTATAACTGCTTATGCAAGTGTACCCTAAACGTTTTAGCAGGTAAGGTGAAGTTGAGCCGGTCGGAGAAGAAAGCCATTGCAAGACATCAACGCAAGTTACAGGTGTTAGCCTACCCAAACATCCCGCAAAAGTACAAACGATACGTGTTACATCAACGTAGTGCAAGGAAATTGTTTCAAAACATCGTCGCCTAGTACTGAAGCAGCTTCCGGCTTTGTTGCCTGTCGTAATATCTATCCTGTTTTAATCATGAAAAAGATGATGGTTGTCAACCCAGAAGCGTTAACGCGCCAAATACAGCTGTTTGAAATGCCGAAAAAGATCAAGGTGATGGTTTTGACTGACAAGATGCAAGAGACTCTGGAACGACGTGATATTACCGACGAGGAAAATGTCAAGTTGTACGAAGTGGCGTTGGCTCTATACACAACATACCGACGGAAAATGCTGGACCCGCCGACACCACCACCACCGTCGCCAAACCAACCGCCAATCCCCGAGAGACAATTCATCAAAGACGTCATCATCAGCGTACCTAAAGCGTTACGAGCAAAAGCAGAACACAGTTGACCAAGACGGTGCTACGTGAGATGACATGGAGTCTTAAAGGCGAACTGATGGTCGACGGACAAGTCGTTCCTGGAAGCCACGTTATGGAACAGATCAACGAGGCTATAACTTCCCGAAAAAACATTCACCCCGCAAGGACGCAACGCATTTGTGGAAGACTTGTCACGTGCCAATGTTCCTCAAGAGTTAATCGGTAATCGTGACGTGTGGGAACGACTCTAACGTTTTCAACGTACAGGGAAATTTGACGATAGCCACCCAGTAGAACGATAAAACATCCTTTCCGTGGCAATGCGCGTGGAGTCCTGGGAAGACGACGACGACCAAACGTTGGAGCCAGGAACATCTTTCATGACATGTTCTCGACGCAGATATCGTTATAAACAAAAGGACTGGTGGTTGCAGTAACCTGAGAGCTAATAAGATGCAATCACTTCCATCCTTCCCATTCAGTAATGAAGTAGCCATCATGGGAAACATATCAGCACCTTTAGCGATTTTAGGCAATTTTCTACAAAACATTACATGCATCAGCGCTTGTTGTAGAGGACGTGTGATTTATTATGACGACGAGAATATCTGCGACGTGAAAAAATAAAGTGGAAAAATTCCTTCAAGACATCAACTACGATCCATCACCTTCCGCAGGTTTCGCCGAAGTCGACAAGCTACACGCAGTGGTCAAGAAACAGTTCCCTAATCTGACGAATGCCTTGATTCGATCTTGGCTCGAGAAGCAAGATACGTACACGTTACACAAACCGTCACGACGCAGATACCCCAGAAATCACGTTATCGTGAACGGCATCAACGAGCAATGGCAAACCAATCTCGTCGATCTTAGTGCTTACTCACGATATAACAAAGGAGCGAAAGGGTTTTTGACGTGCATCGATATATTTTCCAAATATGCTTGGGCCATCCTTCTGAAAAACAAAACTGCAACATCGCTCCTTGTTGCGTTTAAAAAACCGCTGAAGCTGCAGACGTCTCCGACGGAATTTTACAACCGCCAGGTGAAAGCTCTTCAAAGAGGCTGGACGTTTACCGCTGAAGCTGCAGACGTCTCCGACGGAAGCCGAAACCCTCTACAAAATCGGGAAGATCGTGCGAACCCGCAAACACAAGAATGGGAATCGGGAGTATTTCGTCAAATGGTACAGCTCTCCCAGCAAATTTATCGAGTACAAGACAGTCAAACCTTCGTTAACGTAAACGTCATCGTCACCTTTGCGTTTAAAACGGGTCCATGGTGAATGGAAAGTCGGACTTTGCATTTGACGGTGAATGGAAAGTCGGACCGAGTACGTACCCGTACTCGTAGTTCCAAATCTGCAACAAAACCAGCAAGTTTTACTTCAAAGAATTAGCGACGCACTCAAACTAGAATCCTGTGAAATTACATCCGGTAAAATCGTTTTTCAATGAACAGGCAATCTTTGACAAAACATATCGACCAACGACTTTAAATCGAAAAGACGTCTTGCGTTTCGACGGTGTCAATGTCAACGGTTAACTGAAAGTACGCGCCTGTCCTAATTGTGAAGTGAAACTGGAAGGCAAGATGACGCAAACACTCGGCGTGCTGTACCCACATGTGCTGACGAGCGAATGGGAATACGGACGCTATCCGGATGAATGCTTTCGGGACTATTTAGGACAGCACTACCGTTTGTGAAACAGGGTGCTGCAAGCTTGGCAAAAGAAATCGGTAAAGAATCGTTGACTACTGGTGCAGGAATTCTGGAAGACTTGTTGGCCGGACAAAGCGTGAAACGAGCTGCATCCCGTCGAGCGAAAGCGGCTGGACAACGTTTGACACGAAAAGCCATGGGTCGCGCTGAAGGGCGATTGCAACAGCTTGGTACTTGTACAAGGGAACCCACTTCGTCAGCGAAAAGCCAAGATAACAAAACCGAAGAATACCTTAGTGATGCTCGTTTGAAACAGTATTTACGTCAACGACCGTCGTTTTACGTCCAACCCCAGAAATAAGAAGAAAAAAAACACTTTGGGTCAATACTCATTTGTCATTTGTCTACGGAACCGTCAACATGGCTCTCGTTCACGCTCACTCTTTACCGTGCTCCAAATCCGAAATTGAATTGTTTACCGTGCCGCCAACGCAGATGGTTATCGAAGACAGCGAGTACGTCGAATACCGTCCGTTTGGGGCTTGAACGCCACAGGACCTATCGCATTCGTCATTCCCGGAACCGGAACCAAGTACATTGACAATTAACAAGACCCAACTGTATCTCAAAGTCAAGATTACGAACGCAGATGGGACAAACTGCGACGCGACCGTCAACGACGAAAAAGTGGCCCTGTCAACCACTTGTTGCATTCGATGTTTTTCAAGTGGACGTGTCTCTTAACGGCAAACTCATCAGTGACTCCACACCCACGTATCCGTACAGAGCGATGATTGAAACGCTGCTCAACTATGACAAAGAGGCCAAAGACACCCACCTCCAATCGCAAATATATTTCAAGGACACTGCCGGTCACATGGATTTTCACGACTTGACGGCAAAGTCATTCCTAATACAGGCTTGAAACATCGTTTTATTAATACCAAAGGCAGCAAAGTCTTCGAAATGATGGGCCCGATCCATGCTGACATCTTTGCACAGAACAATGTGTTATTACCCGGCGTGGAAGTACGACTGAAATTACATCGCACCAAAGACCCATTTTGCTTGATATCAGGAGCTGAAAATGCCAATTTACGAGTACAAATCTTGGACGCCATCCTGTACATGCGAAAGACGACGTGTAGCAGCATTTACGTGATAAAAACGACATCGCTATGCTCAACCAAGAACCAGCCAAATACAAGATTCGACGCACCGTCCTCCGAAATATCGCCATCCCGATGGGCACCCAGAATTTGCAACGGACAACGTGTTTTTAAGGTGAACTACCTAAACGGGTAGTGCTTTGTCTGGTGGACACGTCTGCATTCAACGGCGATTACACCAAAACCCATTTCGTTTCCAAGGATTTAACCTGAACTACTTGACCTACATGTCGACGAGAAACAATATTCTGCCACACCGCTCACCCCAATCTTTGGCTCACGCCAGACACTACGCAGTTACCTTCAGTTGTTTTCGGCCACAGGTCGTTTGTATAGCGATGGGGTATGGATATTACGCCGTCTGACTTTTCGACGGTTAAACAATGTTTGCGTTCGATCTGACACCTGATGGATCTCATGGACAGCATTAGTCAGTCAACAAAAAGAGGCAACTTACGTCTGGATCTAAAGTTTGGAACCGTACTACTGACTACCACGAACCTCCTCATCTACGCTGAATATGACAACATCATCGAAATCGATAAAACCGTAACATTCTCTATGAATTCACCAATTAGTCATGGAAACGTCCGACCTGATACATCTCTTGAATTTCGATGCATTCATACGCTGGTTAACGTGCGACGTGTACAATGGCGTTCACGCAGCCGATCAATTACACGAGCCGCTTTATCGCCCGACCGCATTGGTAATCAACACGGATCCAAACTGAAACCGGGTCGGCATTAGATTGCCATTTACATTCCCGAACGAGGACCCTGGGAGTATTTCGATTCTTATGGTGAATTGCCTAATGTTCCTGCTATACGAAATTATCTGAAGGGGAAACCGGTAATCTACAATCGCAAACCGCTTCAGACGTGTGTGGCCAATACTGCATTTACTATTTGATACACCGAGCGCCAAGACAACTCATGGATATCATCACGGCACGGTTTGGAGAGGATTTGGAACGTAACGACGAGGACGTGCGTGTATTCATACGACGTCATTACGAAGGACTATAGATTAAACGCCAATAAACTACTAAAGATTACTTTCTAAAGACGATGAGCATCCGAAATGACCGAAGTCGGAACGGTAACCCCGTCTCCTCGTCGTAACGACAGGCTCCAACTAAAGTAGTAAATCTGTGATAAAAGAGGGCGTTGTATCGCAAACTTATAAGTGTTAAATAAAAGTAAACCGGATCCCGCGAACTGCTGATGTTACTTTTGTTTGCACATTTGTTACTTTAGAATTTCATTTTTAAATATTCATTGTTTCATTAGTGATGTTTTTCAGCGCTATAACCTGCGTGGTTTTTTCTGGCGTATTATGTCCTGTACAGTGCTAATATACGGACGTCCTTTCCCTGTAAGTTATTTTCTGACGATAATGCTGTGTCAATAAATTGGAAAAAAGGCAAGTTTGATGTGCCAACGTGTTTCTTGTTTACCTCCTTTTCTATAGTATTTCCCCAGGTTATTCCATTTTTCAACAATACCCTTTACCTTCCAACCTCAACCCTCCCCCCCTTTCTCGTTTAGAAAAAGTATGCATCCTCCTTGCCCTTTTTCCCTTAGAAATAAATTCATACCCCCATCTCTCTTCTCGTTTAGAAATACATGCATCCTCACTGCCTTTTCCCTTTAGAAATAAATTCATACCCCACCCCTTTTCTCGTTTAGAAATACATACATCTCTCCCTGCCCTTTCCCCTTAGAATTACATTTCAAAAGTGAGATCAACACATGGTATGTTTCCAGTGGCGCAAAAGAACTACGCTTTTGTTATCTGAATGTCGATCGATAGAGCTGACTGAGTATTGGTTGTTTACATACTTACATATGGTGTAATCATGGCGCTCATACAATTTGAAGTTAGATAGCTACTCATATATTACATTATTCCCCAGTAAAGTCACTTTGTCCGCTCAAATGAAAAACAGTTGAGCAAAAAACTGCCTTAAATGACAGTGTTTCAGAAAAATTGTTTCTCAAATGATGAGTTTCAGAAAAATTGTTTCTCAAATGAGGAGTGTCAGAAAAAAATATCTTCTGAAATCAGTCACGTTTTCAAAATATTGTCGCTCAAATTTTGCTCCCTGTGCAAAGTCAATGGGATGAAAAAATGAAATTTCGTTTTTCAAATCACACCGTTTAGAAAATATTGTCGCTCGAATCACACCGTTTGAAAATGTCCCCGCTCAAATCTTACCTATTTTCAAAACGTTGGTCTCAAAACATGACAAGTTTCCTGTTTCTTAAATGTCATTTGCTAAAATTCTCTTCACAAAGTGTCGAGAATACAAACAGTCTTTCAGGGAAAATCAATAGGTCCGCCTATCGATTTTATGCACGAGTTTATTTTAGTGCTTAGAATGTACCAACTGCCGTTAATCGGTGCTTTTTCTGGGGTCATTTGAGGACAAGAACTTAGAAGAAACCGAGCGCAATTTGACCAGGGACTTGTCCCTGATTTGACTGGAGATCTATCTTTCGTCAAATGGTAAAACGGGTCTTTTTAATGTAGGATATACAGTTGATCCATGTTGTGTGCATCATGCGTATTTTTGCTATCCGCTGTTTATTAATGGGTTAGTAGCCGATCGATACATCATTTCTGTACATAATGCGAAGAAAATAATGGAGAAAAAATTATCTGTGAAGATGTTTGCATGACAAATTAATATCAATAGTATGAGAAAAAAACATACATAATCCATGTGTATTCATCGGATCAATATAGTCCCTTTCTTTATCTGTGAAGATGTGTTTTGCGTGGTAAATCAGTATTAATAGTATGAGAAAAAAAATGTATTCATAATCCATGTGTTTTATTGGATCAATATAGATCCCTTTGTTTAAATGTCCTTGTGTTTAACAAAGAGAACCGATCGATACATCATCTCTGTACATAATGCGTGTTTAATGATATGATGGTCAAAATGTGATGATTTAACAATGGGGTATCTGTGAAGATGTTTGTATGAAATCGATATCAATAGTATGAGAAAATTTTTGTATTCATAATCCATGTGTGTTTATTGGATCCAATATAGATCCTTTGTTTAAATGTCATGATGTCTGCCACCATGGGATAAGACATGAAAGACGAACATTAGATAATGGTATTGGTCCATTACATACGTAACATCATTTTGAATCCATCTGATTGGTCACTTAATAGTGGTGTGATGACCATATATGGCAATAGTATCAAATGTCATTCAAGACTGAACATTTAAAAGCGGGGTGAAGATTTTGTTGTATCATTCGTTAGCGTTCGTCCAGCTACACTAACAACTACAACGTGTTATTGAGTTATAACGTGTTGACATTGCGTGTTATACTTACTGTGGTGTATTGTGTGCATACTGCGTGTTTTGATTACCATGACTCACTATAAGGAGAGACCAATCGTCGTTTAGGAGAACAGCAGGGTGGTGGACTATGAGCCTGATCCTGAGGACAATGAGTTGTTTTGGCGTCGCCCAATTATCCAATGGAATATGGAGGGGTGGAATATCGATGAACAAAACTACGAAAAGCAAATGGACATGGAAGAATGGGACGTCGATTCGCAAGAATGTCAACCGACCACCGACGGACTGGTGGCTCAAAGTGGAGTTCAATTGCCTCAGGAACTAGACCAATTCGTCGACCGCCTTGGTACAACAGTACAATGTCGGAGAGCAAGCAGGAATGGGTGGCAACGTTGAAGATCGGGAGGGTCAGAGGGGAGAACAGGACAACTTGGAGAATATGGACGTAGAAGGTAACAAAGTGGGGGACGAGGAAGTCACTGCTGAGAGCTGCTATCACATCGCCGAGACTCGAGGACGTCAGATTCAAGGTACCATTCTGAAGCCAACGAACATGTGATCCGTTTTGACGGGGAGAGAATTGCCCAACTGGTCAATAGAGAGGGGAGACGTCATCATTGCCTTACACGCCATTTTCGAAAGTTTGATCGAACGACCGGTCAAGAGCTTTGCAGCACACGATCGTGTGGGTTTGAAATTCACGCACCGGCGTTAGACATCCCGATATGGATTTAACTCATGCGGAGAGATCAAGTAAGTGTTCAACGTATCCTATCCGCGATCGCCCGAGTACTACAATCCAAGACCGCCGTACTCGACGGCAATGTTGAAATCCGAGTCCTCCACATCAAAATGCCTCCGGGAAAGTGGGCGCAGTAACATAAAAGAATGGACTCAAAGTAAACGATCCATCATCGCATTTACAAACAACGACCACCTCTGTTTAGCCCGAGCCCTCGTGACCGCCAAAGCTCGCATCGATAAAGAGACCGATCGTACTGTGAACTGGGAGAACATTCGTCTCACGATTTTGGGAGCAAACGAGACTCGCCAGAGAGTTACACGAACAAGCTGGCGTAGCGCTTTGACCTTGTGGGGTTAGACGAAGTCAACCAATTCCAAGCCGTGTTGCCTGACTACCAAGTGAACGTCCTTACGACGAATCCCCACGACTTGTTTGTGTTCCGAGGGCCACCTTGTGAGAAACAACTTTATCTACTCTACCAAATGCTCATTTTGACGTTGTTACTTCGCTACCGGGGTTATTGGATGTGGCCAACTTTTTGCGATCGCTGCCTCAAAGGGTATAAGCACTTTGAGCACCACCAACGTCTGCGAGTGTTGTTTCCAATGCAGGGAAGGAGGAATGCCAATTGACTGAATGAATACATTGCGACGATTGCGACCGATCGTTCAAGAACCCGACATGTTTTGGCAAACCACAAGAAGATCCAAAAAGAGCCAAACCAGGATTCAAATCCAAGACAAAAGCACTCGCCAGTACGATCTGGTCAACGTATCCGTCGTTGCCTACACGGTGGTACTACTCGTTAATGATCGACACAAATGTGGTCACCGTTGCTGCCGAAAACTGCAAAAGTTACCAACCAACGACCATCTTTCTACATGCAAGTAATTAAGGATAGAGAAGAAGCAGGAGGACACGTTGAAATCGATGACGAAGAGGCTCGATTATTCCGGTCT
The DNA here is from genome assembly GCA_020152595.1 of Chiridota heheva. Classification (NCBI taxonomy): domain Eukaryota; kingdom Metazoa; phylum Echinodermata; class Holothuroidea; order Apodida; family Chiridotidae; genus Chiridota; species Chiridota heheva. The sequence continues at coordinate 2,796 of JAIGNY010001614.1, read as the reverse complement.
TCAAGACGTAGTAGAGGAGGAAGAAGAGACCTTTCTGTTGAAATACATTTGTTTCGATTTTCGGAATGCATTCAAGATACCGAACTACTGTGTGGCGCATCGTGTTTGTTGGACCTGCATCCATAACAATGATATCCGTCAAGGCTGCGAGACATGTGGCGCGCGAGAACACCTCTTTTCAGGAAAAATATCAAAAGACTTTGCCAATGGTTACTTTCTCCAGAGAATAAAGGAGCCACGGCTATTGCACACAAATAGTAAGAAATGATGGCCATTTCATTCTTGACCACATGAACAACATCCAAATGTGCCCCAATGTCGTGATGAACGGAGCCAAGCTGGATGAGTATTAACTTGAAAGAAAAAGCCAGAAATAAGAAAGAAAGATGTCATAACCTTGAGGATCATTGACTCGTGCAACTTCATTCCGGCTCCGCTCTGTCCTTTCCCAAGACATTTCGGATTGATAGAGATGAAAAAGGGGATATTTCCGTACCTTTAACACCAGAGCTAATGAAAATTACGTTGGTCCATGGCCCGCAGTTGATACCTATATTCCCAATCACATGAAACCTGCTCAACGCAAAGATTTTCTCGTTTGGTATGAGGAGCAGAAGGCCAAGATTTTTGACATGGCTGGAGAAATGTTGTACGAGTACTGCTGCAGCGACGTAGAACTGCTTCTTCGAGGATGTTTGCGATTCAGAAAAGAGTTTTGAGACTACCGAGAGGATCCTTCGAAAAATGCATCACTATCTCCATGGCCTGTATGCGGATGTTTCGACAAAATTCTACGCCCTAATACGATCGCTCTGGTTTTCTCATCGTGGTTACGATAATGACACCCAAACCGTCAAAGCTCTCCAATGGTTGAAATGGTTGGAGCACTAAGACGGTCGACGCATTCAGCATGCTCGGTCTCGTGGAGGAGAAAACACATAGTCTTACAAAGTTGACGGCTGATAAAGCGTCACAGACCGCCTTCGAGTTCTACGGTTGTTTGTGGCATGGTTGTCAAACCTGCTACCAAGAAGAGATCAGAAACAGGTGTCGAAACAACCGTCGAGGATGCTCATCAAGCTCAACCTGACGACAAGAGTGGTTGATTAATTAAGGTCGTCGTCAAGGCTGGCAATTAGTGGAGATTTGGGAATGCCAGTTCCGAGATGAGCTGGCGAGGAATCCGTTGATGAAAACTTCATCGATAAGCTGATACTAACATTACCTCTCAACCAAGGGACGCTTTCTTCGGAGGACGCACAATGCCATTAAACTGCACCATGTCGTTGCAGAGACGATAAAAAAATTAAATACATCGATGTCTGCTCACTCTACCCGTGGGTCAACAAATACTGCAAGTATCCCATCGGCCATCCTACTATCATCAAGATCCCGAACACGACCGATGGACTGATCAAATGCACCGTCCTACCTCCTTGTGGTCATACCATCTCGTGCTCCCGTACCGATGTCAAGGAAAACTCTGTTCCACTATGTGCCACCTGCGCAGAAACACAGCCAAAGAACCATTCAAACACCACGAAGATCAACGCTCTCCGCCTGGAACTTGGGTGAGCTGTGAGTTGCAGAAAGCTGTAGAGATGGGGTATCGCGTGCTATACATGTTGAAGAAGTGTGGCATTTAATCAAACGGTACGTTACGACCCCCTCAACCGGAGCAGCAGGTTTGTTTCGGCTTATATCAATACGTTCCTGAAAATGAAACAAGAAGCGAGCGGATGGCCTCCAGGATGCGACACCAAAGAGCAACGTCGCCAGTACATCAACAATTACGAATCTTGCGAAAGTATATGACTCGACCCACAAAACATCGAAAAAAGAGGAAAGCGTGCCTTGGCTAAGCTGATGTTGAACTCCTGGGAAAGTTTGCTAACGTAACACACTCACCAAGACAGAGTTTGTCGACACCCTGAAAAATTCTACAAACTGCTGATGGATAAATCCAAAGAGGTGAAATATGTGCAGTTGAACGATAAGTTTACCGCCAGGATCCAGTGGGTCGACACCGATGAGTATATTGAAGTGTCACCTAACACCAACATATTCAATGCAGCCTATAACACGGCCCACGCCCGCCTCAAATTTTACAGCTACTGCTGGAAAAACTAGGGGAACGCGTGGTCTACTTCGATACCGATTCCATCGTCCACGTCCGGAGATTGGCAACCACCCGTCGGAAACTTTCTGGGCGACATGACCAATGAGCTCGAGAAACCTTACGGTGTCAGGAGTTACATCACCGAATTCGTATGGGAGTGTCCAAGAACTACGCTTACAAAGTGCACTCCACCAAACCTGACGCCGTCATTGTCGGAGAATGCAAAATGAAGGGCATCACTCTGGACCACAATGCCATTCAAATGCCGGGTAACTTTGAAGCGATGAAAAAATATGGTCAATCATGTGGATCCAGGAACCGGTAGGGCTTGGGACGATGATGAAGAGTCATCGTTCCGTCCACTACCTCACCGCATGCAGAGACGGTCGGTAAAGTTCTCACCAGAGGCATATCCAAGGAATATCGACTTGATCTATACAAAACGCGCCATTCAGCCCGATCTCACAACCTCCTGCAGTATTAAACCTTTTATCCCCACAAGTCCCCTTTACATGGGCAAACGGACAGGTTTCGTCTACGACAATAAGGTGATTCAATTAGACCACAATTGCTGAGTAACTCAAAATCCGATGAAACCCTAATGAGAGCGGGAAGGAGGAAAAAGAGCTACCATAACTCTACGACATCGTTAGTTGGGGCGATGCTTTTCAATCGTA
>JAIGNY010001608.1:0-25068 GCA_020152595.1 Chiridota heheva | reverse complement strand
TATATATATATATATATATATATATATATATATATATATATATATATATATATGTATATATATATATATATATATATATATATATATATATATATATATATATATATATATATATATATAATATTTTTGTAAAAATTATACTTCCAAATATTGTTAGCTACAACATCTCAGGAAATATTTGAATCAACACAAAAGTATTTTGGGAGAAAAGTGAGGATGTAACGTCATCAGTATTCCGATTTCAGTCATTTCTAACACTTATTTCTACACAAATCTGGTAAAATTCTACTCCTAAACGAAATGAGAGTTTGAATAGTGTATGATTTTGTTCCCTGTGTTGCCGTGTAGATATAAAACAACAACTAGAGTCATTATAATCTTAAAGACGAAAGTGCTTCTCGGCATAAGATAAACGGAGAAATGAAAATGAATTAATTTTTTCAAGCATCTATTGACAGCATTTTTTTATAAGATACAAACTGTTTTCAGATACAGAATGACATTCCTAAAGAGTGAACATAAGAAAATAATTTGTAACCAACAAATCACTTTAATAGCGCTTAGAGTATTGTGGAAATTCTATATTATGTTAGATTTACAGGAAAAAATTGAATACAATTTTAGGGGAAAATTAAAATGATATGAAATACACATTCGTGATTGAATTTATTGTTATTATTCATTTTAACCCTTCACCATCAACACAAAGTCTCAAACGTTAACAATACATTGCAGTAAAATACATTCAAATACTACATAATACAACTCTGTTATACAAGACTACATAACATGTATATAATTATATAGACATTATGAAATGACAGCTATTTCTGTCGTTAAGAATTCCAAAAGTGTAAATAGGTTAAAAATCCATCTGTCAGTCCGTGGGTAGGAACAATCTCAGACAGAAACACGTTATTTGGGAAATCTAAAGGAGTTGGAACACCCGAAAACAAAAACCTCGTTTCTGTTATTTTTGTTTGTCCCTGCCACCAGGCCCCCCGAAAACCACACATACACAAACTTGGGATGACTTAGATAATAATTTACTTCATATAAAACATACATGTATAAAAATCAAAAATTTTAAGCAAAAACATAGAAACTCTTTGCAATCTACGTAGGGATAAATATGCCAACAGTAAAAAATCTTCTTAGTTTTTATATCTGGGTTAGGGTCTCAGTAAATTAATCAGAAGTGTGTGGTTTGGTTGACTCAGCACTCCATTTCACTTCAGTGAATTCACTCTGCATCGCCACGAATCTCACAGAAAGTGCGAATTCATACATAGTTACCTTTGTAAGAGAACTAAGAATAACATATGAACTGGGATACATTTTTTTCATTCATTTGATGTCACAGCCAGGGATAAAGATTCAAACGTTTTGTCTATAGAGGTCACAGTACAACGATGCGTCGCCACCACCGAACTTATACTTATATTTGGTCTCTTTGCCACCGCGGTACACACGGTGATGAACTTGACATGCTTGAACACTAAACTTATCCGTTAACTAGTAATCCCAAAATTACGCAAAGAATAGCTCTTTGAAATATTGACAACCGAGTTACATTGAAATAAAATTTGTAGTCATGTTTACAAGATAAATTAGTTTAAAACGATTGGTTAATTCAGTGACACATAAATGCAAGGCGGACTAGATGTCTTCTAACACCTTATAGCAATAGTGAGTGCAGCTCTTTCCCTTTATATTCCATGCTCTTGAAAAACGCTATTTAAATTATGAGGCACGCTAATGCGAAGCATTCGAAGGGCCCTGAGTCGAAACCCCCGGAAGTTCTGAAGATTTCTTGTGTTTGCTGCCTCAAAAGTGCTGAAAATTAATACAAAAGATCTCAAATAGATTTAATGAAAAGAAGACAATTCTAATTTTTCATGATAAAATCTACTAAATAGCATATAACTATTAGCATATAACCATATAGCATATAACCATTTTTTAAAACATCCTGAAGAGAAATTTCCCTGGGATTTAAAAAGGAAAAAAAATCTTTTTTTAAAACTAATATTTTTAAATAACACAGATCTATCTTTTGATACTCGTGTCCTTGAAAAATTACTTAAGTATTTATAAGAAATAATTATGAATGATTTGAAAATTCGTCTCAAAGTTTTTTTTATTAAAATCACGTGCACGAAAAGTGTTTCTGAATATTTTTGAGACTCAAAAAATACAGGTCCTCACTTTTAGGCCGTCATCTCATTCATATTCAACACACCAGAAGTTCAATTGATGAAAAGAATCACTTTTCAATTTTAAATTCGAACAAGCAACTTGAATCAGCATTTGGATTCCCAACAAGAACAGAAAAAAATTATCTTGAAAATCAAGAACATTAAAGCAATACATTATTTGATATATGCCTATTCAGATCAAAACTGTTAAATAAGGTCGAACAAATTTTGAGGAACAAACAAATTCCTCACCCACATGAGAACATTTTAATTACCTTTACAAGATATATATTCTTTGTTTATATTTGATCCTAATTTCAAGTTTTGTGGTTCCTTAAATCGAGGTTATTTCACAACTATTGTACTACTTTGAAAATTGAAAATTTAGTTATAAATTCACACGTCATTCTTGATAGTCATTAATCATTTATCACTTATTCTCGACATTTGCTTTCATGATCTTTTTTATGGGAAAGGGCGCACCTAAACTTCCTCGGTATTATGGTGAGTCGGTCTGCTCCTGCCTAAATTTGACATGGCGGAATATATCTGAAGAAATTGTCGTATAAGAGATAATATACCGCAAACGTATTTTGGAAATTTTTCAGGCGTTGTTCTTGACGTTAGCTAAAAAATAAATTGTACTATTGGAATCGATGTCAGAAAAATCTCCTCCATGAAATGCATCTTCAGCATATGTCCAAAAAATGACAATTTACACTGTCCTAGGATTAAAGGTATTGTACTCGCATTAAATATCCTTGGTATGTTATTCTAAAAATATTATTAAAAAAACTGATGATGATTAATGCGAATATACACACTAAGATTATATGTATTCAAAATTCTGATTAGTTAATTTTCTGTTCGCTCTGTTTATTATTTTATTATTTCTTATGTTTGGATTTCTAGCCAAGTTTACATGCTTAAATTATTAATTATATCTGAAAGCTTTATTAATTGGGCTTTTCTCGTTTTTCTAGTTACTACGCGTGGCATGCACTTTCTCGTGCGGTTGTTCTGTTTCTGAAGTTGGCTGGTATTCCTCCACAGTTTTCGGCTCTGGGATTCATGTATCGTCATCTCCCGAACGCTATTTAACATGAGTAAACTCGCCTTGTACAGACTAAAATTTGCCAGTTTAGGTGAATTCATATCATTTTTCGTGCAGTATGCATATGTACGATTTGGTACCAATACCACGGATTCAGGTTTAATCTGCTCTGACGTTCTAGCTCTTCATAAAATGGTGAGTCCTTGATCCTAAAGTGTATGTGTAATGAATATGAGAAGAGGTACCGCGGTAGTAGCGAAGGTACACGACCCGTGGGGAGTAATACGAGTTTGCTCGAAGGTAACCACTCATAGTCACCGAAAATGTAACAAGAATCCTAGCGGTGTACGGAACAACAACCTTCGATTTTGTTACAAGGACACGCCAGTGACTTTTTGTATGAGGCTCCAGTGTTTTCTCTAACACAACAGAAGAGGTAAAGATTTGTTGATTTTGTGTTTCATCCATTGTTATTGACCCAGATTCGTGGCCAAATCTATATGCGCTGGAACTAGTAGAAGAACTACTTAATCCAATTTTTAATCCAAGTTTGGTTTCTACTTCTGCATTTGCAAATCTGAAAAAAAACTTCCTGAAGCCTCAGCTCTAAACTCAAGTGACAACTTCCCATTGACAATAAAAATGGAGGAAGAAGCTTGTTCATTTTTGGAGTGGTAACGAAAATCTCTTCCTGTTATGTGAGTAACTACACGAGCAACCTGCACCTCTCGAACAATCTTCTATGTCAGTGGATGAGTATCTTCATTTGAAATTCTTCCAGATAGATACTGGTCTGGTGGCACCAACTCGAATTTAGGTTTCCCGTATCTGTTGAAGATTAAATATAAATATTTAGAAGAAACAGCACAATCATAGTAACAGTTTTTGATTTGTGTCTTTTCTTTGGAGCTAGGAAGAACGGTCGACATGACCAGATCCTTTCCCAGCTTTTGCCGATATGATCGCACCGTTTTTCCGGAGATCGTTGATCTCCTGTTCCAGCAGTAAGGCCTTTCTACTGTTTTAGTTATAGAAGGCAAACGTTGAAAGGTATCACTACATGTGCACAATTTCTCACCCATCCATATGTAAATATTTGTATTTCTATTGTAAGTTTTAAGCATTATATCACAATATTTGATGTTATCTAACATGCTATTATTGCAACATTCGTAATGTTAGTATTGAAATAAGTAAAACACTCAATCTGATAATTTTTACACCTGATGTTTTTAAAGTGTGGCATAATACATGTAGCAAGCATCTTAATCTATGTAAACAACTAATGACTGAATTTGAAGATCAGAAAAAATCTATTCATTCATGTAATAATTAATTTATTAATTTACATATAGCTATTTACTGATCTCTGGGCTGCTGTTATTTAACAATAGTGAAAAACTGATATAATTGTACTTTAAAGCAACAAAGTGTCAATTGAAAGAGGTGTCTCCATGTAGATTCCTTAAATCATTAAACGCTAGGCTACCGTGCGTTCAACAAAGTCAATTAGGGTAATTAGACTGTTGTATAGCTTATTTTGTATTTGGTGATCCGCTTAATTTTTACAGGTATGATCGCAAACGTTGACTGTTTTAAGCTGTGATTAATTGGTATAATTGTTTTAAGCTATGAGATGCACTTCTCACAGGAAAATACTTAAATTAAAGAATAATTTGGTTGGCCAAAAAAAAATTTGAAAACGTTTTTAATAACAGAATCTGAAGGGGAAAATGTAGAAATGGTACAACTGTAAAACCTTTCGGCAAAATCTGTTTTTTTTTACGAAATTACATTAACTTTATTGGACATTCAAAATTCAAACATATATATTTATACTTAAGGCCGTTACACACCGAACGCGAAGCGGCGAGCGATTATTTAAACAAAATTGAATAAAACGAAGGAAAAGAAACATTTTGACATCATGTTTTCAGAGAAGCAACGTCATCGCATGGCTATTCAGATGATAACTGAAAATTATTTGAAAGGGCCTTTCTACGCCCATTAAAGCAAAATTTGCGTCAAGACAGAAAATCGCGCCCCACTAAAGCGAATTTTTCCACAGTTTGAACTACAAATTTTCCAGTGTAATCAGAAAGCCTCAATTGTAAACTTCATCGTGTGTAAGCAAAAAGTCAAAGCATCTTATAATATTTTTTCCCTGTATGATTATCTAAAAAATCACTCGGCAAAATTAAATAAAATTGTTAAGCTTGATCAATGGAATAGGACGATTATCGTAAAATCTAGATGAGGATTAACTCAAGTTTCTTACGTATTATTACTTGTATACAGAGACAAATCCTTATGTTCAATAGAAGTTCTCTTTGATGAGCAACCTCTGGAAAGATCGGGCTTCCAAGTGTCTCCATATTGATAGAAATTGTCTCCAATTCTCTGATAACGGCATCCTTTTGCCTTTGAAAATCCCAAGTATTCTGCAAGATAGGCTAAGTTCCCTGCATTTGTGTCCATTATTCTATGCTTGACGTCTTCCAAAGATGATGCTGCAGGAATTTCTACCAAACGGAAGTGAAAAATAAATGTATTTTTATCTGTAAGAACATCTAGAAGAAACTTTACTTTCTAGAAAATACTTTTGATTTTTTAAGACAAACATATTGATATACAGAAACAATTACATTCTTAATTGAAAAAAGAAGTTAGAATGTTTTCAATTTAATACCTTGAAAGATTTTCTAATTAAAGGACTTTATAGTTTCAATTACATTGCAAAGGATTATTGAAGAAATAAATTGGTGAAAAACCATGTTGATAACTTATTCTGTTTAAGCATTACTTAATTTTAAATATTTCACTAATGTGCTGAAAATTGACCTTGCAATGTGCAGTGTGATGTCATAGTTGCAGATCAAATAGAATGCTCACATATTGTTTTGAAAATTGATTACCTTTTAAAATTATTGGAAACATTTTTAGTTTCAATTATTGAGATAGGTTATAACCTGCATTTCATAAGAATGTTTTGCACATGTGTTTATGTACCTTACACTCTCTTAGAAATAAAATATATATTTTATTTAATTAGGTTGTTTCAGCTGACGTTATGAGGTCACGTGATTTTTTTGTCGGACGAGAACGATCGTCTGCTGTACACTTATTTAGACTTACAGACGCTTGCATGTTGTTATATAAAATAATTTGTGTAAGACACTTATGCCGGAATCTTGCTGTGCCGTTGGTTTCACTAATAGACGTGTGCCGGCGAATAAAGAGACGTTTTCTTGATTTTCATCTGATCCTGATCGACGTTAGAAGTGGGTTTCTGCTGTACGACCCAACGGTATAGGATTTGCAGTGAGAACTTTATGCCTGGTATGTAGGTTTTGTCTGCCTATAACGAACAATCAGATGGCGATCACGTAATACTTATTCTTCGTATACCCGGTCAATTCATAAAACGTTAGGAAAATATTAATTAAAATGGCCGCTGCAAACAAAAACAATAAAATTTGAAGAACTGGTAGGTAGGTTAGCATGTAGTATGTATACTGTACGTGTGATGTAATTGAGCTGTGTAAAGACGCGTGAAACGCAACGACGCTTTCCCGGAAAAATGGCTTCCATATGAGTTAGAGTCACGTGATGAAATCCCTCGATAGAAGAAATACATAAAGAATGATCTCGGCTCTGCAATTATGACATCCCTCATTACACTGTAACGATTCAGTAAAATATTCCTTTAACAATAACTTTTTTAGAGGAAAAAATGTTCCTCCTTTGTTAAGTTTTAATTATTTGAAATCAAAAAGTATAATGTAGCATTCTGTAATGATAATTAATTAAAAAGAATTATTTGAAAATACAAAAGAAGCTCGTCACACATAGTTTAGATATTGTTCCAAAAATCTATGGAAACTATGATCAGCAAACTTAGTGAACGTGTGTTTTAGACATCTGTTGTTCAAAATATTAAAAAGAAATTTTAAAAATTCAAATGGAAAAAAAAACAATTTAATATAATTAAAGTAAAATTATTCTAGAATTGTAATCCATTGTTAATTATTTCAGAGGAAGACGTCACTTTTATTTTTTAAATTTACTTAAAGTAGGTTCAAACAATTATATTTATATTTTTTAAATCACTTACTAGATAGTTACGTTGCTATCCTTGGAAGACTCACCATCAAAAAGTTTGCAGCGCTTGAATGTACGTATCCCAAGTGAAAACGGTTACCCATAACCCAGAAAACCAGTCAAGTAGTAATCGTTCTTGCAGTATATAGTACCACGGTAACTTTTAGACATGCCAGTTGATACATCGAGTTCATCTTTGTCTTCTGCGGTCAGACAGGTGTAAATCTGTTTTCCTGGAAGTAGACGTAACTTTTCAGGGTGTGGCAGGATCCGTTGACGCTAGACGTATGGTAATGCAAGACCAGTTCAGATATCATATTTTTGTTCTTACAGAGTTCATCCCAAACACCTACTTCCATGGCGATGCCTTGATCCGTGACTCGAGGTATTGTGCAGGGGTTGTTTTTGGCATACTTTCTGAGTTGTACGTATTTGATGCTTTCAAACTGCGATGTAGATACGTACACGTCCTCCCCTATGGGATAAGCTCGGGTCACCCATCCACGACTGTCTCTCACTTTGTCGTAACTCTACATTTTCAAAACTCTCTTCAAAGGTATGTTGTCGGAACTCGGATGCGGTGGTGAGAATCGCATTTCTCTCGTATGCTTGTTATAGTAGTACACGTTATCGTTCCTATCGTTTACTGTATTCCAACCGGTTCAGCCATGATGTGTCTTTCTCGAAGAGCTATGGAAGAAAGATGGGTGTTCCTCGGATTCGGGAACTTTGATATTTTTTTCTGTTGAGGGCACTACTCAATTATCAGCCGATGACATCCTGCTTTATTTCAATCGGTAAATATGTTTTTCGATTGTAAGGCAAGGTTGTTACACTCTTTCTCGGCAGGCATACCCACGGGTGCGAACACAAGGTTGGGTTTGCTTCACATCGCTTCGTAAGAAGGCAAGTCAACAGTGCTGGTCTTTCTTGCTTGAATATAGAGGTTTCTTTGCTTTATTGTGTCTTCTTCGTCTTTCAAAATACACACTTGACGAAAACTCTCGGAACGTGTCAAAGTCATCCACTGCTCGGGCGTGAGAGCGATACCCTTCTTGCTAGGTACTTCGCAGACAAAAGGAACGTTTGTATACTTCCTGATGTCTATACAGAGATTGTCTTTGAACTAAGAGATTGTGACGGAGGTTTGACGTCTAAGCAACAGCTTTAGCGTTTCTCCCGATTGAATGCGATGGGTACTTTCTTTTAATTTCTTGAGCGTATCCGTTACCAAATGAGCTCGTCGACTTATCACGGCCCATTGCTCGGGTGTGAGAGCAATGCCTCTTTTGGTCGCCACAGGTGTCGTCCCGATATTTGGGTATGTAAAATACTGTCGTACATGAATGTAACGCTTTCCGTTAAAGCCAGAGTCGGTGAGGTAGCGCTCGCCTCCTAACGTGACAGCTTTCTTGTCTTGTGTGCCGGCGAGGACATTGGTTAATTCGGATCGCTGAGGGCCTGTCGGCCGGGCAGTGCAACTGCTAGTATTTGTTGATGCTTCCATGTTTGTGTGTGAGTTTCGAATGAATTATACACACCGTCATCGTGTTTTTGTTTTTTAACAAGATATGCGCATGCGCAAGCTCAACATGAAATAAGCACTCTTTAGTAAAACAACGATTCACTAATTTGATCAAAGTCTGTCGTTTTGAAGAGGAGATGGGGTAATACATCCGTTCCGGCTTTGATCATTTCGGATTACTCGTCATTGTTGTGATAAGAGGGCGCTAAACAAATAGCTCATCATTATGAAGAACATCTCGAAAACACTCGAGTTATAATCACCATTAAAAGAACATCTTATATGCATTTATATCAATCACCATTAAACGAACGTCTTGTATCATAGTTTCAACCGTAATATTGAAGTACAAATGTGAAACGTCCTCGTCGTTCCGTTCCTTGTCTTTACCAAAACGAACCGTGATGTCGTTAATGTCCGAGCCTCGTGTCCGGTGAACCAGATAATAAATGCAATAGTGACCATATACGTCAAAGGTAGGACTCTGAAGCGGTTTGCGGTTTATTTTTTAAGAAACGCCGAATGAAAGAAACGTTGGAGGGGGTTCGCCGTAAGAGTCAAAATATTCCCAAGGACCGACTTCGGGCACGTGAATATGTTTGAACTGTAAGACAACAATTTCTTGGAGTGATAGAAGGTTAACACTGTGGTGTTTTGGTATATCATGCTATCTTCTTCCGTAAAAGGATAACGCACATAAAATACACTTCTTTATACAAGATTTTCATAGTTTATGTATGTTGACACTTAACTGGTTAACAGCTGTATGCTGCATACACGGCAAATTCGAATACATCGAAGAAAATATAGCTGTCGTCACATAAACATGTAATATTCAACTGCAATGAGCAAATTATTTTTGCGCTTGGGTTTTACTAATAATGGGAAGAGACTCCAAAGGAAATTAAATTTTATTTAAAGGTAGAAATTCTATAAAACCATCAATGATAATCTCAAAAATTTAAACCGTACAGATTTCCATGGCAATGGAAGTGACATTGATAGCTCTTTATTTTGTGGTGCTATTACTAGTCTGTTAGCATCTTCACAACTCAATTAAACAATTTCCTTCCACGGAGGCAATTGGCTCTTGTTTGTGTGTGCCGGGTGTGTGTTTTTGTTATCTAAACGGTCAAAGAAGGAAACATTGAAAATCAAGCAAATATATTCATTAAATCATGCTACTCTTCTACAATAATCTTTATATTCCAGTCATTTCCATGTGCATTTCTGAATTGTTCATGTAATCCAGTGTCTATTCTGAATGTACTAATATGTCCATGTAGTGTATTCAATGTTTGTGTTTTCATCACTAAATTAACCCTTTTAATGCTTATCTAATATCTAATCAAACAAACAACTGTCACAAAACCGCGAGCAAATGTTTTTAAACATTAAGCCTAAAACAGTTATTATGTCAAGGACCCACTCAACAAAATAAAGCTACTAGATGTATCTTTCAAATAAAATTGTAAATAAGTGTACTAATAGAATAATATATTTTCACTATGTTACATGCAACTCTTCATACTGACCTGCTGACGCAATCTTCTAGAATTGAAACATTGTGACAATATTGCTAAATATAATCAAGGATATCATTGAGGACTACGCCTGACTACGATTAGAACGTACTAAAAATGTATATAAGAGACCATTTTCAAGACAATCGGCGAGGCTTATTCAATTTTCAGCTGTATCTGTGCTCTAACATCGAAAATTAATTAACTTCCAGGGAAATGGTGATTATCTACTTTACCTGGTTGTTTTTTATCAATAAAATACATACATAAAAACTAACATGTTGACCACCATGATGTGGAAAAAGGTAGGCTTCTAGGAAAATCTGATAAACGTAGCAAAAGGTGGTAAACCATGGTCTACCCACCACATCAAATATTGGAAATGGTTGTCAAAAATAAAAGTGTTGTTAATGTATGCTAATTATTTTCATATAATGGTAAAATATGGGTTAAAAGGGTAAAAAAGAAAGGGTGATTTTCATTGTTATATGAAGGTTTTGGTGGAGAAAAGTGGAAATTGGAACAAATCTGTGATCGTTTTTTCTTTGAAAGGGTGCATTCATCAGTATGTGGATCATAGACAACTTGAATTATTGTTAACTTGTGCTTGAGGATTATTACAATTAGATGTCTCTATTGCCTTAATATGTCTGCCTTAATTGTATTATTTAGATCTTAAAGTGGATCTATACAGCTGGTATACAATTCTTTCAAGGACCTCATAACTCCTACGGATTTAAAACTTTGAGAGCAATCATCGCATCAAGTTATTACATAATTCTTCGCGGAACTGGATCATTATCTCGGAACACTTACGAAACGTTACCTTCATAACAACTGTCACCCAAAGAGATACTAGATAGATAGCCCATCTTCTTCACTACCACAGTATCAGGTTAGGAAATTTAGGTTGGGTAGATTTAAGAGTATTGCTGTCCTGTAAACATTGTCAGAAGAAATTTTGGAATTTTGAAAACACAAGATTCAATTTCAAAGCCATAGATCTTGATTTTATCTTTTGACATTCTTCTGTTACTTTTCTATTGTTGGTGTGTAACACCTATCAGTTTGGTCTAGGCTCCAGATCAGCAGATTTCCCGATTAGGAGATCAAAGCACGCGCAATGAACGAAATCTAAATCATCTTTAAGATATGCAGCCGAATAATAATACCGTTTTTAATGTGGTGAATACATAGTTTACAGCTCTAAAGAAAGAGATGTTTTCTCATATCACACAACTTATATTTGCTAATTTAAGCTCTGAGATTTTGTTGTGAAAGATGCATTTAGAAATATTCTGAGCGAAAACAAATATGTTTTCATAAGATTCTCTCAAATGACCTTAATGAACGAGAACTTTGTCCCGGTGAAATTGAAGAAATATCTTTAGTATCGAATAACAGCAATACAATTTGAAACATTTGCACTTGTATTTCCTATTTTATTCGAAAACCAGTGCTTACTGCTATGTTATAGATCGATTTAAAAAGCTGCTTAATGGGTAATGTCAACAAACTATCTCCCAGAGGAACATTGGAGTGATCTTACGATCGAGATCGTAGATGGGACTGACTATAAAATGTCTCACAAAACTGTTGATAGTGTTCTTGTAGTGCTTGGAGGCTATTTCAATTGTCGCGATAACAATCGTAAACAATACACAATCGATTAAAGACTCCTGAAATTAAGTGATAAACTTGTTATTTCTTTTTGATACCCATATTGTACATGTTACAGACAAACACCACTTATCAATTGTATTGCTGCAATATACCGGGTGCATAACGCTTCATAAAGGAAACTTTTACTAGCATTGAAGGGAATTCAGGAGTCAATATCCTACAATCTTCGATATGCCATCAACTCTGTGTAAGTATGTATGTATTCCTACTTCTAGAAGAATATTTCCATGAATTTTTATAAAAGACGACAATTATGGAAGCAACTTAGTAAACAAAACTACAATTACATAAACAAAGTAAGACAAAACTGGTAAATAAAAATGGTAAGCAAAGCTATGTTCACATCGTATTTCATTGAGGAATTATCGCATTTCAAACAAAGTTTCTTAATTATTTAGATTGTGTTTAACTGGATTTTGTAAGAACATGTATTACCTGCCTAATATGAAATAAAGAAGAAAATCAAAATAGAAATAAATTCAATATTGTCTAAGAAATGCAATTATGACATCATACTGTTTAAAAGAAAAGTAATTTGAGTTGGAGTAACAATAAGCAGTGCAAGAGATCTGGGCCAAAAAGGAAAGTTTAGGAAAGTAAGGAACCAAGAGGTTCCAATAGAAAGAACTTTTCGCGTCAATGGAATCGTAAATTTGATACTATTTCCCATATAATCGTCTATTACTGTTAAGGCAGTATGCAGTTATTATATTGGTCTGAAACAAAACAAAATGGAAACACAGTTAAAAATGCTTACTTTATGCAGTGGTTTTGCCAACAAGATAACGTTCTTAACTTCTATCACTGTCTGCCACCTTGAATTGACAAGTGATAGATCTATGGTTGTTAATCTTGTCAAACAAACAGGCTAAAGATGATAGTTACAATATTTAGCAAACTCCCTTAACCAATCCTGGCTAAGGCAGCTCTAGCTATTACTTCGTTTTACTAATTGGACTGCATAGAAAAGTATGCTCCATGAACTTCAGTCATTTACTTAAGTCTACCGTGAATTTAAGCGTAACATGTGCATTTAGGTGACCAGGTGTCAGTTCTGTTATACATTGCTTTACATTCATTTCCTTAATTTATGTTTTTGGTTTGCAAACTCATTCTTATGTTTCAAATAATGAAAATATGAATTTTGTGGATAATTTGTCATAAATGAAATCCTCACACACGGAATTTAAGGCAATGTATTATATTTTTGTAAAATATTTTTTTCTCGAAAAAAAGGTTTGAAAAAAACTACAAAGACATTTGTCAAGCCAGTGAAAGCATTGTTATCATATTGCACCTTATCTAGCAACCAGAACGTCAACTATGTATCTAGTAGCTCAATATCTTGGGACCAGATATAATGGCGGATATCTTAATAGTTGCAGTTGCTACCCTAGTTTGTTGTTGTTACTAAGGCCTAAACTACTTCATCTGGAAGTTGTTGATATTATAAACGTTTTCAAACCGAGTTCAGCCGAACGTGATTTTTTCAGTATTTCGACCAATCAAATGCTGGGGAACTTTTTCCCTTTTTTCCCAACCAATCAGGTGCAGCTTTGAGAAAAAAATTGTAAGCAGCCATACGCGTGCGTATTTCCTTCATGTTTAACGCACGTATGATACGTGCTCTTGAAAACATTTTTTCATACGCTTGGTCTTATACCGTGCGTGAATTGTGCAGACGGATAAGATTCCTTTAGTATTTTATTGGTCAATAAGATTCCTACAGTATACGATTGGTCCATTATGGACACGTGAATCTCGGCCATGTGACATTATTTAAAATAGTTATCCGGAAATTGCCGATTCAGATTTGAAAAGGTCTATAGATGATCAAAACCAGAATGTTAGTGAGCTAAGCCATATCCATTTTTACCACAGGCCTTAGTTGCTCTACTGCTTAAATAATTTTTGTGCAAGGCTAACAACAGTTAAATGTATGACTTTTATTTTGAATTATTTCCGAAAAAAGATAGATTCGAAAAAGTACGTTGAGGAAATAATGGTAGCTCATCAATGAAATTGAATAGTAAGCTTACAGCGAACAAAAATAGATTTTTGGTTACATCGAAAAAGCACGTTGAGAAAAGAATGGTAGCTCATTAATGAAATTGAATAGTAAGGTTAGAGCTACCTTCGCATTTATTTTTAACCACCTTTAAACTCCTTAATATGCTTAAAAGTATATTGTCATATCCTCACTCATGCCTATACAAATCGTCACAGTTTTCTTGTCTTCAAAAGAATAGAACTCTTTACCTAATGAAGAAATCACTTAGAGAATGTGCATTTCGGCCATTCAAATAATACAGTATGGTGATACATGAGGAACAACTTCATAACGAATTCAGAAATCGAGCTAGAGTTTCCCACGTGAGAAAAATCTACCACTTAACCACCAATGATCGCAGAACATTGATGACTTCTGTAATAATTTAGAGGTAACTCATCCATTTATCCATCATTTTTTTTTTTTTTGATTTACTTGTTTAATACAGGGCTTCCCTCATGCCTATATAATAATATTTATTAAAATTGAAAGTAATTGTAGCTAAAAACAAAAGCAAAACATATTTTTGGTTGATATCTAGCTCAATAATATGCTAAATATGCCTAATATGGTTTCTCCCATTCCTCTGCAAATCAAATTAATGAAATTGATTACGATATGCAATATGTAAGCGCTCAGACAATCATTCAATCTATAATAAATTAAAACACCTAAATGTATCTTCCTGACTGTTGATTATTCAATACCACGAATAATTGAAGTATCACGAATATAGGCCAACAGTAAATTTCAGTACATTTTGATTGAAAACTTAGCAATTAAAAAGTACGCAGTTTACTTTACCTAAGTTGTGTTTCTTATAAAACTAACACATAAAAACCTAACAACCAAAGCATTATTCGTCGAACGGTGGCTAGACTGCTAGAAGAAGACAAAGAGATAAGGAAACTACATATAAGAAAATATCTGCAGGTTTGAGATTTGATCTCTACCAATAAAACTCAAGAAGACATACAAGCGTATAGAGTGTCAATCAACTTTCCTTTATTAACTTCAAAAGACTATAAGCTGCTTAATATTGATACGAAATATTGTATACCTTTATATAAATAGTTTGATAGATCAACGGCAACTAGTATTCAAGATATTATGACCTGCATATTTTTTATGTTCACTATTTACAGTGCAAGCACAGAAAGATTGTGACGCGTAAATTATCCCAATGTATTTTCCAAAACTGGTAAAGGATTCAATTTGGCCTGTGTCCTATCCAAGCACCTGTTAGAGCACACGGTTATATGATATAATTTGTCTTGGAAAGAAGAAATGTACATTTTGCCTATACTCCTCTGTTTCATAGTTTGTTAGTCATTGGCAGATGGCAAGAGAAAGAACCCACTATCCCTAATTTTTCAATCTTTTGAACTAAACTGTTTCTAATCAGTATAGACCTTTTCAAACCGAGTTTAGCCGAATATGATTTCTTCAGTACTTCCACCAATCAAATACTGGGGGAATTTTCCCTTTGTTTCCCAACCAATCAGGTGCAGTTTTGAGGTGAAAATTGTAAGCAGCAATAAGCGCGACTATTACCTCCATGTACAACTCACGTATGATACGTGCATTTGAAAACATTTTTTTTCCATACGCTTGGTCCCATACTGTGCGTGAATTGTGCAGACGGCCAAGATTCCTCCTGTATTTAATTGATCAATAAGATTCCCCCAGCATACGATTGGTCCATTGTGGACACGTGGATCTTGGCCATGTGACTTTTTTGGATTTGGTTTTCCGGAAATTGCCGATTTTAATATGAAATGGTCTATATGAACAAGTATATAATAATAAAGTACTTATACAGCGCCATTACTAAAAAGATATTCTATCGCGCTTTCCAATCAAGATGTAGAATAATAAAACACACTGAGAAACTGCCAAAAGAACCAAAGAAAAATAAAATTAAAAAATTAATTAAAGGCCAGCTTGAAAAGGTGAGTTTGTAGGTTACGTTTGAATGAGATAAATGATGAATTAGACTTTACTGAATCAGGCAGGTCATTCCATAGTTTGGGACCGATGGAACAAAATGCACGAGAACCGAACAAAGTACGAGTACGGGGTAGAGAAAGAGGAGGATTACAGTATATCGATGATCACAAACTAGGAAAATCTTAAAAAATTGAATTACATCAAAGATCGATAGTGTTTAGTGGATTACTAGGGCCATTTCCCATGTCCCATCCTCCACGGGCTCACAGCAAGGATTTTTTCAGTAAGCAGACCAACTTGCCCTGTCACCATTCTTTTTAGAGCGCGATATAAACCTTTTCAAACCGAGTTTAGCCGAACGTGATTTTTTCAGTATTTCGACCAATCAAATGTTGCGGGAACTTTTCCTATTTGATGTTGTGGGTGACAGAAAAATATGATTTTCGTTTCTTCTCTATGGTTTTAATTGTCACGCAGCTCATTTCTGTCAAAAGAATTATGACCTTTCCCCCAGAAGTAGGTTAAAACTAGGTCACATCCAAGATGGCCGCCACAGACGCCGAAAATAGGATAAAAGGCTGTAACTTCCTTTAATATCTGGGATAGGGCAATAAGCTTTGCTTCTACTTCATAGTTTTAATGGTCAAGCTACTCATTGCTGCAGAAAGAATTGGGACCAGACCCTCGGATGTGTATTAAAACTGGAACAGATCCAAGATGACCTACGCGGCTCGGGACCCTGAAAATAGAGTAAAGAGCTGTAACTTCCTTAATATTTGAAATAGAGCAATGAGTTTTGGTTATATTCTGTGGTTTTACGTGTCAGGCAGTTCATTTATGTAGAAATGATTATAAACTGACCCCCGGAAGTGGGTTAAAACTGGATCAAATCCAAGATAACTGCTACGGCCCTGGAACCTGAAAATAGAGTCAACGGTTGTAACTTCCTTACTATTTAGGATAGAACAAAGAGTTTTGGTTTTACTCCATGGTTTTAAGGATCAAGCAGCTGATTACTGATTGTGACCTGACCCCCAGAGGTGGGTTAAAACCAAGTAAAATATAGGATAGCTGTCACGGTCCCGAACCTTGTAAATAGGGTAAACGGCTGTAAGTTTCTTAATATTTGGAATAGAACAATATTTTTCTTTTTACTTAATGGTTTTAAGGGTAAAACAATTAATTGCTTCCAATACAATTCTGACCTGACCATTCAAACCTTAAATCAAAGATGGCGGCCAATATATAGCTGCCAGCAATCAAACATGAAGTCACCAACACGGTACCAATAACTACCATTGGAATTGACATAAGAACTTCATATGATTGTCATTATGCGTCATGTTGAAGAGAGCATAATATTGCAACAATTCTGAACAGCTTCTTGAAGAGTAAGCTTTATTTACATAATTCAAAACAATGAATGTCAAGAGTAGAATGAAATATTTGATATAAAATCTGATGCACAGTAAGTGTAACCACACACACTTGTCAAATGACTTCATTAACCCATTTACATATGTTACTGTTAGGCAAAATCGATGTGTTGGATGTCCTTTAGGTGTGTCCAATTAATATTGAACAGCTGGAATTGTTGGGGCGTTTTCAGTTTAACGTGGGTGACAGCACCTCAGTTTTTTCTTGAACAGTTTCAGTCAGATCTGATGAAATTCCACATACTGTCGCAGACTCTCTTATGGAAAGGAAACCCACCGTCACCTGTTCAAAGCTAAATTGGGGTCATCTTGCTTGCCCTGAGCTACATAGTTTGTGATTTCCATAATCGATTCGTCATCTTCTCACATTCAAGACCAGTTTTGCAGGCGCTGCACAGCCAAAATTGGTATGACTCAGCCGTACATATGATTTTGTATGGGTTAAATACATGGGCGTAAATCCCGGGGGACAGGGGGACATGTCCCCCACTTTTTCAAATGAGGAGGACACAATATGAAATAATCCCCCACCCCCACTTTTTTTGCATATTCCAATGTCTTCTGTACTTGATAATTTGATGTAAATTTATTGTGCCGTAGGCCTATGTGACAAATTTGCGGGGGTTCAGTCGGTCAACGAGGCTATAGAGAGACCCACAATTTGACGATTGATGATATATGTGAAAGAATTATGATATCATCACGACACGTCACTGTCGTATTCTACCGCACGCGCTGTCTACGAAACGCAGCGTTACTATATGCCTATATTACACTTATTATGTATCAGATTTTTCAATAAATATTTCAGTATGATCTTGGAATGTCACAATGAAACATGTAAACACAGTTTCAAACTGAAACAGTTCATAGTTGTAGCAATTATCTCTCGTTAACACATTGGCCATACTGCCGATTGTTAGTAGATGAAGAAATGTGTTTTCATTGCATTTCTTCTTTCCTGAAACTATTCATAAGAAGCAAATACTGTGCCCTAATTATCTGCCTATGTAAAAAAGTATGGAAGTTATTGGTACCGTACTGATGCCTTAACAATTTTTAAGATGCTGGCAGACATATTGACCGCCATCTTTGATTTACCTGTTTAGGGTTTGAATCATCAGCTCATAATTATATAGGCAGCAATGAATTGAAAACAACTCAGTAGAAACACAATGTATTGCTCTATCCCAAATATAACTAAGTTACAGCCGTTTACCTTATTTTCAGGGTCCGGGGGTGACAGCCATCTTGGATTTGACCCAGTTTTAACCAAAATTTTGGAAGTCAGGTCACAATTCTCTTCACATCAATGACTTGCTTGACCCTTTAAACCATGAAGCAGAACCAAAATTATCACAAATATTGAGGAAGTTTCAACCCCTTTACCCTATTTTCAGGGTCCGGCAGCAACAGCCATCTTGGATTTTACCCAGTTTTAACCAAACTTCCGGGTGTCAAGTCACAATTCTCTCCACATCAATGAGTTGCTTGACCCTTTAAACCATGAAGCAGAACCCAAACTATCACAAATATTGAGGAAGTTCCAACCCGTTTACCCTATTTTCAGGGTCTGGCAGCAGCAGCCATCTTGGATTGGACCATGTTTTATCCAACTTTCGAGGGTCGGGTCATAAGTTCATCTCCATTAATGAGTTGCTTGACCCTTAAAACAATCATTGTTGTATCCCAAAAACTATTTTACAGTCTTATAACCGATTTTCAAGAGTAAATGTATGTACACTGTATGTATAGAGTGTGGGGCAGTGATGCGTAAATTTTCGGTGGCCTCGGAGAGATTTTTTAAAAGTGGAATATCAGAACATCGCTGATGTAAGGGATCGAATTTGTTTGACTAAAACTTGACCCGATTTGTTAACTTTAACTCAAATTTTATACCCTATCTCTATTTAAATATAAAATAGATTTCATAACCAGATAACCCAGCTTATTTCTTAACGCTAAATAGATAGAGCAACTACGACTTGAGCCCCAATGGTTAAAACCCAACTTCACTGCTTTATAACACACTGCAATATACTCCATTAAGAACACGTCAAAACCAATACAACATCGCAAGTTGGTATTCTACAGATTGTCAGACTGTGATTGATTGCAAGAAAAAAGCAAATTTTGAATCCGTGAACCGCGGAGCAGGGCACGTGTCCCCCCCCCCCCCCCCTTCCTCTTTTCTAACACTTACTTTTTCGCGAATCATAAGAAGGATGACCTGCTGATGTCATTTTGTCGTAACAAACATGTACGTCTCATACCCACGGTCCAAATACTATTTGTAAAGTATTGCACATTTTGGAAAAATTTGCCAACATTTACCAAAACTTGAAGAAAACCTCTCGAAATTAAAGAAATTGTCCCGAGAATGAAGGAAACTTCCATAAAATTGAAGAAACCTCGAAAATTGAAAAAAAAATAATATGTAGTTTTTCCTCGATTTAAGCTAATTTCATAAAAAAAGAAGGAAATTTCTCAGACGAAAATTGAAAAAAACCTCTCGAAAATGAAAAAAATTGACCTCAAAATGAAGGACTTTTTCCAGAAATTGAAGAAACCCTCTCGAAAATAAAGAAAATGTCTCAAAACTGAAAAAAATTCCAGATAATTGAAAAAAAACCTCTCAAAAATGAAGAAAATGACCCAAAAATGAAAGAACTTTTCCAGAAATTAAAGAAAACCTCTCGAAAAAGAAGAAACTTTCCCAGAAATTAAAAAGAACCTCTCAAAAATGAAGGAAATGACCTAAAAATAAAAGAACTTTCCCAGAAATTGAAGAAAACCTCTCGAAAAAGAAGAAACTTTCCCAGAAATTAAAAAGAACCTCTCAAAAATGAAGAAAATGACCCAAAAATGAAAGAACTTTCCCAGAAATTGAAGAGAACCTCTCAAAAATGAAAAATTTGTCCCAAAAATGAAGGAAATTTTCCAGAAATATAATTTTTTTTTAATTCTTGAAAATTGAAAAACTGTTCCGAAAATGAAGAATATTTCCCAAAAATTACAGAAATCTCTGGAAAAGGAAGAATTTTTTTCTCAAACTTGAAGGAAATTTCATGTGTAAACATAAACAAATATGTGCATAAATTTACCACTTCGTTCTTCGCAGCGAGTTTATTTAGCCCGTAATGAGTAAAAATAAATGAAATGAGTCAAATTACTCTATTTCACAGCTACCAGAATGCTGTCCTCAAAATCAGATGCATTCGAGTATACTTACACATCACCCCGTACTTCTACACATGACCAGATGATGACCGAAAGAGTAGAAATACTCATTTAATTTAATGCTAATACAAGAAGCTAAACATGCATTTAACGTTACACTCGAGATATGTGCAAACGCGACTGGTGGTCACCGATACCCAACCACAAAAGGTAAGATTTTCACAATATAACTTACGAAAATACTGTAGCATCTCACGTTACCAGTAGCACAACAGTAACAGTAGGCATGTTAGGCTACTGCTGCTAGTCAGTGCTAGGCCTAACTTAGGCCTGGTGTTAAAGCCTAACGGGCTTACATATATGTAAGCCTGTTAGGCTATAACACTAGGCGTACGACCGAGTAGCGAGCTTTGGGGCATGGTTGATGCTCGATATTATTTCACTTTAAAACTATATATTTGATATATCTGTTATCATAGCGTGGTTCGATACTGGTATTGAAACATTCCAGATGCTACAGTATTTTCGTAAGTTATATTGTGAAAATCTTACCATTTGTGGTTGGGTGTCGGTGACCACCAGTCGCGTTTGCACATCTCTTGTTTAACGTTAGTCGCCCAGAGTTAATTTACGCTCTGTGCTCATGCCCGACGCTTGAAGCACAGTATTTTTGACAACGTTACCATGTTAGTCAAAAATAATTCCCGAACAAAACTGTTAAATGTTGTTTTTTTTCAAAAAATCTCCTTAAAACGCGTCTGCCTAACGGTAATACATAATACGAAGTCAACATTTTTTCTTCAAATTTCTCGAAAATAGCACGGTGAATTTTAAAAGCGCACGTGAAAAGATCATTCATATGCCATTATTTTAAATCGCGAAGAAAAATTTGAACTCTTGCAGTGGTTGAGTTCCCCCGCACTCGAAATGTGTCTGATTCTTATGTTATTACGATATAAACGTTGAATTGGATAGATGCATTGTGGGATACTTCTGTAAAGGATCCCCCGACCGGGAGAACAAAACTGTACTCCCGATCGTGGGTACGAGCCGGACTGATTATAGGAGCAGTGCGCTAGATCGAAAAGTGAGAAGAGAATTCTAGGGGTCCCAATAGGTCAAATGCTTCTTTCAAACAAAGGAATAACAATTGTCTGGTTAATATGAATATTAAAGTGACTTTTGCCCTCACGTCATCTGTGGGCTATGGAGACATGAAGTTTATTAATCTGTTGTGGGAGATATATCTGTGAAACTTGCAAAAACGATCGCCCTCACTTTGAATGCTTCTTTAAATAAGAGATGAAAAGATTATAAAACTTTAAGTTCAACAAACTTTTATTAACAGGTTAATTCTTTAGTTTTGTTATTTACAGCTATGTTCACATTTCCAACAGTTTTCATTTCTTTTTTTAAATAATACCTTCACTGGTACTGCTTCGATGATAGGCCTACAGTACATGATATTATTAAAGGTATTTGTACGTGTAGAGACAAGATTAACTAAATTCCTTTGAAATCTATTAAAACCAACAGTAAATATTTTATCAAAATTGTTTAAACATTGACCATCGGCATCAATTTGCATATTGTAAACACGTGATGTATGATGTATTACTGGGCAACCTTAGTATTTTCACTAGTAAATCCTTCTTCCTAATTGTATGTCATACTTATACCAGGGGACTACTACACAGTGTAGATGTTCCTTGGTTATATAAAGTGGTGCTGCAAATTATAAACGAATCTGAAGTTTTTAAATATAACACCCTAAATCAAATTCTTGCACATGATTGTCAGTCACTAAGATTTGGGAAAGAAATTTGAATTACAAACCGATTTGGATCTGTTTGCCTGGTCATACATTATTAAATCACATAGCGATTTTGGTCTGTTCGCCTGGTCACACATCATTGAATTACATTATCATTTTGATCTGTTCGCCTGGTCATACATCGTTGCATTACATAACGATTTTGATCTGTTCGCCTGGTCATACATCATTGAATTACAAAACGATTTTGATCTATTCGCCTGGACATACATCATTGAATTACATAATGATTTTGATCTGTTCGCCTGGTCATACATCATTGAATTACATAATGATTTTGATCTGTTCGCCTGGTCATACATCATTGAATTACATAATGATTTTGATCTATTCGCCTGGACATACATCATTGAATTACATAATGATTTTGATCTGTTCGCCTGGTCATACATCATAAAGTTTACTTAAATCAGAAAGTGCTCAAACTACTATCATTTAAAAACTATAAATGTTTCTTAGTTTATTTTTTAATTCAAAACCTGATCTGCTCAGATTGTAATACTGTTTACAATATAGAAAGTGCTACATGTAAAGTTTCATCATAAGTATATCATTCATCAGTCAGAAAGAATCCTGGACTTTTTTGGTGTAATAAGAAAAAACATCAAAACTTGGAGCTTCGTATTCATTAAGTTTCATGGAGGCCGCCATTTCAACTTGTGATAACGTTTTATCAATGGGATTTTTACTAAGAGAACGGTAGTATTTGTGTAATCTAACGTATGATGCATTTACACGGTATCAGCGACGACTAAGCCAACACAGAATCATATGTCGAGAGGGCTGTTCAAAAGGTCAACGACCTGTCAACGGAAGTCTTTTGTTATTTTATCGCGAAGTCCACGATAAAATTAAAAAGTCCGCGGTCAAATCTAATGAATATTCATTTAATATCGGTTTTCCCTTTCAAAAATATCCCCGCATTTCCATTAAAAATCCCCACTGACTTAACGTTATCACTATATATAAATGGCGGCCTCCATGGACCTTAATGAATACGAAGCTCCAAATTTTAATGTTTTTAGTATTACACCCAATGTCCAGGATTCCCCCTTACTGTTCATTTCACAGAATATTTTAGTTTATCAACAGATCGATACAAAAAATATATTTTTTTAGGCGTATCTAAGATGTGAGAACGGTTCAACTTAAAGATTAGACTAGTTCAGTGGTCAAGCATTTTTATTCTATATTAAAAGAGTACGAACACTTGTTAGATGGAGCAAAGAAATTCGATTCGTGATCGTAAAAACAAGGTTAAAGGAAAGGTATCATCCCATTAATACATTCAGAAATTAACGCCGTCGTGTTGGTAACGTCACTTCCGGTTTGTAATTTTCTCCATTGATCGCGAGAAATCTGCGATGTTATTACATCCGCATGACCACACATAGGGTCCTCTATTTGTTGTCGATAACATCACAGATTTTTCGAAATCAATTAGGACAATTGAAAACCGGAAGTGACGTTACTAGCTCGGCGGTGTTCGCTCCTGAATGCATTTATGGGACGATACCCGTCCTTTAAATATCTCCCGGACTGCTGACGATGATTTGGAACAAAATGACTAGCTCGTATTGAATAAAGCCGCCTACCGATTGTCAAAATGCTGTGGAGATTATTATTATTATTATTGGGACAAAAGTATAGTCAGTCTGGAAGCATTCCTATTAATAGGAACATTCATAACACACGAGAATATTGAAGTCATACACCCATATTGTTCAGATGTTGCAATAGAATGCCATAGTTTATAATTTATATACTTCAAATATTCAATTTTATTGTTTTGAAAAATATTTGAATTTTCAAAATGGCCGTTTCCCGCCTAAAAGCCTAGCTCTATTGTCTATTATTTTTAATATTTCGGAAACGGCGTAGTGATCATATCAAATGGGAATGGAAAAGTTTTAGCCATGACAGTAATGAAGGCATTTTCCTAAGTTTTAATTTACCCTAGCAAAGATATTTTTCCCAAAGGTATTTTAAATTTGAAATATGTAACAATGCATATGGCTCTAACGTTAGAATAGCAACAAATCATGGGAAATATCACAAAATGGCGGCTTCCATGTAGCAAAATGTTCCCATTAATAGGTATGCTGTAAGTTGAAGAACGCAAGGCACCTTGCAGCACCATCTGATAAGATAGCGTCGTCACAACACCTTTCATCCTTCTTCAGTCCATATACTCATCAATGATGTCAGACGTTATTGACATTATATCTAAAAAGAACAATGACGTTATTGACATTAGATCTAAAAAGAATGATGACGTTATTGACATTAGATCTAAAAAGAACAATGACGTTATGGACATTAGATCTAAAAAGAACGATGACGTCATTGACATTAGATCTAAAAAGAACGATGACGTTATTGACATTAGATCTAAAAAGAACAATGAAAAAAGGATTTAAGTGTTATACTTCAAATGACAATGATAGGAACAATGCAATTAGTTCTCTATGCAAAGTAATGAAATAAATGTAGAGGATGAGTTGTAACGCAATTATTACAGCAGATAATAAATA
>JAIGNY010001607.1:17500-25760 GCA_020152595.1 Chiridota heheva | reverse complement strand
GTAGATGATCACACTCACAGTGTCACGTACTGTATACATACTTGAAATAGACCGATTTGAAGATAACAAGCAGCTGAGCTGTGTGTGCGATTCTTGGTTTGGGCGTCGACTGCTTGCTGAATTGCGCACTGGTTAAACCCTGGAAGTAGGGTTCAGCGTGAAAGACTTCTTTGAGGGCTTCACCTGAACTGAAAAGAAAGAGTCCGTTGTCGACGAAAAGAAAATAGAATACAGAGATAGAATAATAAAGTAAGTCTTGTGTGGTAACAATACTAACTCTTGTATTTTCTTTTAACACATTACGGTATAAAATTAGACGAGCACACGCATGTTGACTCAGGTAAGTGCATGGGGTAAATTTGAACAAGATTTAAGAAAATTGGGCATAAAGAGCAATATGTGAAGAAGAGAAAAAGAAAAGGATATGTATGTGCAATATTCCATACCCAGGGCGTAACATAAGGGGATGTGGGGCAATAGGAAGGGAGGTAGAGGGGGGGGGGGTGGTATTGTTTTCGTTGGGCAATTCAAATTTGACTATTTCGTAGGGCAAAAATATGGCCCAGTATTGAAACAAAAATTGCAGAAAAATTAATATTGTTATTATTGAGTTTTATTTAAGACAAAATACTAAATGTTTGGATAATATCCTTATTATCTTCATGGCCCCGTTCAACTTCCACCAGTTGAACGGACACCGATTTTAGTCGGGCAGAGATGTAGAATATCGGATGTACTTGTATATATCAGTCATATGCCCGACTCAGCTAGATATTAGAATCATGTTCTCCCGACCTCCAAATTGGCATGATGCTGACAACAACATACTTTAGGCACTTCGTCGGGCAGAGATGTAAAATGTCAAGGAATGGGTGTCCCCGATTGTTCTTGTCACACACATATCGTTTATACATAAGTCGGGCAAGTGCATTATTTCGTCGGGGAAATTTGTCTTACACCTTCTGCCCTCGAAGTCTAATTACTACCGTGGCCATACCACGGCCACATTGGTGACGAATATATAATTATCGTGGTGGACTGTTACGCTCTACAATGAATATAGGAGGATTGAAAGAGGTTTAGAAGGGATCGTCGTCAAAGCGGGATATTGATGTTACATCCTCCTAGACTTTGTTTTGTCGGGCAATTCAAATTTCAAATTCAAATCAGAAAAACATCTATTACAATATACCCCCTCTCCTCCCCTCGTCATCTACAGATTTCCTATTCTGCTGGTTGCAAACTTCGAGTACCCGTTTGACCTCAGACAACTGCTTTTTTTCTACCCATTATTCAGTCAGCAGGAACAATTTCCTCCCCGACAAACACCCCCACACCCTCACCGCCACTTGTTGCTCCTCGCTTAATCCATTATGTTAGCGAAATGCTGAAGATAATTCACTTAACTGAAAATGGAGTAAATACGCAAACGGTGGTAATTGTTCGACTACAATTTGTAATCACAATGAAATTTTCATTGAAAAAACAATACCATCTCTAGAACAGAATTATCCCGCAATATCAAAGTAAAGTATTCTTGATCACTGCAAACCGATGTTCGTGTAAGCTTCTCCGAAAAAAATGGTCCCTATTCCTGGCTCAGTCAAGTCCAAGTTCCTACGCGTTTACTGGTCCTGGTTACTGGTTACTAGTGGAGAACTTGACTGGTGATGCTGTGGTCTTCATGGAAAACCGTGACATAATATCCTTTGCATGTATGAATGTGCATATCCTTCTAGTCCTCACCGACAGGGACATTTAGTAGATCACTGACCACAGTCATATGTAGGAATTCTTTTTAAACTTTTACTGCATCATCACATCCAATTTCCAAGATATTCCTAGAATATTGCACATGAAACAAACAAAAGAGAAATATTCTGCTGCTGCAAATACCTGACTATAATTTCCCCTGCTTTTTCTTTTCTCTTGCAGTAGTCATGGTTTTCTCAACTCCCACCTCCTACACCCTAACAATTGACTACATCTATGTTTTAATTTAATTAAGGAAGCATATAATTTGGGAATGGTTCTTTCATGACATAATAAACAATTGTAAGGAGCTAAAAATGTATCCTTATAGTAAGCATGCTACTTTACGAGTACTTGAATAGCATCATGTGAATAACATCTTTTACGTAGAAGAAGGATTGCTTTCTTACCATTTTTGGTAATACAATGACCAAAGAGGATAATAGGTCTATTCTACCTAGAATTGTATGAAATAAATTATGACCTCTCTATTGTAAAGGTCCTTCAGCCATCTTATTCAAAGTAAAATATTTGATATGCTTCTGGGAATGCTATAAATGGAATCGATACTTAAGGACAGACGTTTGTTTACGTTTTGGTGTATTTTAGTCAGGAATGTTAGGAATGGAATATGATGTCACTCTGACATGATCTCTTTACCTCTGAGGTTACGATATTAATAGTCTGTAGAAAACAAGTATTTCCCTAAAAATTGTATGATATTTTAGAGATAGGAATTTACTGATTCATTTTTGATAAATTCTTAGAATAATTTTACTTCCTGTCAAAATGTTTAAAATATCACTGATTTTGGATGTGCTGGTCAGAAGAACTCAAACGACCTACCAAAGTACAACATCTGTTGACAGAAGAAGTCAAACGATCAACCAAAGTACAACATCTGTTGACAGAAGAAGTCAAACGGCCAACCAAGTACAACATCTGTTGAGAGAAGAACTCAAACGACCAACCAAGTACAACATCTGTTGACAGAAGAAGTCAAACGGCCAACCAAGTACAACATCTGTTGACAGAAGAACTCAAACGACCAACCAAGTACAACATCTGTTGACAGAGGAAGTCAAACGATCAACCAAAGTACAACATCTGTTAACAGAAGAACTCAAACGACCAACCAAGTACAACATCTGTTGACAGAAGAATTCAAACGACCAGCCAAGTGCAACATCTGTTCAGAGAAGAACTCAAACAACCAAGCGAGTACAGCATCTGTTGACAGAAGAAATTATCGAGAAGTCTAACCAAAGTTTTGTTCCAGACAATATTCATCTGAACGTTTTTGCAGCTTGAATTGGAATTAATGTTTTGTTCAACTTGAACATTTTGCAACTCTGCAGTTCATGAGCAGAAACTTTGAATAATTGTTTTGAAATAATCCATCACCATCTTGTGAGAAGTCAGATTTTTTGTAAACTACTGTACTGAAACAGGACATTGAAAAGCATCAGAAGTAACCCTATTTTCAATACTCATCGTTCAATACTCATTACTCATTGTTCCAAAGACTGATTACTTTAACTTACAAATCTTTTTGCCAACGTGGACATATTCTGTATTCTGTTTTTTGAGTGTTTCGACGACAGAGAAGGATTTTCTATCTAGACGTCCAGCCTCCAAGAAGTGCATTCAAGGGGAACCTTTCTCAGATTTATTTAAGTGTGCACACAGGTTCACAGTTATATTAGTTATTGGTTCCAAGTCTGTAAGTTATCTTAAACTTATAATTTGTATTGATATTGCTACATGACTCTCAGACCACATTATCATTGCTATTCTATCAGAAACACTCGAAAGTTTTCTGGTAGCCTCATATATTGGTTTTCTATGTTTTATTGACTGCTCGCTCACGGTTTTATCCTTTTTGGGTTTAGATATTGATTTATTAGTTCATAGAGGAGGCGGAGTTGTTTTATCTTGACTTGTGAAATAGGTGTGTTTGAAATATAAATTGCATTTATCGGTGTGAATAAATATAAGCCCCCACCTTACACAATAACAATAAGAATTTCAGCTTATTAAAGAAGAATAAAATTGGTGAAATCAAATGGCGTTAAAAAGAATAAATTTATGAAATTGAATAAATTCTTTATCATTTTATTAGTTTGTATTCCTTTCTATGTTCAGCTTTCTATTCACGATATAAAATACTTTCTCCCATTCCTATTTACCTGTTTAGTTGGCTTTTACTATGACAACTCACCATAATTACGTTTCTTTACATATCTATTTGCTGCTAGCTTCCTTTCTTCAGCTTTTTAGCTTCACTATACTTAGAATTTCTGATTTGAGAAGCTGGTTCTTGAGGATCCTTAGCGTCTTTTTTCAATTTAATACCTGAATAGTGTTTAGTCAGGGGAGAGGAAGGAAGGGGCTTGGGTCTTTCGTACTTAACATGCTAGCACTTGACACAATTCAAAAGGCGGTTTGTTAAATGACTAGTAGGCATTATTATTCATAAAGAATGCAATAATGATCTAAAAATGTAATATCTAATTTGAAATTTTGCACCACAATCTGGAAAAAAAACAACATGAAAATGTATCAAATGCAAAAGCGCCAAGAAAAAAACACTTGTAAATTATTATCTTATTAGTTACGTGTTTGCTCGAATAGATCTACCCCAAGAACACGCTTTTTAATGGGTAGTTTGGCAGTTACACTGTAATACTGTGTAACACTTTTCTTATATTATCTTCAAGAAGGTGACGAGCAGATAATAATTTAATGGTGGAAAATTGTTTTACTCTATATGTAATTTCCGAAAGTAATAGACACATGATAATTTGACGTTTATAAGATTGTAGACGCAAGTACGTAATTTACCGATGTTAATCGGAATTAAACAATGTAGTCGGAGATCATTTTAAGAGTAATCAGTATGCAGGAGGTAACAAATTATTATAAATCAGTTACACAAAAACAAAAATGGAAATGATGACACACAAAAATAGCTTAAAAAGTTGTATTGGTCGTGATGTTAATTCGATGCGATGACGTGGTAAATGTATGGACACTACTGTGTTATTGTGGAAGATTGAATCGCAAAATAGAAAAAAACGAAAAGTGAGCGGCTTGAGGAAAGAAAAGTAGCTCTGACATATTGAAATTGAGGAAGAAGATACTTTCACACATCCAGAGGTTTTGGAATTAGGGAGATATGCTCTTGGGGCTTATTGGATGTGTCTGCGGAAGGTGGAATGGATGAAAGACTGCAAAGATAAGTAATGCCATACGTGACGCTAAAGATGAAAGGGTGTAACGTGATTGGACGGATGGATGCAAATCATGCGGGAGGAGATTTGTCGTACCAAATCAATGAGTGGTGTCTGGGAAAAGGCTGAACTTGAGAGTGTCGGGAACGGATGTGGGCGCACTATTAAACTATATTGGGTGTGGTTGGAAGCTTTGCAGGTGGTTGAGGGGAGGTCAATCTCAACGAAAACGGAAGAGTTTCAAAACTATAAGTGGATGCATGGGTGTGGCAAAATGGTGAATAAATGGGTGTGCCAAAATTGGATTATAGATGTGGTAGAAGTGAAATTGGGCGTAGGGAAAATTTGCCCGCAAAAATGTACAGTTGGTCTGTACTGGAAACTAAGCAACGATCGTAAACTAAAAATGGGTGTGTAGGGGAGGGACTGTAAGAGAAAGGGCGGTTTTGATGGGAGTGGAAAGCAAGAATTAGTGGGTAATAACTCAATTTTTGATTAGTGGGTATAAATTAATGTGGGTGGAATGGCAAATCCAAAACGAAGAGTTACATATTTCAGAAATTAAAAATCGGGATCAGAAAAGTTGTATTGGCTTATACGAGTGAAAGTGGTA
Organism: Chiridota heheva; assembly: GCA_020152595.1. Classification (NCBI taxonomy): domain Eukaryota; kingdom Metazoa; phylum Echinodermata; class Holothuroidea; order Apodida; family Chiridotidae; genus Chiridota; species Chiridota heheva. Next base: position 20,162 of record JAIGNY010001607.1, on the reverse strand, counting down.
AATATAAGAGTAGAAATCAGTTTGAAATACCCTTGACAAATGGACTAGAGCAACAAAATATGACTGGCTGACGTAAATCTAGAAAAACTGGTTTACTGTCAATAAGTAATGAACATATCTTAAATTTATCAATGTACCTGCTGTACTTATATCGGAAGTGTCAACAGTGTAAGATCCAAGATCAGTCGACATCTATCATATTCACTTCCGATTGAGAAGCTACTATAGGCGGCGTGACGTCGATCAGCTTCTTAGTCTTCAAGCTCTTATCAGGCTACGTATTTTCTCGTTTCCTAGCCAGAATTCTCTACTTAGATTACTAAAGCCATCTTTATAATTTTACCATGTTCTGTAAAAGTCGAGAGAACCATCTTGGCGGCGTTGGATTACCTATAAAAGTAAAACACAGTATATAGGCCTCTTATTGATTACCTTGAATTTCCTCATTATAGTGGTTGATTGAATCCATGGTATTGGTAATCTTTGCTAATAAGATGCAATGAAGAATTATAAATAATGGCAATAATTGCTCTATTGAACATTAAACAACGAACATTGAAAGATTGCACATTTAAAACAACGAAAGCTGTAACATGGTTTCCGTTTGTACTAAGTGCTGTTGTTGCTGTTGATAAATTTCTACATCAATTTGTGCATCAAAACAATTTTTGGACAGTGGAAGGAAAATTTCTTTTTGATTATGAATAAAAAAGCTCAAAAGTGATAATGGCTACGCCCTAATTGTTTTTCCTTTTCTGTGCGCCGCATTGATTCAGTAAAGAGTGAAAAGAATTTAATATTTAAGAATTGCTCAAAATAAGGTGACATATCCTACTGTGAATTGGTAATACATGTCATCATCATCATATCGAGCGAACTCGGGCACTGCCGACAAAGATTCTCCACTGCTTGCGATCATCCATGGCACCTGACAGGACATCTCTTTCATATAATACATGTAATATGAGATAATGTAGAAATATATTCCTTTTGATCAGTAATGAAATATGACTTGCCTTCCACCCGACCCCATCTGTTACCATATCGCAGTACACTTTAAAGGGGCCTCCATTCGTTGGATAAATTTCATACACGCCATATGAATATATACCACCATGGTCCTTTACAGATGTGCAGTCCTTCAATTCTGAAATAGATATAGAATTATGCAACAAAAATACGCTATTAGTCACTTAGTGCATGTACTTAATTGCTTAAAGCGTAAGAGCTATTTGGAGCACATTGAATCCCATTGATGTTGCTTTGATTGTAAAACATAAGATCGGGAATGCCTATTGTTGATTTCTCTTAGAAATATTCCCATTTTCAGCTTTAAAAAGAGTGTAAACGTAAAAATTTGATTTAATAGAGAATGGAGACTTCAGTAACTGTGTACATCCAAACTTTTCAAGAGAAATAGTGGAAATACTCTTCTCTACGAATGTTGCTGCGATGTTGTAGTGGCTTGCATTTTAGCTTAAATAAGAATCACCCTTAAATATACGCGTTGGACTTTAAAAAAGAAAAATATCATGGCTTCATATATAAATAAGATAAATGCGCTCATAGGCTTACTTGAGTCACAAAATTGTCCTCCACATTCCTCCTGTTTTTGACTGTTATATTCACCATATAGCTGCTTTTAGTTTTCTCATTTGTAAAATCAGATTATCTAGCTTCAAGATTGTCCAACTGAAATATCGGAATGAAGGATGAACGTCTCTGATATACGACAACATTTTTGGGAATGATCTGCATGTTCATCACAGGTGGTGTAGGCTAAAATTGCCACCAAAAGGGCAAAACCTGTCTAACATTCATGTCCGGGCAGGGCCAGTTCCAGTTTATTTTTTGCCCTAAGCAAGATTAAATGCTCGCATCCCAGTGTCCTGCTCGACAAATTCCTTTGAACTTTACAGTTCCAAAAGAGTTTATAAAACTTTTGAGAAAAAGAATACAAAAGAAACTTACATCTTCAATTCTGATTGAGCCTTACCAGAACAAATATGCAGCGGTAGGAAGTTATAGGCCTAATGTTACACTAAGGAATGTATCAATGCGATTTAACGATTAACGTCAAAAGATGTTTATAAGATAAATTGTTTCAAGCTTCTGAACAACTAGATGAAAATGCTTCTAAACAAGCGAAACTACTCCAGAGAGCGTAATTAAATACAAGATGAATTTTAGGGCCGTAATATAAGCTAGTTTAGGTTAAAATACACGTCTTAAGAATACGTCTTAAAGGCCATCTGTCGTCACGGTGATTAAAACGTGGCAGCGTACAATTTAATCCAAAATGACAAAATGATACTGAATGGCCTATCAATGTAAGTGCACACTGAACCATTGTGTTTCGACCAATCAAAACACAGGATTTGAATTTCAGTCACCTTGTACGTTAGAGACGACGACCGGCCTTTAACGGAGCGAACGCCCAGACTGCATGAGGTAAGAGAACGTATAGCTTCAAATTTGCCTCGCACAACGTCATCATCGTGCTATATTGTTCGTCTATTCCATTGTCTGTAAAATTGACATTTTCCTGAAATTCCTTGAAGTTTCTTTCTTTTGAATTGGACAAAAGATAATAAGCATTTGGGAAAAAGCATAGGCAAATGACGAAGAGCGGGGAGGGGGGTTAGCCCCTGCCAGAAAAGTG
>JAIGNY010001607.1:0-12500 GCA_020152595.1 Chiridota heheva | reverse complement strand
CGATGGAGCATTAAAAACACGATCATGTAAACTGTTTTAAGTATCAATAATTTGAAGTAAAAAAAAGAAGATAAGTGTTGTGTTGTCCTGCATCCAGTTGTTTTAGTTTCCAAATGTGACATCTTGTCCTGGAATCTTTTATCTTGCTCAAAAAGATCTCAAAATTATTGTCTTTCAAATCATGTAAAATTGTTTACACTTGTATCGTATCATTTCTGATGCGTCTGTACTAAAGTGATTGGTATCCGCATTCTTTAAAAAATTAAGCATGTACTTTCATCAGTTTATGATATTTTGCTTCTAATATTACTCATTCTTTTCGTGTAATATTGCCAGGAGTAACGACAGAATCAAACACAATTTCGAAGTAAACCTCTTCAGCTTGCGTGGTTCGAAGTATTGGAATTTTGTCAATATTTACTGTTCTCCTTGGTTACTGGTATGATCTTATTAATCATTTGAAAATTATCTTTGATTTTAAAAGTACACTTTTTGTGTTTCAGTTTCTAAAATCGTCATGCGGGCTACACATTCACAAAATAGTATGACCCATAACATTGGATCATGGTCAGTCCAGAAGCATGCCTATTAATAGGAACATTGATAAAACACAAAAACATTAAAGTCATGCAGCCATATTCTTCAGATGTTGCGATAAAATGTCATATTTTCTAATTATGTACTTAAAGTATCAAAATTCATTGTGTTGAAAAACATTTCAATTCTTAAAATGGCCGTTTCCCGCCTAAAAGCCTAGCTCTATTGTTTATATTATCTATTATTTGGAAAACGGCGTGGTGAACATATCAAATGGAAGTGGAAAAATTGTAGCCATGACAGTAATGAAAGTATTTTCATAGGTTTCAAATTTTCCCTACCAAAGATATTTTTTCCAGACGTATTTCAAATTTAAAAATGTAACATTGCATAAGGCTTTCACGTTAGAAGAGCAAAGGATTATGGGAAATATCACAAAATGCCGGCTTCCATGTAACAAAATGTTCCCATTAATAGGAATATTTACGTTCCCATTAATAGGCATGCTACCGGACTGATGGTACTGTTAATGAAATTCGATGATTCACTACTTTCTGTAGAGGACCGAGGGCCCGCAACAAGCATTTACACAACTTTGTTGTCAAAATATGCCAATTAATTTTTGGATGACTGTTTTTTAAAAAGCACAAAATTAAAACTGATATTGGTGTTGAACATAAGTTTGTGCAATGCGTGTTCATACTTTATATTTATCTTAGACAACCCCTTGATAAAGAATGTTTCTGAAATGTATCTAGCCTAAATTACAACAAATTTTTTGTTTGTTTGTTGGTTCAAAAACAATCTAACATTTTTGGCACATGTGTTTCTTACTTGTTTTGAAGCATAAACACCGTTTGTATCAGCTGGCCAGACCATTAGGAGCATTAATACAGAAATACCCATGCTCTTTTATGAGCGAGGAACAAGCTGCTATACAATTTTCTTGATCTTCTTGTTTTTACCTCAGAGCTGATATCATTGCATGATTAGTGTATGCTTAGTGTTCTGCATTACGGATTTGTGACTTTTCTATAAGGCAATTATTTTCATGATATTCAAGTGTTATTTACCTTCCAGCTTTCACAGGCTCCATAAAGTACTAATCATCTTAGATTTGCCAGTTTTCTTCAGCAAAATTGAGTACAAGACTTACTGTTTTTCACGTGTAGATTCTTTCACAGTATATCTTTCTTGGTTTAACCTGCAGTGATGGACTAAATCAGTACATTTTGATATTGGAGAAGTACAAGCTATATGTGTGCCACAATGTATTTGCATCTACAGAAAAGATAACAAAGATTATGTCTTATTCAAACTATCATCATCGGTTATTTGGTAAACTTAGCTTAGAAAAAGTTAAAACAGCACTGGACCAAACAAAAGTGAGGGCGTATGTTTAAGGGGTTTTCCCCAAAATAATGCTTATCTAGCACTTTAAGTTCCATTTTAATGGTTAATGTTCAATGATGACCATCTTTAACAATAATGCTTAGGTTTTAAAGTAATAAATGATTTGCATAGTACACAATTATGTTAAGCATTTCTGTGTGCTGTACAAAGAGAAAATGACCCGAGAGGAGATGAAAAATGCTTAGCATTTTTATGAAAATGTTTGAATATATTGAGCTTTAGGGCATCAGATTTTTTGTTCATTTTCTGACACCAGGCATGGATAGAGTTGTTAATTTAGAAAGTCTGTCATATTTTAAAGTTAAAAACTAGTGATATCTAAAACATTTACCTAATAGCTTGCTGCAAAATAAAATTGGTAAGGAAGTCTACTTAAAAAGCGTATTAAGTTTCAAACAGAGAGCAGCAAATCAAAATTTGACCTTTATGAGGTGGTGTATGCACCTTTGATTTGTCTTTGAATTGTTGTGTGAATGTTTGCTTTTGTGTGTCATTTATCCCTTAATCATTTATGTTTAAATTCATCGGCCTCAAACAAGGAAAGACATATTATGATATGTGATGTACTGTGAAAAATCTGTAATTTATTGTCCTTTTTAACTAGTGACCTACAGAATTGATTTTATTTCTCTAACTGTTGATGTGAGATATGGGAAAGAACAAAAGCCAGCTGCTTTCTTCAAAACTATTGTATTGTGGGTTATAGTTTGGAAGAAAAAAAGATCACACAGGAATTGAAAGGTATTTCCCCTAAAGATACCACAACTTTGGATTTGTGTGAATAATTATTTGTTGTGTTTTTTTACAAAGCTTTGAAAGTACTCAATAAACAATTTAATTTCATTTACATCTTTAATCGTTATCTTGTCCTTTAGAGCAAAGAAACAAATAAAGCTTGCTCAGATGTAAAGTGGAATAACCCTGCATAGCAGATACAAGTTTAATGTATATACATTATACATATGGAGTGTTTAATGAATTGCTTATTTATGATCAAAAGTTATTCATGACCAAAAAAAGAATTTGAACCAAAAGAAATACAGAAATTTTACTATTGTACAAAATATTTCCTTTGATTTGTCTTTGAATTGTTGTGTGAATGTTTGTTTTTGTGTGTCATTTATCCCTTAATTATTTATGTTTAAATTCATCGGCCTCAAACAAGCAAAGACATACCAATTAAAGATACCTTACTATTGGAGCTTAAAATTGAATCTCACCTTTGTCAAGGTTGCAGATACGTTTTTAGATTACTTATCATCTGATGGAGCCACAGTTTTAATTGAAGTAACAAACAGGCTTACTGTAACGTAATTAATGGTACAGAGAAGTGTAATGTGTAGTATAACACTTAACCAGTCCAACAATATATTCTTTAATTTTTTGTCAGTGCCAAGATGGGAAGTAATATTGAAAAACGACTTTGCATGCAACCTAGCATCCCAGGCAAAAGTTAGTCCACTTTAGAAATACTCTTGAAATAGTTTGATAAAGATTAGGGAAGAATAGTAAAACACCATCCATCAGTTGTGAAGTGTGTCCATGGTGCTACAGTGATTTTACTGAAAATTGTGGGCAGATTTCCAAAGGGAGGAAGGAAAACCACATTAGTTGCTTTTATTCCCACATTAATTATATGTCTCTTACAGGGATACATTTTCCGTTAAGAATTAACAAAATATCTTCGGCTAGATATCCCATTGGGTTGGGGATGTACTGTGTGTTCCCACATTGGTTGAGACAGGGTTATACTATTCATGTAAAGCCTCAAAAAGATCCTGTATTAAAATTTGCAGCCTTTCCTAAAAAACGTTAATTCACAAAGAATGTGTGGATGAAAATGGATGGTGTTTGGTGAAACTTAGTGATGAAGTAGAGAGTTTAAATTGACTGAACTCAATGTCCTATTTGAAACTTGGAAATACCTGGAATAAGAAGAAAGCTGCAAAATTAATGTCGCCTAAACTGCTAAAACCACATCTTTTAAAGCCATTGAAACATGTAACGAGCAGGTGAATATCTTTGTTGCAGCATGAAAATGACGTTGTAAATACTGGAAATACTGAGAGCATCTGCGGATTTGCCTACTGGATACATTCATGGAATTTTGCTGCGTATACATATACAACAAATATCAGTTGCATCATAAATTTGATCAGAAATTACTTTTTGTAAATACCAAATTTCTGAGAGTTTTCGGGGCTTTCTCCCCTGGGCCCCTATTAAATATTGCTCTTAAAGCGTGTGACACAATATGTCATTTGAAAATAAATATGATTAGAAATAACCTAATAAGTTCAAATTGGTAATTACTTGGCTTCATATAGACTGTGGGCCGAAGGTCTGAATTCGTTTCCTATCTCAAGCTTCGTAGTCCACATCTTGGGCAACATGAAAATAGGCTTATTTTGTAGGTAGTAGGTACCCAGTGTATAACCATAAAAGTTCCACCCAAATTTCTTGCACGTTAAGGAATAATCAGCAGGTAAAGCCCTGTTGATTTAAAGAGCGCCCTTTATTTTGATATAATCTCTTTCTTTCTTACTAGGTGATCACCAACAGCAGGAAATGGACAGATTATGCACCAGAACAAAAGCCGCAGTAGAAAACATAATCAATATTTACTTTGGGGTCATTTGCTAGGTGCATATACATTCCCCTTCTCCTCCTACTCGACTCATGAAGTCTGGTACAGAAGAAACAACAGTTGCTTACCAACCTATGCTATAATTTGGGGCGAATAATCTGTAGACACAATTAGAAAAGAATATTATGCAAGCAAGGAGTGATAAAAGTAAAAATGGACAAAAACATTGTTCAATTTGTTGGCAGCAATAAGAAGATAATGTATGTAACAATTGTCAGTATAGGCGAATACAGCCCTTTTCCTGCCAAGCGCATTTGCATCTGCCCCCTCCCTCTCCCATCCCCATATCAGTCAGTAGAGCTGTTCCTTGGACGCTTACTTAAAGCAACAGAGAAATATGTGTGTTTAAAAACTGGTATCTTATAACAATATAAAATGAGCAAGAGAAAAACATAAAAAGCATGATCTTATTTTCTTCTTTACAATAATCTATTCAAAGTGCCTTTAATAAGATGGATGCAATTGGTGGGTATAAGGTTTTAAATTTCGAAAAATTGATCTACCAGGGTATTACTTCCAGTTTACAGTTGTCCATTTATCAATATAGAGGGCTATTTTAAATTGATCATGTGGGACAATGTTAAGGCTTTAAAATCTTTATGTAATTATTTTTTTGTTTAATTATATCTTTAGTACGAGACTTCACACTTTCAATGATTACCAGATCAATCTAGGCAAAAGTTCTGATCACGTGATACCGTACACACTAAACATGCAGACTAGATCAATCAGTGGATTTCTACTACTGTGCGATTTAGCCAATTATATTATGAATTCGTTTGTTTGAAGTACGAAAAAATTGTTTGTGCCCCTGAGAAACTTTTTGTCGTAGTTCTTATTGCTGTCTGTGAAAAAATCGGAGTTAAAGTTGCTCAGGTTACGATTGCCTATACTTCAGCACAGTACCTGAAGGAGAAGTCAAATCTGGCCCACTCGCACAAAATAAATTGATCCGATTTTATTCATCCAAAAAAGTAGATAAAATAGTAGTAGCATGATAACAATAAAGTTTTTGCACAATCAGTAAAAGTTGATGATTTTCTGTAATTTTCTATCTCAGTATAGCAAGCACATATTTTTAGGAGTATGATTTTAAATTTTTGTACTGGATTTGCTGAAAGTGTGAAACCGCGTATAATGATGAAAATTTGTAACAATTCATGGGTGTCAAAAAGGATGTCAGATTCCGCATCACCTCAATATATTATGATTTTATAACGGCATAGTTAAAATGCGATAAACTGCAATTTGGTAAATGTTGCCTTTGCACATCCATAGACCTTCAACAGAATTTTTAAACATCAATGTTTCTGTCAGTGTCTTGGAATAAAGATTATGTTATAGGAACTCTCGGCCGAAAAGTGAGGATATTATTTTTTGCTAATTACATAGATATATTGATAGATCCATATGGCTAATTGATGAGGTTTTATCCAATAGAAGTTGCATCACAACACGGTCTGCATTTAACAGAGATTTTCACCCATCGTGCAAAAATCCCCAAAAGTCAATGGAAAAACATGTACAAATTTTGAGTACTCCTGTCAGGATTTAGTAATGTTTATGATATTTCGTACTACACAGGTTATCGATTAAATGAAACTCATACAAAAAATGCCCCATTTTTGGCCGAGGGCTCCTTTATTCAAATCTTTGCAATTGCACAATAAAGTCTATCTTTTTAAAACAAATATTGTTTTACATAACACAAGTTTTTGTTTTAATTTAAGACACCCCCCAAAACTACATTTTTGAAATTTTGAGAATTTACAGCCAAAGTTGAACAGGTTTTGAAGATGGCATTTAAACAAATAATTAGTCGCTTTAAGCTTCAACAAGAATTAAGCATTTTTTTTTCTTTTAGCTTAAGTTTCCTGATGAATTTTAATGAGAAACTTTTATGTATTACACAAAGCAATGTGCATCAATTTTTAGTTTAGATAAAGAGAAGAAATGAGAATTTCAAATGCAAATTTTGCATTACAGAGTGGCAAAGGTATTATAGCTGAGGTAGCACAAGTTGTTGAATAAGTTCACTATAATATAATTCAGATTTTTCTAACTTGTTCAGTCAATCCTCTACTGTTTCATCTTGCCTTTCATCAAGATCATCTTCGTCTTCATCGTGGTCATCATCTTCCTCATTCATATTTTCACATCCTTTACATTGACAGAGATCTGTGCATCGTAAGCCATGGGAAATACAACATTTATCAGTTGCACTTGAACTAAGACATTTGTCTTTCTTGCATGTGCAGTAAGTTAGTTCAGCTATTTTTTCAGGGGCGGGTGAAAGCGACATCCAATCTATCATAAGATCTCCAGTGTCATCAAGTTTCAATCCATGACTCTCGGGCGATGGTAATTCTTGATTCTGAATTAAACTTAACTTGTAAATTCTTGCTTGAAAGTTTACACGAAGAATGTGTTTCCTCAAGGAGTCGCTGTTTGGAGGCATAGTATTTTCTGTTCTATTTGCTTGCTTGAACATTTTGAAGCGCACTTCATCGACTGATTGATTATCCTTGTAGCCATACATAGAACATACACAAGTTTTGAGAGACGTAAAGATTTCTTCTTCAATAGTGTATGACTCTCCCAAAACCTTCAGTGAACTTTGGCACTCTGGATTGTTTCTTATCAGCTTCAACAGCTTCACCTTGCCTTTCAAAAAGAAAGCACTAACAGTGTCGCATCCTGTCATTTAGTAAAGTCCAACAAGAGTTTTGGTCATATTCGTACTCAGATTTGGTTTTACTGCTTTCAGATCAAAGGTCCGTTTTTGTTCACCTCTGCCTGTATGGAAGTAAAGATGAGACTGGAATCGCAATGATGATGCTAAGCTAATTACAAGTACATCAGTATAGGACTACATATGACCACTGGTGTCTGTCATGAGCATTTTTGTGACACATAGTTAGCATGCAAGAGCATCCGAGTATCTGCTTCTTCATGGTTTGGGAACAGCTCATTAATGGCTTTTACCTCCAAAATAGTACTGGACTCTGCACTTTGCTGGCTTCCACTAGATCAACTTTCACCTTCATCAATTTCTTCCTTCATAAAGTAACATTCATTGTCATGGGCTATGACTATCTCTACACCCTGGAAGTCGTCAGCTGCACATTTAGACCATTCTGTTATGAAAAACCGTATGAGTTGCTGTTTGTTTGCACTATCAGCCATACAATTCTTCCATTGCATTGGAATGGTTTGATCTGGTCTGCATTTCTCAACTTAATTCGATTTGATCCACTTGTTGCTCTTTTGCTCCTCTCTGCATTTTTGATACTTTGGTTTGGGTAAGTGTCTGTGACAAAATGAACACATCTCGAGTTGTTTAGTACAGCAAGTTTGATGAGCTACTTCAAAACCTTTGCTGCTAGAAGACCAAAAATACTCGGCATGTACAGCAGCAATATGCATGTAACACTTTACATTGTCACTAGCGGTAGCCATGAGACTTAAATTCTGGAGAACAAAAATTGAAATACTAATTGTAAATGTTGGCATCAATAAGTATTCAGCAATACAAGAAACAACACATTAGAAGTTTTGTGTATACATTGTTTTTTAAAGTGCATTAATTCAGGGTTGGAAAATACAAAAGAAAGTCACTCGCAAAACCTTGATGAGGCTTAATAAAGTGTCGTGAGTATCACAGTATATTATATTATTTCTATTCGCAACATTTTTTTTGTTCGACTATGGCAAGTAGGCGAGTACTTTTTCCAACCCTGCTGATAATTATTTCATTTGAACAAATTTGTTTTTTTTATAATTCCTGATAACATCGTAATGGATGCAAATTTATCCAAATGTATAGGCCACACTCAAAACACCAACCATAAGGGTCATTAATGTTAAGCTCCCATTTCAGTCCCACCATTTCCACGGGAAATACATTCCTACAAAAACTGCTCCGGCCTACCCATGGTTACGACTCCCAAAGTCATAATATAAATTCCTTCGACATCCGATTTTTGATTTGAAAAAATCACTGCGCACCTCCTGTATACTGATATTCCCAGCTTTTTAGAAAGCAGCTTTTCATTCCCAAGAAATAAAAAAAAAATACTGCTAAATTTGACTTCGCAAGTAGCCGGTATAACTAATTTTATTTGTAAAGTGTTTTGTTTAAGAACATACCTTCTCTTTCTATCTCCCTATCAATTCTTTTCTTAAGTGTATTGAAAGTATAGAAGCCTGGTTCAATGGTTACTCGTGTAATTTGCTTATCCTCTGAAATATCTAATGTCTAAAATATCATGCTCCTTCAGCTTATACCAACCGTTGGTAAATGACCCATATGTGATACCAACCTCTTTTACTTGAAGAGGGGTTTCTAGGTTTCTTAGTTTCCGGTGACTAGATATGTGCTGCAATACATCGATTATCTTAATAGCAATGTAACTTCAATGGGGAGATTGTGCTTATTGAAAGGTTTACCATTGTTTCGTACCTCTAAGGTGATGGTATTCAGCACATTATTCGCAAGTCAATGCATTCTTGGATGACTATATCGTATACAAGTCATTCGGCCTTATTAGTCTTATTCACAATAAATTTACCAAGTCTATCTGTGGGATGCCCATCAACAAGGTTATGCGAAAGATCTAACTCCTGGAGGTGAATGCTTAAGGAAAGATTCATTATACGGGGAGGTACACGATCGCTCCTATACACACCTGGGTTCATTCCCTTATTTTCATTGGTAAGTTTGAATCCCAATAGCACTAAAAGATTTTCAATCAAATGAAGCGCACTCCTATCTACGGATCAGTGAAATGGCCGACTCGAAATCAATACCTGCCGCATCATCTCGGATTATTCATTTATCTAATCTTCTTTTAATCATATTGAAATTATACAGGCCTGCCTCAACCTTTTTTGTCCTGATATTTCTACTAGCCATTGACACAACATCAATCTTTCCATTCTTATCAAGGTTATACCAACCACTGATAAAGCACACATCATTGATTTATACTTCGCTTACCTGGAGCGGGAATTGGAGATTGACGGATTCTCCGGTGACGATATGCGTGCTGTAATACATCGTGGTTTTACATATCATTTGATATCTTCAATTTGATCTCCTGGATACCCATGCGATAAGTGCACCACCCACTGCAAGCATAAGTTCCCACAAGTGACTACCTACCTATGTGAATACCTCACCAATTAGATTGAAAAGCAAAGAAAGGGCACCAGCAATGATGCCTGGTAGAGCTGCACCGAACCATTTACCAACACATTTCATTACCCGACCCAGTGCTTTTACAACATTATCTGGCGGCGGCGTCGGCTGTGGTGTTGGCACGGGTCCCAGTTCAAGTACCAGTATATGATAGCGGATATTATAAACCCTAATGCGGTCAGAATTGAAGTAATCGCACACCCTGCTCTCGAAACAACTTGACCATTTTTTCTCGCAGAGAAAGATTGCTATATACAGGCTCACGCGCAAGGTCACGTATCTGCCGTACCTGAGACTTCAGATCACCACGAAATGTGTCTATGCTAGTCTATAGAGCGTATTGCCTACCTGCCAGCTGTTCAAGCCTTCAGCGTATACTTGTCTTTTCGTCTTTATCGCTGGCTGCTTCGAGGTGGTTTCTTGCCTCTTTGAGTTGTTGGTCAGTTTCCACAAGCCTGCTTTCTTGAGCCGATAATGTACCTCGTATAGTTCTAAACTGTTTTTGAGTCCCACGAGCTCCCGTAGGGGTAATGGGGGAGCATCATTCTGAACAGCTACATCTGTTTTCCCTATTAATTGTTCGATATCATCCAACAGTGCTGTTACATCGGGATCTGTGCCATCAAGGACGTTAGACGGCGTATTCTCTATTTCAGTAGCAGCATTTTGTTTATCATTAAATACTTCCCTGATTGCCCCTTCCCTCCTCTTTGTGACTTGATTAATGCTACAGTGATCCATCCACTAGTACGAATTTTGTTGAGGCGGATCTCACTACCCTTGTGTGTAAGATACAAATTATGCTCTGAAACCAAGTTAAATAGGTGATACTTTGGTTTACCAGCAATTTTCATATCAGCGTAAAATTTGTCTATCTAGCTGAATCTTGTCACCTTCACGTTGCTGTTCTGCTATAGACAGATCAACAACACCAACGCTAGTTTCAGCCGCAGTGGGTACATCGGTAAGGAAATCATTGGTTACGTCAAATTTATCCAAGTACGGGTCATCTACTGGGTCGTCAACTAGGTCATCCCTTCAACCAAAATCATCCATTGGTATATCCTACATTGTAATTATATCACAAATTTTAACTTCAATTTAACAAGAAATAAGCAGACCCCATTCCAATCGTAGCAATTGTAATAAAAGCTAACTCTCGATGTTGTTGTTGAGGGGATGGTAAATATAAGTCTTCTAGGCGAGGCTTCAGATCTAGTAGAATAGAGTCTGCACCATAAACATGGTTGTAAAATCTCATTGCGTCATCTACATTATGAAAGTCTGTACAACACGTCTTTCTGCCATAAGTCTTTGATTCATCCTATCCAGCTTTTCTTGTCTATCACGAGCCCATTCAATTTGAGCTGCCTGCAGTCCACGGCTTTATCCTCACGCGTACATTGTTCCTGTGCAGCAGGGTCCTTGGCAAGCTGACTAAATACAAAGTTTGAGCCTAAAAATGCTAGGGCATTTACTAAAGCCCCACCAACAAGCAAGGCAATCGTAGCCATCATCTATGAGACACATATATTTATTGGGTGGTGTAAGTAACGATTTTATCAGGAATGATACTTTGGGAAACTAGCCACTAACGAGTCATAGTAGCTGCTGTAAAGTCCAATGTAAGGAGTTCTACATCACGAGGTTTTATATCTAATGAGGTGGTGGCTTCAAGCTTTTCATAGCAGTACTTCATAGGACTGCATAGCCCGTATAAAGCTATTGTTCCGCCCTGGTACAGGGAATTAATAACTTGGTTAGGTTGCGTCATTGTCTAGTATATATAGCCATCTACAGTTATGTTCAATTAGTTTTCAGGCATTGGGGACTGGGTGGACTAGGTGTATGGCAATTTTGAGCTAAAACAACAGCAGCAAAAGCAACTACGACAGCAGCTAGTACATCCCACCAATATCCCAAGAGGCTCTAGGTGAATCTGTCACTGCAGCGGGTGGCCGCTGGGATTTCTTTATCTTCGGAAGTTCCCCTTCAAAGCACTTGGTCTCCTTCGAATGCGGGACATTCATCGTTGTCCGCGCCTTGCGTGTCTCCCAAGCACGTTTCCCGCTTGCATCCTCTTGGGGTTTTGTAACCTCTGTATCTCCATTGTTTATATCATTTGTTTTTGTATATTCAATATGACGCCCAGTTGTAAGAACCATACTTACTGGTGCAATCCAGAACCCCCATTTATGAAATAGTCTGCAACTAACATTTTTTAATGCAGTGTTTATAAAGGGATCTTCACCAAGGTCTGAAGCAAGGGCCTGCTCACTATCAATGTTAAATATACGGGCTGCTGCACGTGCATACAAATTCATTGCTGTTTTCCCCAAGCTTTTAGTCATTTTATCACATACACGGGCCTCATATACGGCATGTAATTGTTCCACATCTGCAACCGACATCTCTTAAAGCTGTTGAGATGAAATATGCCTCCCTAAATAGTCCATGTATATGCCTCCATGAATAACGACAGCTGGTTGCTTGCGGTGGTCATCTTGTGATGGCTCTTGCGATAGGCTCACATAGTGATTCTATAAGACTGTCGATATTCATTATCACTTTACGAACACACAATACAATGGGATAAATTTACCACAGGTGTAGTGCAAGTATGATTATTAATAATGCTGTGTTCAACATGGCGCTGGACACTACTTAAATCTTATTAAGCACTAATTAACATTTACTAAGCAT